>OZ026531.1:9948592-10354863 GCA_964019695.1 Loripinus fragilis | reverse complement strand
CGGGGAGATGATTGCAAAACTAGAAAGGACACAGAATACTCCCTAACAAAACTAGGAGAACACAAGCCCCCACAAGCAATGGGAGCAACAATGAATCAACAACAACAGAACCATCACCGAAGCTACTGGGGGTGGGGGATCAAATTAATTTTACTGGTCAAATCATCACCCTAGATTCTGCTTTTGTTAAAAGAAAATAGTTAAGCTCGCAAGGAGTTAGATTATTAGTGAGTTCCTCTAAGGATCGAGTTATAACAAACGGCATTCATACTATTTGTCTCAGAAGAATATTTTGCATAATCTGAGCAGTTCTATGCCAAATCATTTCTTCAATCATAGCACATTTACCTTATTAGCTACAAGAACTATTTCTTGCACGCCACCACTGTATTTGTTGATTTCCTTAATCCATGTTTCAAGACTCTCAAACGAGGCCTGACTAGTCACATCAAACACAAGGAACACAGCATCTGTCTGTCCATATAGCTCGTTTCTGACATCAATGTACTCAGGACTTCCAGACAGATCCCACAAATGAACACGTACTGAAAAGTAAAAGTTCTGAACTTCAAAAATTCAAATCTTAAAATTTGTAGTATGCCTATAAATTATTCATAGTTTTAATCTTAAATGGTCAATTGCCTTTCGTTAATCAGAAAATAAATCAGAAACGATATAATCATAATTTGCATAACTCAGAATTTTGTGGATAAATAGTCTGCTTCAAAAGCCCTAAATTCTTAATAATCCTGAACACTTTGACCCACGGATCAATTAAAAGTCATATAAATGCAATTTAATTAGTTTCTTTTTCAAAGTAATCAACCACAAGTCTGATAATGCAATAAAATTACATAAAGATTTTTAAAGACAGTAAATAATCTGACCAATGGCCATAAACTACTTAAATAAATAAATGATACATTTGATAAAGTAAAAAAAAATCAGCTAGATGACTCAGTTTGCAACCGAACAAACCAGTTAATTCTTTGCCTAACGTAGTACGTCTGCTTTTAATCTTTGCAAACAGTTTGGACTCAGATCAGAACTGACAAAATGTGAGGCCAGATTATCATCCAGACTGTTTAACACTCGATTTATATATCTGAAAGAAGTTTTGAAAAGAGTTAACTTTGAAAAACAATCACCATATGGCAAAAAGTATGCAAAATTACTCATCATGAAAAGAGTCATAACTTACATTCTAAACCTTTAACATTCTGTATCTTGAAGCCATAATCAACTCCTACTGTTGGCTGGTAGCCACCACTAAACTGAAACAAAAATAGATAACCCTCAATGTCTTACATGCTGAGTAATGTTTCATGTTTTTGTGTCGTTTGCTGACCCTTTTTTTCAAAATTAACTTATTCATTCAAAATTAACCAGCATACAAAGTACATTGTATTGATAAATTAATCAAGTAATGTCTGTTAATTAAGAATTGAATTTCATTTTTCGTATGACCAAAAGTAATGAAAGTCGTGTGTTCAATTCAAAGTAATTGACGCCTGAGCAGGTTAAGTTATGCCTGAACAGGTTAACTTATGCCTGAACAGGTTAACCTTGAATTTAACATATGGCGTTCATTACTTCATGGACCTACGAAAAAATGAATTCATCTCTTGTTTTCAATTTTAATTAAAATACCTTATATAGAATTTATTTATTATTAAGGCTACAAACCAATTTTGTATTAAAAGTTTAATGATATCAATGGCTTTACTGAAGTGTAAAAGGCGATGGCATAAAAACCAATGTGAACTTGAATAACCAATAAAGCAAACAGTCCCGGTTGATGCTTAACCCTAAATGCGCCAATCGCAACAAAAGTCGTCTGCTTTTCTCGTCTGCTAAAAAGATTAAGAATCCTCTATGGCAAACAGTGTGGACCCAGATCAGACTGCTCCTATAGGAGCAGTCTGTTCTGGGTCCATGCTGTTTGCTTCTATACTTGAATCGTCAGTATTGTTAGGCAATTCTTTGCAGCAGACGACTTCAGCTGGCGACATTTTAGGTGCATTTTTTTCTTGGCGCTTTAAGGGTTAAAATGTTGCTAAACAGTGCCAGAATTTATCTGATAAAAAGATAATTCACTACACTCCTGACTGACACTAAAAAGGAAAACAATCAAGGCCTGAATTAGTTTTAATGTTGCAATAAAGGCCAAAACATGTCAGATGAACAGACCAGATGGACACTTTAAAGGTTGGCATTCAAGACCAAAACTTGTCTGATTAACAGAGAATCCACTGCAGTCGAGATTGACACATTAATGCGTTGACAATCAAAGCAAGATTAAATCTTAGGAACAGAGAATCCACTGCAGTCCAGATTGACACATTACTGCGTTAACAATCAAAGCAAGATTCAATCTTAGGAACAGAGTATCCACTGCAGTCCAGTTTGGCACATTAATGCATTGACAATCAAAGCAAGATTCAATCTTAGGAACAGAGAATCTACTGCAGTCCAGACTGACACATTAATTCGTTGACAATCAAAGCAAGATTCAATCTTACGAACAGAGAATCCACTGCAGTCCATATTGACACATTAATGCATTGACAATCAAAGCAAGATTCAATCTTAGGAACAGAGAATCCACTGCAGTCCAGATTGACACATTACTGCGTTAACAATCAAAGCAAGATTCAATCTTAGGAACAGAGAATCCACTGCAGTCCAGATTGACACATTAATGCATTGACAAGATTCAATCTTAAGGCCCTGTCACACTATAACGTTTTAGCCAACGTATGCCGACGTATGAAATATATATCTAGTACGCTGGCATACGCTGAAATCTAATAAAAAAATCAGAGGAAGCCTCTCTCTGAACTTATGCAAAGCGTTCGCGAAACGAGCATAGAACGTATGTCTAACTTATGAGTAACTTATTCAGAACTTATTCCCGACGTAACATAACTTATACTTGTATCAGCGTATAAAAGCGTATCCCCAGCGTGTCACTAGCGTCCTTAAAACTTATGCACAACGAACGTCTAACGTATGCTGAATTGTACATATAACGTACGTTAACGTATGCATAACTTACATGTAGCGTACTTCTAACTTATGTCAAACGTATAAAACAGTACAACATTTTGGGACCATTTTGTTATATGGCAACGTATACCAACGTACTGTAGCGTGTTCGTAACGTATTGATAACGTACCTCTAACTTATTCAACGTACACCAACGTACTTGGTGAATTTTTATACGTTGGTGCTAACGTACCTCAACGTATGCATAACTTACCCGTTGCGTACATCTAACTTATGCCGAACGTATAAGCAATACGTCGGCATACGCTGAAGATTTTTTATGCAAGCACAAAATTTTGGGATCTTTTCGCCGTATGACAACGTATACCAACGTACAGTAGCGTATTCGTAACGTGTTTAAAACTTATCTCTAACGTAATTTCTCATACGTCCGCATACGCTGTTGCTAACGTATGCATAACTTACCTGCGGCGTACATCTAGCGTATGCCTAGCGTATAGAAACAGTACGTTCGCCTACGCTGTCATTTTTTATGGATGCACAAAATGTTGGACCTCTTGGCCTTATGTCAAAGTATACCACCGTACTATAGCGTATTAGTAACGTGTTTGAAACTTATTTCTAACGTACTCAGCGTATACCAACGTACTTGCTGAATTTTTCATACGTCGGCATACGTTGGTGCAATACGTCGTAGTGTGACAGGGCCTTTAGGGACAGAGAATCCACTGCAGTCCAGATTGACATATTTACAGTCAAGCCAGAGAAACACTTGACATAAAGTGCAACCCGTGTGCACTACGCCAGAGAGAGGTGTGCACATGACTTTGAACTTCATCTGCGATCCATGTGCACTAGACTTTGAGACCCAAGTGCATTAGACATTCTGACCAAGAGGTAAATGAGGACTCCTTGTGCACAATGAAGTTCAATACCTGTATAGCACATAACACAAGTTACATGTACCATAGCAAACCGTTTGGACCCAGATCATGTGTGGCAAGGTGTCAGGCCTGACCTGGATCCTAATTGACACTCTTATAAATGTCCATGTGTATTTTTTAATGTAATATAATTAATTTTTCATTGAGAATATTTTACATGAGAAAAGGGACATTCAACATACTTGCTAACACCTTTTTGTGATACCCATTCACCTTGTTTGTAAAACTTGATGATTAGCCTGAGGGGGTAGGATTAATTGTTTTATTACAATTAACTACATTACTTATCTGGATTATATTTTAGAGTTTTCTGAGCCTCATCAGAGACAGCTCTATACTATAGTGACTCTTTATGTGAACATTGGCCTCAAATATTTTTGTAGGCAAACCAAGATCCTAATTAGACCTGCAGTCTGTGACGTCTGATCTGGGTCTACATTTTTTTGGCAGGTACTAGGCTTATCTCTGTCTACTAGTCTTAACTCTGTCTACTAGTGTAGTCTGCTGATAATCTTTGCTAGCTAGTTGGACCCATATCAGGCAAAAAATACAACCCTGCTTTCTGTGCAAAATTTCTTGTACTTCAACAACAGCAGAATCTAGGGCGAAGATTTGGTACCAGTAAAATGCATTTAAGCACCCCCCCCCCCCCCCGGTGGCTTAGGCTGCTGTCCTTTCTGAGGTGGTGGTTCTGTTGTTGTTGACTTTTTGTTTATTGTTACTCCCATTGTGGGAGTCTGTAATTGTTCTATGTTTTGTTGTACGTTACTTTATGTCCATTCTAGTATTGCAATCATCCTGATGGGGAAGAGAGAGCTGATTGCTTTGCTTAATTTGTCTTCCTGGTGTCTCGTGATGGTTGAGCGGCTCTTCCTCGCGGTGCCACAGGGTTGTCTGCAGTTTGTGATTGTGGTATTTCCTGATCATACTCACTTACTATTTCTGTGCAGCCCGATCTGGCTCTTCACTGTTTGCCTATGACCACAAAATGATCATAGGCTTTATTTTGGTTAACTGCTATCTGTTACTTATCTTTACGCAACCATGTTTGACCCAGATCAGTCCTGACATTTAGTCAGGCCTAATCTGGATCTAAACTGTTTGCACTCTGATGGTAGAGACCACGCGTTCTGTTGCATCTGGTTTGTATATGTCTCACAAAAAGGAAACTATGCTCATGTTGGTTAACTCTTTGCCTACTATTCTTTTGTCTTCTGCTGATAATCTTTGCAAAAAGGATGAACCCAGATGTTTGGCCTGATATTAAATCAATCTGTTTGACACTCTAAAGAACTTTTCGAAAAAAATGAAATCCTCCACTGAGGAACACCCTCAGATTGTCAAACAGTTTGGATCCAGGTCAGTTCAACAAAATGTCGGGCCTGATCTGGACCAATGCTTTTGGCAAAGATAATAAGCAGAAGGCAATCGCTGTTTTGACACATTGATAGCTTGAGGGAAGGATTAATTATTTTATTACTGAACAGTGTCAATCTCTATGTTCTTAACCATTATCCTGCCAAATACTATTTTCACTTGACTACTTTTACAATGTAATCACTATAGACACTGACCAGACCTCTATATATTTTTAAGTTAAAAGCTATTGATACATTTCCGGGTGAAAATCATCATGTAAGGTGGGTTAGGAGCTAGGATTTAAAGCTAAACCCAGCTATAACTATATTTTCTGTCACTCAACAGGATATTGGTCTTCTAACCAGCTTGAGTGACCAATTATGTGGTCAATTCTTGAAGATTTATTATTGTATTGCATACAGGTGTAAACCCATATCAGATCATAAACCCTTTGTTTTCTACCAGATTAAATAATATTTTCTTATATCACTTTAATATTAGCTCGTTCCTTGTTAACGGTATATTTTGTTGTCTGCTGATAACCTTGCAATTAGCACACAGATCAGATTGAGGACTGATGTTCATTGGTCCTGATATGGGTCCAAATCGTACAGGTGTTTGTGATAGCACAGGCTGACCAGGGTGGGTAGTCAAATGGTTTATGTTAGGATACACTGTACGGAAAAATGGCGGACTTCTTTCCACACCGATGTTTTAAGCAAAAGTAAGTAGATATTTCTGTGTGTTTTTTTCATCTTTACACAGAACGTTATACAACATTTTCCAGCTCCCATTTTTCCCGATCTAACGATGCCAGGATATCCTCATAAAGCTTCTTACTTTGAGTACAGTCTCTGTCACAAAATTTTTAGCGGCGAAGATCGGGCCTGAATTTGGAAATAAGCTGTACGGACAACATTTGTGACAGAGTTAGTACTCAAAGAAAGAAGCTTAAAGATGCTATCCTGGTAGCGTTTGATAGGGGAAATTGTGGGCTGGAAAATGGTGTATAACTTTCTGGGTATAGATGAGAAAACATAGAGAAATCTACCTATATTCGATCAGAATGTCCGTACAGTGTATTCGAACATCCGTACAGTGTATCCAAGCAAAAACCACGTGACTACCCACCCTGCTGACTATGGCTATGATCTCTTGTAAATATTACTGGAAATTTACATAACATCAGTGTTTTGATAGGAACTGACCAGCTTCGATTAACGATAATTAGAATTCATTACTCAAATATTTAGCGATTAAAGAAATTTGCTTCATGCTTAATTTCTATCTTAAAATAATAACTTAAACCATTTTTGTTCTAAGCGACTTTTGTCAAAGCAAACAGCTGGGACCCAGATTGGGATCGCCTTTCCTTTGATCCTGATCTGGATCCAACCTGTTTGACAATCTGACAGTGTTCCTGAAAGAAGTTTTGGAAAAAGTTAATTTTCTAAATGAAGATTCAGCAGACAACAACAATAATAAAAATTAATAAAAAAAAATAAAAAAAATGGAACTTTCATTTAATGTAGAACAGTTTGTTGTGAAGCACTACCTGATCTGGATACAAACTGTTTGAAAATCTGAAAGTGTTTCTGAAAGATTTTTTAAAACAAAGTCATTTCAGCAGACCACAAAAATATGAGCATGACAGGCTGGTCTGGACATTTAGAGTGTGAGCAGATTATTGTTCACATCTAACTGAAGACAGTAGATTATCGCTTTTAATTGGCCTTTAATTGACTACAAGTGTTGACCACCTGGTGTGAAAAGATATCACCTAGCCACTTAATCCTTTACAATGTAATTAATCAAATAAACATGGAGTTTTACTTAGCAGGTTTAGTACACAGGCATTAGCTGTAACAAACAATGTAGACACAGATGAGGAAGCGCTAGCAAGTAGTGAGTTAAGCCAGTCATGCCAATTTAGGAAATTACCTGGTGTATCCTTGTGATGAAAAAGTTTATTTTTGTGTGTGTGTTTTTAATAAATTATTTGCTCCCATTATCAAAAGAAATTCGTTCCTGATCAGTCTGCTCTTCATGAAGCACGCTGATCTGAGACTATTTTCTATCTCAGTGATAACTTTTGCCACAGCCGTTATTTAAGAGTAAATTTAAGAACAGCGCTTTTGCAAACAGTTTTGATCCAGATCAGGTCTAACAAACTGTCGGACCTGATCATAATCTAAATTGTTAATCACTCTGATGGTATTTCTGAACTTAACCAATGAAATGCAATTCTTGATATTATGCTATCATAAAGCACAGAAGCCATAAAATTTGACAATTTTGAACAATAAGCAGATGCTAAACCCCTGGCCTGCTAAGCAAGTCACATGCCACTCAGTTTTAAATTATTACTTCATTTGTTATAATAAATTCTGGCTTTACAAAAATACAAAAAAAAACATAAAACTATTTCATAGACACTATCAGAGTGTTAACAGTTTGGATCAGATTGGGTCAGCATTCTGTTGGGTCTGATCTGGGTTTTTGTTTGCAAAGATTAACAGCAGATAACAAAATTCTCCGCTGTCAGGCAAAAACTGTTATGAAAAAATAGAAGTTTGGGCCTGGTCTAAAGGAAAAATGATTGGAAAAGGTTGTTTTTAAAGACATCAGCTAATGTAAAAATTAAAAAAATAAAACATAAAAAATACATAAAAATTCAAAGCATACAAAACTGTCAACTCAATTATTAACAAAAATCTTTATATCTGCAGGCAGACTGGTTTTGTTCTGTGTGCCAAAACCCTTAGGCTTATTGAGATATGAAAATGTAAAATGGTGATCAAAGCTGACAAATCTAAATTTGATTGGATAATTAAATCTAAAAGAACCAATTAATAATAAGTTAATTAATTGAAATAACGGTTAACCATTAAAAAGTAAAACGATAATAGCAAATAAGTTTTATTAACTAATTTGATTAAACAAATGAATTGAAGCATAAGAAAACAAATATTGAAATTTACAATCAGCTGGAATAAGTACAATGTACAACAAATAAACCATCAGTTTGAATTTTCTATCTTTGCAATACTTATAGCAGATGATATCAAGTAAATGTTTGTGCGCTTTTTCCACTACAAGTGCACTATGATCTAAGAATTAGATACATTTCACCAATGATTGCTTTGCACTTCATGTGCACTAGGGTTTGAGACTGAAGTGCTAGCTCACCTGTAGTGCAACCTATGTGCAACTCATGTGAACAAGGGTGTAAAGTGTTTCTCTGGCTTGACTGTATGCGTTGACAATCAAAGCAAGATTCAATCTTACGAACAGAGAATCCTTTGCAGTCTAGATTGACACAATAATGCGTTGATAATCAAAGAAAGATTCAATCTTAGGAACAGAGAATCCACTGCAGTTCAGATTGACACATTAATGCATGGACAATCAAAGCAAGATTCAATCTTAGGAACAGAGAATCCACTGCAGTCCAGATTGACACATTAATACATTGACAATCAAAGCAAGATTCAATCTAAGGAACAGAGAATCCACTGCAGTCCAGATTGACACATTAATACATTGACAATCAAAGCAAGATTCAATCTTAGGAACAGAGAATCCACTGCAGTCAAGATTGACACATTAATGCATTGACAATCAAAGCAACATTCAATCTTAGGAACAGAGAATCCACTGCAGTCTAGATTGACACATTAATGCATTGACAATCAAAGCAAGATTCAATCTTAGGAACAGAGAATCTACTGCAGTCCAGACTGACACATTAATGCGTTGACAATCAAAGCAAGATTCAATCTTAGGAACAGAGAATCTACTGCAGTCCAGATTGACACATTAATGCATTGACAATCAAAAATAGTAAGTGAGTATGATCAGGAAATACATGTACCACAATCACAAACCGCAGACAACCCTGTGGCACCGCGAGGAAGAGCCGCTCAACCATCAAAAGACACCAGGAAGACAAATAAAGCAAAGCAACCATTTCTCTCTTCCCCATCAAGATGATTGCAATACTAGAAGGGACACAAAGCAACGTACAACAAAACACAGAACAATTACAGACTCCCACAATGGGAGTAACAATAAACAAAAAGTCAACAACAACACAACCACCGCCTTAGAACGGACAGCACCCTAAGCCACCGGGGGACTTAAATGCATTTTACTGGTACCAAATCTTCGCCCTAGATTATGCTGTTGTTAAAGTACAAGAAATGTAGAGCTCGCATGGAGGTCATCTAGCTAATGCAATGTATCATCATTGAGAAACATTCTAATCAAATTTACACATCATGTTGAAACAAAGAAAAGGGCTCATGACTCACAGATAGTCAGAGCTAAAGAAAACCTCATGTTGAGCCACGGTGGGTCCAGCTACAGATAAGCATCAGGCAACAACCCTACGACTAAAGCTTTACGTCAGAGCCGTCATAGCGTCTGAGGCCTGACCCACAAAAGCAAGATTCAATCTTAGGAACAGGGAATCCACTGCAGTCCAGATTGACACATTAATGCATGGACAATCAAAGCAAGATTCAATCTTAGGAACAGAGAATCCACTGTAGTCCAGATTGACATATTAATGCGTTAACAATCAAAGCAAGATTCAATATTAGGAACAGAAAATCCACTGCAGTTCAGATTGACACATTAATGCGTTGACAATCAAAGCAAGATTCTATCTAAGGAACAGAGAATCCACTGCAGTCCAGATTGACACATTAATACATTGACAATCATAGCAAGATTCAATCTTACGAACAGAGAATCCACTGCAGTCCAGATTGACAATTAATGTGTTGACAATCAAAGCAACATTCAATCTTAGGAACAGAGAATCCACTGCAGTCCAGATTGATACATTAATGCGTTGACAATCAAAGCAAGATTCAATCTAAGGAACAGAGAATCCACTGCAGTCCAGATTGACACATTAATACATTGACAATCATAGCAAGATTCAATCTTACGAACAGAGAATCCACTGCAGTCCAGATTGACAATTAATGTGTTGACAATCAAAGCAAGATTCAATCTTAGGAACAGAGAATCCACTGCAGTCCAGATTGACACATTAATGCGTTGACAATCAAAGCAAGATTAAATCTTAGGAACAGAGAATCCACTGCAGTCCAGATTGACACATTAATGCATTGACAATCAAAGCAAGATTCAATCTAAGGAACAGAGAATCCACTGCAGTCCAGATTGACACATTAATTCGTTGACAATCAAAACAACATTCAATCTTAGGAACAGAGAATCCACTGCAGTCTAGATTGACAAATTCATGCGGTGACAATCAAAGCAAGATTCAATCTACGAAACAGAGAATCCACTGCAGTCCAGATTGACACATTAATGCATTGACAATCAAAGCAAGATTCAATCTAAGGAACAGAGAATCCACTGCAGTCTAGATTGACACATTAATGCATTGACAATCAAAGCAAGATTCAATCTTAGGAACAGAGAATCCACTGCAGTCCAGATTGACACATTAATGCGTTAACAATCAAAGCAAGATTCTATCTTAGAAACAGAGAATCCACTGCAGTCCAGAATGACACATTAATGCGTTGACAATCAAAGCAAGATTCAATCTTAGGAACAGAGAATCCACTGCAGTCCAGACTGACACATTAATGCGTTGACAATCAAAGCAAGATTCAATCTTAGGAACAGAGAATCTACTGCAGTCAAGATTGACACATTATTGCGTTAACAATCAAAAATAGTAAGTGAGTATGATCAGGAAATACCACAATCACAAACCGCAGACAACCCTGTGGCACCGCGAGGAAGAGCCGCTCAACCATCACGAGACACCAGGAAGACAAATAAAGCATAGCAACAGCTCTCTCTTCCCCATCAAGATGATTGCAATACTAAGACGGACACAAAGCAACGTACAACAAAACACAGAACAATTACAGACTCCCACAATGGGAGTAACAATAAACAAAAAGTCAACAACAACATAACCACTGCCTTAGAACGGACAGCAGCCTAAGCCACCGGGGGGTGGGGGGGGGCTTAAATGCATTTTACTGGTACCAAATCTTCGCCCTAGATTCTGCTGTTGTTGAAGTACAAGAAATGTTCAGCTCGCATGGAGGTCATCTCACTAATGCAATGTATCATCATGGAGAAACATTCTAATCAAATTTACACATCATGATGAAACAAAGAAAAAAGCTCATGACTCACAGATAGTCAGAGCTAAAGAAAACCTCAAGTTGAGCTATGGTGGGTCCAGCTACAGATAAGCATCAGGCAACAACCCACCGACTAAAGCTTTGCGTTAGAGCCGTCATAGAGTCTGAGGCCTGACCCACCAAAGCAAGATTCAATCTTAGGAAAAGGGAATCCACTGCAGTCCAGATTGACAATCTAAGGAACAGAGAATTCATTGCAGTCCAGACTGACACATTAATGCGTTGACAATCAAAGCAAAATTCAATCTTAGGAACAGAGAATCCACTGCAGTCCAGATTGACACATTAATGCATTGACAATCAAAGCAAGATTCAATCTTAGGAACAGAGAATCCACTGCAGTCCAGATTGACACATTAATGCATTGACAATCAAAGCAATATTCAATCTTAAGAACAGAGAATCCACTGCAGTCCAGACTGACAATTAATGCATTGACAATCAAAGCAAGATTCAATCTTGGGAACAGAGAATCCACTGCAGTCCAGATTGACACATTACTGCGTTGACAATCAAAGCAAGATTCAATCTTACGAACAGAGAATCCACTGCAGTCCAGATTGACACATTAATGCGTTAACAATCAAAGCAAGATTCAATCTTAGGAACAGAGAATCCACTGCAGTCCAGATTGACACATTAATGCATTGACAATCAAAGCAATATTCAATCTTAGGAACAGAGTATCTACTGCAGTCCAGATTGACACATTAATGCATTGACAATCAAAGCAAGATTCAATATTAGGAACAGAGAATCCGATGCAGTCCAGATTGACACATTAATGCGTTAACAATCAAAGCAAGATTCAATCTTAGGAACAGAGAATCCACTGCAGTCCAGATTGACACATAAATGTGTTGACAATCAAAGCAAGATTCAATCTTAGGAACAGAGAATCCACTGCAGTCCAGATTGACACATTAATGCATTGACAATCAAAGCAAGATTCAATCTTAGGAACAGAGAATCCACTGCAGTCCAGATTGACACATTAATGCATTGACAATCAAAGCAAGATTCAATCTTAGGAACAGAGTATCTACTGCAGTCCAGATTGACACATTAATGCATTGACAATCATAGCAAGATTCAATCTTAGGAACAGAGAATCTACTGCAGTCCAGATTGACACATTAATGCATTGACAATCAGAAATAGTAAGTGAGTATGATCAGGAAATACCACAATCACAAACCGCAGACAACCGCGAGGAAGAGCTGCTTAACCATCACGAGACACCAGGAAGACAAATAAAGCAAAGCAACCAGCTCTCTCTTCCCCATCAAGATGATTGCAATACTAGAACGGACACAAAGCAACGTACAACAAAACACAGAACAATTACAGACTCCCACAATGGGAGTAACAATAAACAAAAAGTCAACAACAACATAACCATCGCCTTTGAACGGACAGCAGCCTAAGCCACCTGGGGGGCTTAAATGCATTTTACTGGTACCAAATCTTCGCCCTAGATTCTGCTGTTGTTGAAGTACAAGTAATGTTCAGCTCGCATGGAGGTCATCTAACTTATGCAAAATTTCATCATGGAGAAACATTCTAATCAAATTTACACATCATGATGAAACATAGAAAAGGGCTCATGACTCACAGATAGTCAGAGCTAAAGAAAACCTCAAGTTGAGCCACGGTGGGTCCAGCTACAGATAAGCAACAGGCAACAACCCACCGACTTAAGCTTTACGTCAGAGCCGTCATAGAGTCCGAGGCCTGACCCACCAAAGCAAGATTCAATCTTAGGAACAGGGAATCCACTGCAGTCCTGATTGACACATTAATGCATGGACAATCAAAGCAAGATTAAATCTTAGGAACAGAGAATCTACTGCAGTCCAGATTGACATATTAACGCGTTAACAATCAAAGCAAGATTCAATCTTAGAAACAGAGAATCCACAGCAGTCCAGAATGACACATTAATGCATGGACAATCAAAGCAAGATTCAATCTTAGGAACAGAGAATCCACTGCAGTCCAGATTGATACATTAATGCATTGACAATCAAAGCAAGATTCAATCTTACGAACAGAGAATCCACTGCAGTCCAGATTGACACATTAATACGTTGACAATCAAAGCAAGATTCAATCTTAGGAATAGAGAATCCACTGCAGTCCAGATTGACACATTAATGCGTTGACAATCAAAGCAAGATTCAATCTTAGGAACAGAGAATTCACTGCAGTCCAGAATGATACATTAATGCGTTGACAATCAAAGCAAGATTCAATCTTAGGAACAGAGAATCCACTGCAGTCCAGATTGACACATTAATGCATTGACAATCAAAGCAAGATTCAATCTTAGGAATAGAGAATCCACTGCAGTCTAGATTGACACATTAATACATTAATGCGTTGACAATCAAAGCAACATGCAATCTTAGGAACAGAGAATCCACTGCAGTCCAGATTGACACATTAATGCATTGACAATCAAAGCAAGATTCAATCTTAGGAACAGAGAATCCACTTCAGTCCAGATTGACACATTAATGCATTGACAATCATAGCAAGATTCAATCTTTGGAACAGAGAATCCACTTCAATCCAGATTGACACATTAATGCATTGACAATCATAGCAAGATTCAATCTTTGGAACAGAGAATCCACTTCAATCCAGATTGACACATTAATGCGTTAACAATCAAAGCAAGATTCAATCTTAGGAACAGAGAATCCACTGCAGTCCAGATTGACAATTAATGCATTGACAATCAAAGCAAGATTCAATCTTAGGAACAGAAAATCCACTGCAGTCCAGACTGACACATTAATGCGTTGACAATCAAAGCAACATTCAATCTTTGGAACAGAGAATCCACTTCAATCCAGATTGACACATTAATGCATTGACAATCATAGCAAGATTCAATCTTTGGAACAGAGAATCCACTTCAATCCAGATTGACACATTAATGCGTTAACAATCATAGCAAGATTCAATCTTAGGAACAGAGAATCCACTGCAGTCCAGATTGACAATTAATGCATTGACAATCAAAGCAAGATTCAATCTTAGGAACAGAAAATCCACTGCAGTCCAGACTGACACATTAATGCGTTGACAATCAAAGCAACATTCAATCTTAGGAACAGAGAATCCACTGCAGTCCAGATTGACACATAAATGTGTTGACAATCAAAGCAACATTCAATCTTAGGAACAGAGAATCCACTGCAGTCCAGATTGACACATTAATGCGTTGACAATCAAAGCAAGATTCAATCTTAGGAACAGAGAATCCACTGCAGTCCAGATTGACACATTAATGCGTTAACAATCAAAGCAAGATTCAATCTTAGGAACAGAGAATCCACTGCAGTCCAGATTGACACATTAATGCATTTACAATCATAGCAAGATTCAATCTTTGGAACAGAGAATCCACTGCAGTCCAGATTGACAATTAATGCATTGACAATCAAAGCAAGATTCAATCTTAGGAACAGAAAATCCACTGCAGTCCAGATTGACAAATTAATGCGTTGACAATCAAAGCAAGATTCAATCTAAGGAACAGAGAATCCATTTCAGGCCAGATTGACACATTAATGCGTTGACAATCAAAGCAACATTCAATCTTAGGAACAGAGAATCCACTGCAGTCGAGATTGACACATTAATGCATTGACAATCAAAGCAAGATTCAATCTTAGGAACAGAGAATCCACTGCAGTCCAGATTGACAATTAATGCATTGACAATCAAAGCAACATTCAATCTTATGAACAGAGAATCCACTGCAGTCCAGATTGACACATTAATACATTAACAATCAAAGCAACATTCAATCTTAGGAACAGAAAATCCACTGCAGTCCAGATTGACACATTAATGCGTTGACAATCAAAGCAACATTCAACCTTAGGAACAGAGAATCCACTGCAGTCCAGATTGACACATTAATGCGTTGACAATGAAAGCAAGATTCAATCTTAGGAACAGAGAATCCACTGCAGTCCAGATTGACACATTAATGCATTAACAATCAAAGCAAGATTCAATCTTAGGAACAGAGAATCCACTGCAGTCCAGATAAACACATTAATGCGTTAACAATCAAAGCAAGATTCAATCTTAGGAACAGAGAATCCACTGCAGTCCAGATTGACACATTACTGCGTTAACAATCAAAGCAAGATTCTATCTAAGGAACAGAGAATCCACTGCAGTCCAGACTGACAATTAATGCATTGACAATCATAGCAAGATTCAATCTTAGGAACAGAGAATCCACTGCAGTCCAGATTGACACATTAATGCGTTAACAATCAAAGCAAGATTCAATCTTACGAACAGAGAATCCACTGCAGTCCAGATTGACACATTAATGCGTTGACAATCAAAGCAAGATTCAATCTTAGGAACAGAGAATCCACTGCAGTCCAGATTTACACAATAATGCGTTGACAATCAAAGCAAGATTCAATCTTAGGAACAGAGAATCCACTGCAGTCCAGATTGACAATTAATGCATTGACAATCAAAGCAAGATTCAATCTTAGGAACAGAGAATCCACTGCAGTCCAGATTGACACATTAATGCATTGACAATCAAAGCAAGATTCAATCTAAGGAACAGAGAATCCACTGCAGTCCAGATTGACACATTAATACATTGACAATCAAAGCAACATTCAATCTTACGAACAGAGAATCCAATGCAGTCCAGATTGACACATTAATACATTAACAATCAAAGCAAGATTCAATCTTAGGAACAGAGAATCCACTGCAGTCCAGATTGACACATTAATGCGTTAACAATCAAAGCAATATTCAATCTTACGAACAGAGAATCCACAGCAGTCCAGATTGACACATTAATGCATTGACAATCAAAGCAAGATTCAATCTTACGAACAGAGAATCCACTGCAGTCCAGATTGACACATTAATGCGTTAACAATCAAAGCAACATTCAATCTTAGGAACAGAGAATCCACAGCAGTCCAGATTGACACATTAATGCATTGACAATCAAAGCAAGATTCAATCATAGGAACAGAGTATCTACTGCAGTCCAGATTGACACATTAATGCATTGACAATCAGAAATAGTAAGTGAGTATGATCAGGAAATACCACAATCACAAACCGCAGACAACCGCGAGGAAGAGCCGCTCAACCATCACGAGACACCAGGAAGACAAATAAAGCAAAGCAACCAGCTCTCTCTTCCCCATCAAGATGATTGCAATACTAGAACGGACACAAAGCAACGTACAACAAAACACAGAACAATTACAGACTCCCACAATGGGAGTAACAATAAACAAAAAGTCAACAACAACATAACCATCGCCTTTGAACGGACAGCAGCCTAAGCCACCTGGGGGGCTTAAATGCATTTTACTGGTACCAAATCTTCGCCCTAGATTCTGCTGTTGTTGAAGTACAAGTAATGTTCAGCTCACATGGAGGTCATCTAACTTATGCAAAATTTCATCATGGAGAAACATTCTAATCAAATTTACACATCATGATGAAACATAGAAAAGGGCTCATGACTCACAGATAGTCAGAGCTAAAGAAAACCTCAAGTTGAGCCACGGTGGGTCCAGCTACAGATAAGCAACAGGCAACAACCCACCGACTTAAGCTTTACGTCAGAGCCGTCATAGAGTCCGAGGCCTGACCCACCAAAGCAAGATTCAATCTTAGGAACAGAGAATCCACTGCAGTCCAGATTGACACATTAATGCATTGACAATCAAAGCAAGATTCAATCTTAGGAACAGAAAATCCACTGCAGTCCAGATTGACACATTAATGCGTTGACAATCAAAGCAACATTCAATCTTAGGAACAGAAAAACCACTGCAGTCCAGATTGACACATAAATGTGTTGACAATCAAAGCAGCATTCAATCTTAGGAACAGAGAATCCACTGCAGTCCAGATTGACACATTAATGCGTTGACAATCAAAGCAAGATTCAATCTTAGGAACAGAGAATCCACTGCAGTCCAGATTGACACATTAATGCATTGACAATCAAAGCAAGATTCAATCTTAGGAACAGAGAATCCACTGCAGTCCAGATTGACACATTAATGCATTGACAATCAAAGCAAGATTCAATCTTAGGAACAGAGAATCCACTGCAGTCCAGATTGACACATTAATGCGTTGACAATCAAAGCAAGATTCAATCTTAGGAACAGAGAGTCCACTGCAGTCCAGATTGACACATTAATGCATTGACAATCAAAGCAATATTCAATCTTAGGAACAGAGAATCTACTGCAGTCCAGATTGACACATTAATGCATTGACAATCAAAGCAATATTCAATCTTAGGAACAGAGAATCCACTGCAGTCCAGATTGACACATTAATGCATTGACAATCAAAGCAATATTCAATCTTAGGAACAGAGAATCCACTGCAGTCCAGATTGACACATTAATGCATTGACAATCAAAGCAATATTCAATCTTAGGAACAGAGAATCCACTGCAGTCCAGATTGACACATTAATGCATTGACAATCAAAGCAATATTCAATCTTAGGAACAGAGAATCCACTGCAGTCCAGATTGACACATTAATGCATTGACAATCAAAGCAAGATTCAATCTTACGAACAGAGAATCCACTGCAGTCCAGATTGACACATTAATGCATTGACAATCAAAGCAATATTCAATCTTACGAACAGAGAATCCACTGCAGTCCAGATTGACACATTACTGCGTTGACAATCAAAGCAAGATTCAATCTTACGAACAGAGAATCCACTGCAGTCCAGATTGACACATTAATGCGTTAACAATCAAAGCAAGATTCTATCTAAGGAACAGAGAATCCACTGCAGTCCAGATTGACACATTAATGCGTTAACAATCAAAGCAAGATTCAATCTTACGAACAGAGAATCCACTGCAGTCCAGATTGACACATTAATGCATTGACAATCAAAGCAATATTCAATCTTACGAACAGAGAATCCACTGCAGTCCAGATTGACACATTACTGCGTTGACAATCAAAGCAAGATTCAATCTTACGAACAGAGAATCCACTGCAGTCCAGATTGACACATTAATGCGTTAACAATCAAAGCAAGATTCTATCTAAGGAACAGAGAATCCACTGCAGTCCAGACTGACAATTAATGCATTGACAATCAAAGCAATATTCAATCTTAGGAACAGAGAATCCACTGCAGTCCAGATTGACACATTACTGCGTTGACAATCAAAGCAACATTCAATCTTACGAACAGAGAATTCACTGCAGTCCAGATTGACACATTAATGCGTTAACAATCAAAGCAAGATTCAATCTTAGGAACAGAGAATCCACTGCAGTCCAGATTGACACATTAATGCGTTAACAATCAAAGCAAGATTCAATCTTAGGAACAGAGAAAACACTGCAGTCCAGATTGATACATTAATGCGTTAACAATCAAAGCAAGATTCAATCTTACGAACAGAGAATCCACTGCAGTCCAGATTGACACATTAATGCGTTAACAATCAAAGCAAGATTCAATCTTAGGAACAGAGAATCCACTGCAGTCCAGATTGATACATTAATGCGTTAACAATCAAAGCAACATTCAATCTTAGGAACAGAGAATCCACTGCAGTCTAGATTGACACATTAATACATTATCAATCATAGCAAGATTCAATCTTACGAACAGAGAATTCACTGCAGTCCAGATTGACACATTAATGCGTTAGCAATCAAAGCAAGATTCAATCTTAGGAACAGAAAATCCACTGCAGTCCAGATTGACACATAAATGTGTTGACAATCAAAGCAACATTCAATCTAAGGAACAGAGAATCCACTGCAGTCCAGATTGACACATTAATGCATTGACAATCATAGCAAGATTCAATCTTAGGAACAGAGTATCTACTGCAGTCCAGATTGACACATTAATGCATTGACAATCAAAGCAACATTCAATCTTAGGAACAGAGAATCCACTGCAGTCCAGATTGACACATAAATGTGTTGACAATCAAAGCAAGATTAAATCTTAGGAACAGAGAATCCACTGCAGTCCAGATTGACACATTAATGTATTGACAATCAAAGCAAGATTCAATCTTAGGAACAGAAAATCCACTGCAGTCCAGATTGACACGTTAATGCGTTGACAATCAAAGCAAGATTCAATCTTAGGAACAGAGAATCCACTGCAGTCCAGATTGACACATTAATGCATTGACAATCAAAGCAAGATTCAATCTTACGAACAGAGAATCCACTGCAGTCCAGATTGACACATTAATGCATTGACAATCAAAGCAATATTCAATCTTACGAACAGAGAATCCACTGCAGTCCAGATTGACACATAACTGCGTTGACAATCAAAGCAAGATTCAATCTTACGAACAGAGAATCCACTGCAGTCCAGATTGACACATTAATGCGTTAACAATCAAAGCAAGATTCTATCTAAGGAACAGAGAATCCACTGCAGTCCAGATTGACAATTAATGCGTTAACAATCAAAGCAAGATTCAATCTTAGGAACAGAGAATCCACTGCAGTCCAGATTGACACATTAATGCATTGACAATCAAAGCAATATTCAATCTTACGAACAGAGAATCCACTGCAGTCCAGATTGACACATTAATGCATTGACAATCAAAGCAATATTCAATCTTACGAACAGAGAATCCACTGCAGTCCAGATTGACACATTACTGCGTTGACAATCAAAGCAAGATTCAATCTTACGAACAGAGAATCCACTGCAGTCCAGATTGACACATTAATGCGTTAACAATCAAAGCAAGATTCTATCTAAGGAACAGAGAATCCACTGCAGTCCAGACTGACAATTAATGCATTGACAATCAAAGCAATATTCAATCTTAGGAACAGAGAATCCACTGCAGTCCAGATTGACACATTAATGCGTTGACAATCAAAGCAAGATTCAATCTTAGGAACAGAGAATCCATTGCAGTCCAGACTGACACATTAATGCGTTGACAATCAAAGCAAGATTCAATCTTAGGAACAGAGAATCCACTGCAGTCCAGATTGACACATTAATGCATTGACAATCAAAGCAAGATTCAATCTTACGAACAGAGAATCCACTGCAGTCCAGATTGACACATTAATGCGTTAACAATCAAAGCAACATTCAATCTTACGAACAGAGAATTCACTGCAGTCCAGATTGACACATTAATGCGTTGACAATCAAAGCAAGATTCAATCTTAGGAACAGAGAATCCACTGCAGTCCAGATTGATACATTAATGCGTTAACAATCAAAGCAAGGTTCAATCTTAGGAACAGAGAATCCACTGCAGTCCAGACTGACAATTAATGCATTAACAATCAAAGCAAGATTCAATCTTACGAACAGAGAATCCACTGCAGTCCAGATTGACACATTAATGCATTGACAATCAAAGCAACATTCAATCTTAGGAACAGAGAATCCACTGCAGTCCAGATTGACACATTACTGCGTTAACAATCAAAGCAATATTCAATCTTAGGAACAGAAAATCCACTGCAGTCCAGACTGACAATTAATGCATTGACAATCAAAGCAACATTCAATCTTAGGAACAGAGAATCCACTGCAGTCCAGATTGACACATTAATGTGTTAACAATCAAAGCAAGATTCAATCTTAGGAACAGAGAATCCACTGCAGTCCAGATTGACACATTAATGCATTGACAATCAAAGCAATATTCAATCTTAGGAACAGAGAATCCACTGCAGTCGAGATTGACAATTAATGTGTTGACAATCAAAGCAACATTCAATCTTAGGAACAGAGAATCCACTGCAGTCCAGATTGACACATTAATGTGTTGACAATCAAAGCAAGATTCAATCTTAGGAACAGAGAATCCACTGCAGTCCAGATTGACACATTAATGCATTGACAATCAAAGCAAGATTCAATCTTAGGAACAGAGAATCCACTGCAGTCCATATTGACACAATAATGCATTGACAATCAAAGCAAGATTCAATCATAGGAACAGAGAATCCACTACAGTCCAGATTGACACTTTAAATATTGACAATCAATGTCAGAACTTGTGTTTACAGAGAATCGTCTACATTCCTGATAGACACTTTTGATGCGTGACAACCTAGACCAAAATATATCTAATGAAAAAAAATGATACTTTAAAGATTGATAAACAAGGCAAGAACTTTGACACGTTTAAGACTGACAAACAAGGCCAAGACTTGTTTGATAAACAGAGAATCTACTACAGTCCTGATCGACACTTTAATGGTTGACAATCAGGACAGAATAAATTTATCTGATAAACAGAGAACTTACTACAGTGCTGATTGACACTTTAAATGTTGACGACCAAGGCCAAAATAAATCTATCTGATAAACAGAGAATCTACTACAATGCTGATTGACACTTTAAAGGTTGACGACCAAGGCCAAAATAAATCTATCTGATAAACAGAGAATCTACTACAATGCTGATTGACACTTTAAATGTTGACGATCAAGGCCAAAATAAATCTATCTGATAAACAGAGAATCTACTACAATGCTGATTGACACTTTAAATGTTGACGACCAAGGCCAAAATAAATCTATCTGATAAACAGAGAATCTACTACAATGCTGATTGACACTTTAAAGGTTGACGATCAAGGCCAAAATAAATCTATCTGATAAACAGAGAATCTACTAAAATGCTGATTGACACTTTAAATGTTGACGACCAAGGCCAAAATAAATCTATCTGATAAACAGAGAATCTACTACAATGCTGATTGAAACTTTAAAGGTTGATGACCAAGGCCAAAATAAATCTATCTGATAAACAGGGAATCTACTACAATGCTGATTGACACTTTAAATGTTGACGACCAAGGCCAAAATAAATCTATCTGATAAACAGAGAATCTACTACAATGCTGATTGAAACTTTAAAGGTTGACGACCAAGGCCAAAATAAATCTATCTGATAAACAGGGAATCTACTACAATGCTGATTGACACTTTAAAGGTTGACGACCAAGGCCAAAATAAATCTATCTAATAAACAGAGATTCTACTTCAGTCCTGATTGACACTTTAATGGTTGACAATCAAGAACAGAATGAAGGTATATCTAATAAACAGCAAATTTACTAGGTTGATAATCAGGACCAGAACTTGTCAGAAAATTAGTTATAGAGAATACTAGGTGAGTGTCTTTTGATGTCAAGTTTACCATGCAAGGCTTTGAGAACCCTTGTTGACATCACGAGGCTTGCCGAGCGATTCAACATGCGTTCTCAAAGCCGAGCCTGGTAAACTTGATATATCAAAAGACGCGAACCTGGTATTCTACTTATTAGTTTACCCATTGTTGGACACTCTATAAACTAGCGATTATGACGTATTTTTTTTTATTTTTGTGTTGATTCAGCATCATTAGCAACGTCATTCAAAAAGTGCAACGTCATCATGACCTGATAAAGGTAACATGCCGTGAGATAGGAAACGTTTATTAGGTTATGTTGAAACAATTCAGTTAATATTAGGGGTGACTGATAAAATCTACTCTAGTTCTGATTGACGCATTTAAGGTCGACAATCAAGTCTGTATCCCATATCTGATAAACAGAGAATATATTGCATGCCTGGTTGATACTTTAATAGTTTAGAATCAAGGGTAGAATAAATTTATCTGAACAAAAAGAGAGAATCTACTATAGTCCTGATCAACACTTTAAAGGTTGACAGCCAAATCAAGACTTTATGTATTTGATAAACAGAAAATTGTCTACAATCTTGCTTTACACTTCAAAAGGTGACAATCAAGGTTAGAATTTATCTGATAAACAGAAAATCTATTTCAGTTCTAACTGTCACTTTAAAGATTAACAACAAAGGTCAGAACTTAACCTAATAAACAAGAGAATCTACTATTGTACTTTCAAAGATAGATGAGAATTGTTGTAAACAAACAGTGGCGAAGTTTACCTTGATTTTGGGCGTGCAGGTAGTCTCAGTTTACAGTTATATTGAACCTACCACAGATTACTGCATATGCGCGTGGCAGTGAATAGTCATGCTTTACCTATTTATAAGAAAAATAGAATTGCCTCATTACTATGCATCTTTGAAACAATAATACAGTCTTAATTGCACTTTAAAGGTTGCCAATCAAGGCCAGATTTTATCTGTTAACAAAGAATTCACTACTGTAACAGTCTTAATTGACAATTTAAAGGTTGAAATTCAAGGCTAGAGTTTATCTGTATTAAAACAGAGAATCTACTACAGTCCTAATTGACACTTTAAATTGTTGACAACTTTTGCCATAACTTGCTTGATGAACAGAATATAATATATCACTGAGCCAGCACATGAGATTTGGGTACTTCGGCAAACAGTGTAGATCAAGATGAAATGCCACAGGATGTGGCATTTCATCAAGGTCTCCACTGTTTACTAAAACAAATCCAATTTTAGGTGCCAAAAATACAATTCAATTTTGAAGGAAAATTCCAATCTGAAATCCCTTTAAGTGCAAACTATATAAAATTAAACAAACTGGAAGGATACACCAGTGACGAAAGGGTCAATTTATCATGATCTACATACCTTACTCTCACAGAAATGCTTGATGAGGCAGGTTTTGCCAGTACCTGTGTTACCAATTCCGACAACCTGCAAAAATCATGTAAAACTCAGTTACTAGCATTGGCTATGTAACAATTTTTCCCAAAATATAGATTTTTACTGGTTTTTTACTGGGTGTTTTTCCTTGTTTAGTTTAACAAATTTGCTTAAAATATATACTACAACAAGGTCATCTATAAGAACAGTGTGGCGTTTCGCTGGTGGGCCAATGATGGCCCATTTATAGTGGTATTTGGATCCGCTGTCCCCTCATCAGCTAAAAATAAGAGAAAAAAATGTTATCAAATTTGGAACCCCTCAGATAAAAGTTTCTGGATCTGTGCATGCCTGATGAAGCCATCAGATCAGGATCCACACTGTTTTCCACTCTGATTGAAAATACATGAGGACCTGGATGGGATATAATGATTAGTGAATAATGGCCCTTTTTATAATGAATAGTGAGCCAAAAAAATAATGAATAGTGAATAATGAGGGCCTAAAAATATAATGAATAATCCTATTTTTAATAAATTGAAGAAAAAATTAATGAATAGTGAATAATCAGATTTCTTTGCCACCTCTCTTACTTTTAATGAATAAATGGTCTTATCTTAATGAATAACTCAAAATTTTAATGAGATGAATAATGGGCTAAAATTTTAATGAATAGTGAATACCAGACCCCCCCCCATCCAGACCCTCATACATGCTTAAATCTGTAGTGCTGCAGGTGAACATGATAAACATTTTAAACTGTAGAACCAGGGATCAAATTTATCACTTGCTAACTTTCTAAATGCTAGTAGTTTTTCCAAAAAAGCAAGTTGAAATTACTATCACTTGCTATTCCCCCCCCCCCCCCCCCCCCACGGAAAATCACAAGTGATATGGGTTTCTATAGGGAATAAGAAATTGGACGCCCTCTGGAAAAAGTTGGACCCCCCCCCCCCCTGGAAAATGTTGGACCCCCCTCTGGAACCTTCAAAAATGATAGATTTCTTTGAAATTTACCATTTGACTCCTGTAAAATAAGCTGAGGACTAAAAAAGAAAAAAAAAGTTGTCAGAGCTATTTTTTGTCAGACTGACCTGGACCCCCCTGACGAAAATTCCTGGATCCGCGCATGCTGTTTTCAAGATATCCAAATGTGCTTTCAGAAAGGAGATAATATTTGAAATAAATTTTTGGCACATAATCTTGTCAACACATGTGCTAAATGAATTGGTTCAATTTTCTGAAATAGCAATATATGGAGTGATATGTTGTGTCCTTGAGAAAGACACATTAATCCTAGCTTAGCACTGGTTCAACCCAGGAAGACCTGTCCCTACATAATTGAACGATTGTTGATGGTATGTAAAGAATCAAATCAAACAAACAAATATATGGAGTGACTTAGCAAGTTGATCATCATCTATAGCACATAAGAAAAATTATCACTTGCTACTTTTAGCAAGTGGTTAAAAACCTTAAATTTGATCCCTGAGAACATAAAAATATTCAGCATGATGTCATGTTACTTTGTCCATACATGTGTATTGAGTCAATACCTATGACTACCCAGTGAGAGAGAAAATGAGTATGTAATTTAAAATTTAATTTTCATGATGTTCTTTTTTCTCAACTAAAACATATGTTGTGGGTACTAAAAAGAACCGTCTCAATGACCCTTGTCCAGCTGAACCTGAATATACCCTCTTAAGACAACAGTATAAATCCAGATCAGCTGGTTTCTGATGAGTGATGAAGCCATCTGATTAGGACCTATACCGTTTTTCCAGCAGCCTCGTTATCCTTTGAATTAATTGAAATTATGTAACTGAACTCAGCTGGAAATAAACAAACCATATTAAATTATTCAGCAGGATAAGGGCTAACTTATTTTCAAAGGCACCATCAAGCATTATATGAAACCACAACTGCGCTTTGACATGTGATTTCCAACAATGTGGCATTTTGACAAGTGTAGGCTCAGACATGCCTGTGCAGCCCCTTTTTAAGCTTAGAAACTCCAAATGAAGTTTGGTCAGAAGCTTAACAGTCATTGAATATTCAAGTGACTAGCCAATGCTCTGATCAGACTGCGCATATTCCCAGGCTGATTTGAGCCTTTGCTGGTCGCACATACCATATATATTGTTGGAACACTCATGTGGCGGTGTAATTTATTGGGCCAGTTTACAGCCCTCTATAAGAGTATTTAAGACAAAGAACAAAATATGTGTATTATTCTGTATTCACACCCTAATGCTAATTACTAAAGAACTTTTCTCTATGCACACATGTGGCACACACATTCTATCAGGCTTGGAAGAAATTGCCTACATCTCGAAGCCAATAATTTTCTTTCGAGCCTCACTGGTAATCTGTCCTAGCTGTTTAAAACCATTTTTATGTGTCTTTTTTCGCAGTGTCCGAGACTAAAACCATATTTTTTATGCTGCCACACAGTGATGAACATGAAATTAAAATCCATCATATAGACCATTCCAATGTTATTTTTTCACCCGGGCTTATTGACCACATGATAATTATTTGACCACATGACACATTTTATTGTGGTGGGCAAAAAAACACCCGCTCTATGCAATGTCCATTGAGCTGAGTCAACAATTACGTGAGAAAAATGTATCTTAAACGATATTTTAGTTATGGATTTTGATTTGGATATGTAGCATAAGTATCAGACATATCTTGCGAACATTTTTTTTTTTGTTTGTTTTGTTTTTCTTGGTTTTTGACAGGTCCCTGCTCTGGTGTTTTCATCCAATGACTGCTTTTCAACTCCGATATTTTATATTAAATGATGATAAAATAAGTGAAAAACACATCATTTGATAGGTCAATTATCAAACTATGGGAACCTGTCATTGAAGTTATTTTTTTATGGCATAAATTTGTTTTAAATCGCTATAAAACATGTTTCCGTGTCCAATACAGGTAAACAATAGTTTACTGCCCCGGCTTTTTGATAAAGACCATAGTGTTCCAGATGCTATCGATTTGTGAAGTAGTGCAGCCCTGTTTTTAGTGCTATCCACAGAAATGACATTAGCTTTATTATATTTTTGCTGGACAAGTTGAGGCAAATACCTTGACCCAGACAAGGGAATCTACTGCCTCTTGTGGGTTTTTTGTAAGATGGCCTATCTGTCTGTCCATATTTGTTGACGGTCAGATCAAAACTATGCTTTTGTGTGCACCCATTCTTCGAAAACTTGAGGTGAAGCAGCAGTCAAAAAGTCGACATGATGTTGCTGATGTAAACAAAACCAGGTGTAAGTCAGTGTACAGCCGTATATTCGAACTCACTTATTTTCGATTGAAAAGTTATTTTTCTATATCATATGAAATAAAATAATTATTGAACGTTTCAAAGAAATATTAAATGTTATAATTACATGGTTTTAGCTGTGGTAAGTAAAATCTAATTGCGAATATTGTCCTCAACACGTAGCGGTTTAGGTGGAGCTAAAAATAGACGTCAGAATTTCCCAAATTTTCAATTACGCATGCGCACTGAGGGATACTGATCTATTTCCGGACACATCAAAACATGTTCAACTGTAATGTGGCAAACAGGATATGATCTGAGACGCCAATAGAAGAAACTGAAACATCACTGCTAGCCACGATGGCAAACATTGTTGTGTCTTATATTTGCTGGTTTCTCGGTGGACCTTTTGGACTCCATCATTTTTATTTAGGGCGAGATTTACATGCATTTGTATGGTGGTCATCTCTTGGGGGACTTTTCCTTGGTTGGCTTAGGGACCTCTGGAGACTGCCGGAGTATGTGTTTGAAGCAAATCAAGATCAGAGATATCTTAATGAGTTTGCACACAGACGTGCCAGACTTCCAAAACCGCCTTTCAGTGTTGCACGATTTGCTGGGCAACTGTTAATAGGTAAGTACCATGTGTGGTTGTGTTTAACGTCCCATCAACAGCTAAAGTCAGATATGGAGATGGGGCCATAGTTTACCCACAAACTGGTAAAGCTGGGATTGAAACCAGCAACCCCTGGTTTACAAAGCCAGTGGTTTATTCAGTACACCATCTACACCACAACAGCAGG
The DNA here is from genome assembly GCA_964019695.1 of Loripinus fragilis. NCBI lineage: Eukaryota > Metazoa > Mollusca > Bivalvia > Lucinida > Lucinidae > Loripinus > Loripinus fragilis. The sequence continues at coordinate 10,326,636 of OZ026531.1, read as the reverse complement.
ATCCAGCATGGATAAACCCCTCACATTTTACCAGGAGGTCTCGAGGTCAATCCCTGGCTCCTCCAGTCTGTTGGATGAGACTCAAGTCATGGTCCAATCTCTATTTGAATTAAGCTGTTTGTGGGATGTTTACACAAACTGAAACTCACGCCACAACAGTTCCTCTCCGGGGGCACTGCATTGTGTCCTTGAGTTCTGGTTCAACCCAGGAAGACCCATCCCGACATAACTGAAAAAATGTTGACTTGGACATTAAGAATCAAATCAAACAAAATGGGAGCCCAGTGGCTCAGTGCTTGGCTCGAGACTGAGGGACCGCGGGTTCGAGCCTCACCGGCGTCACTGTGCTGTGGTCTTTGAGCAAGGCACATTTATCCTAGCTTAGTACTGTTTCAACCCAGGAAGACCCGTCCCTGTTTCACTGAAAGATTGTTGATGGGACGTAAAGAATCAAATCAAACATACAAATCAAGCAAACAAAAACAAAATCACAATGGTTCCTAAGTAAGTACCGTACTATGCTACATCTAACAAGCATACAATAGTCATGCTCCTATTAGTATAACAATGACAATGAATTTATTCCACTAACATGTCCACAATAAATAGTCATGGCAGACATATAAAAATGATATGCAATTTAACATTTATGGCAATGAAAATTAAGGTATTGTTGCATGTAGAACGGAAATCGCTTATGAAGTAGAAGATAGATTGATCTGCTATCTTAGTAGTATCTATCTCTACATACTGCCTTTCACCAAGGTTGTGGACATTATAGACAGGATTGGAACTATTGTTGTTAACTAGTCCCTTTTTACTTACAGGATGGATATTCTCAGCTCTGTTTAGGCTATGTATACCAGAGGGGACACTACAGTCTCTGACATATGGATATTATCTCTCGATAGGTTTACCAGTCCTTGGAGCTGCTCTTGGTAAGGTGTTTAATTCTTTGCCTACTGGGTAATTTTGTCGGGACGACATAGCACAGTCAGTAACGTGTCTGGCTGTATATATGTGTCAGACTGCAGATCCAGGGGTTGCGAGTTCAATCCCAGCCCGGTCCCATACTTTCGTGTAGATTGATCATGAAATAATTTCTATGGTCATTCTCCTCCCTTCCGCTGTTTCAAGAAGGGTTGTCAGTTACAAGCAAAAGTATGTGCACAACATACTGGTTAATTTTTTTAAGTCAAGCTCAGGAAAAAAGTGTGGTAAGATTAAGTGACCATCCCAACATGATCATAGCTGTTGAATGGGACGTAAAGAATCAAACCAAACCAAAAAAAAATGGATATTTTGCATGATTTTTTGTCATCTGCTGATTTTTTATTTTAACCTCTTTTTTTCTATAAAAATTTCTTTCAAGAATACAATCAAAGTGTCAAACAGTTTGGATCCTTACAGCAAAAGTAGGCAAAGAGTTAGAATAGTAATTCCATTTATGAATGAGAGGTTTTCAATAAGCAATTAAAATATATGAAATTCTTTCTCTTAAAGAAGCATGGCCGTAGGAATAGGGGGGGGGGGGCCATGCCCCCCCCCCCAAAAAAAAAAAAAATTAATTAAAAAAAAATTAAAAAATTTATGTGTGCCCCCCCAATCTGTAATGTGTGCCCCCCCCAATCTGTAATTGCTTCCTACGGGCCTGTAAATTAAAAGCACGGTATAACATGTATGGTAAGTGTTCTTAAATTTCAAACACTGGTTGTCTGCAAAATAAGGCCTAGACAAACAGTGCAGACCCAGATCAGACTCAATCTGATAAGGATCTTCCATGTTTGCTATTTTAACAAGCATTTTATGAATTCCATTCCTGATATCCAACCTGCACATAATCCTCGCAAGGGGGTGATGCAGTATAGATATAGATAGATAGATTTTATTTGTGAAAAGAAAGTGAAATGTGTTCAAAATTTAGACCATTCACCATTCTTTATGTTATATTTTTTCTTGTTACCAGGTGTATTCCTAGTTTCCAACATTGGTAACCAGAAAGTCTCCCCAAAGTGGCCTCTATTGGGAGCTTGTGTTTCTATACCATGGCTTATAAATGACTCAGAATCTATGGCACTTACGGCTCTGTTTTCGACCGTGGTCGCTGCCAAAAAGCGGGAATGGAGAGTGGAGCGACTGAGGTTTAAAGGGAGATGTCGGCTAGTGAAGAGGATATTAGTTTTGTCAGTCTGTGCCTCTCTGTATCTATCCATGTGGACATCAGTATTACTACTAAATGTCAAGGTCACCAGTAAAGATGGTACTCAGGTAAGTTGTAAACTCTTCTTTGGAAGGAAATAAACCTTAACCCTTTTCATGATCAGCCAGTATTTTATATGAGCTGTGACATGAGACTTCCAATAATGTGGTATGTGCGACCAGCAAAGCCTCAGATCAGTCTGTGCATACGCGCTGTCTGATCAGAGCCTTTGCTAGTCGCTTGCATATTATATGAGTGTTAAGCTACTGACAGAACATCATTTGGAGTTTCTAAGCTTAAAAGGAGGTTTCACAGGCTCGTCTGAGTGTACACATGTAAAAATACCACATTGTTGGAAATCACATGCCGCAGCTCATATACATGTACTACTCCCCCTATTTTTGAGGCCCTCCCAGGGAATTTGGGGAACAGGGGAAACAGGGCTTTTATTTCAGGGGAACAGGGGAACAAAGGCCAAATTTTGAGGGGAACAGGGGAACAAAGACAATATCGGGGAACAGGGAACATAAAACAAATTTTCAATTTTTGGGGAACAGGGGAACAAGCCAATTTATTTCAGGGGAACAGGTACCCCCCCCCTGTGAGGGCCTCATTTTTAACCAATTATCTTGCGTTAGCATGTATCAGTGTCCTATAATTGGGCCTCGATGTGACAAAACCTGTCTTTCTTTCTTTCTCTATATACTGCCAGACCCTCTTTCGAGTACTATCCACAGGTGTACTTTGTACACTACGGGTTGCAGGATGAAAGCCTACAAGTGACCATATCTAAATTACTGTAGGGTTCTTTAACTTGCGCAGGGGGTGACTTTTCCTGCACAGCGGACATCCAGTTAACGTCCCGATCCAAAGGACGATGCACTTATCTTCGGGGTTTCCGACAAAGTGATATTCAAACCAGCCTGCTCAGCTACAGAGACTAGCTAGAAAATTGAAATTTCTCTCGTAGCAAGTTTACTTTCCAAAAAGCGATTAACAAAGGAGCTGATCAGTCTGCCCGGATGCGCAGCCTGGTCTGCAGCTTTGTTGTTTGCAAACACCCGAAGACAGGTTTTCTCGTATCGAGGCCTATATAAGAGTGACTGGACCCTCCATTTTTCAGCCACATAGAAATAATGGGGCATGTGTCACGTGACTCACACCTAGTGCGCCTTTCATCGTATGCACACAAAATGGCAACGCAGCTTTAGAAACCGTTGCTTTAGCGTGTACTTCACCGTAAATATCGCTCATTGCTACATCTTATTAATAGCAATCGAAAAAAGATATATAAAAAAATCTATAAATGCTGTGTTTCTGCAATGTTAAAACTGAGCCTTTGGAGTTATGATCAAGTAAATATCCGGGGTTTTTTTTAAAGTTGCGGAATTCGTCAAAATGGCTTAAGCCAATACCTGTTTCACAATGTTATGACAAAAAAATTAAGCATATATTCTATATCCCCTTCACTTAAGGCACTTTTAACGTAATAAAAATGCTTTTTAGCGTTTAAAAATTACCCACTATCAACCAATAATGTGTCGCAACAACTCAGTATGAGCAACCAACATATTGTCTTTGAGTTAAAACTAGTTTAAATATTGCTTCGTGCATTTTGTTAGAGATAGGTTTAATTGAAAACTGAAAGGTAGTGTTTTGTTTACCATTTATTTGTAAATATAAAGAAACTCTAGTGCAAAAGATTCGTTGTAATTTAACAAAACCATGTCTGATTTTCGCAGCTTTCACAGAATCATTATATAAGAATATGGGGAAACGTCCTCATAAGTTTCAAGAAATTTCACCCGTTTATCAAAGAATTATGCGCTTGTCTATATCACTGGTATATGTTTAAACATTGAGTTTGTTAATATACTAACGTGGCCCTCATTCAAAGGGCTATAACTCGATAAGTAAACAGTATTTTTCGTTAGGTTTGGTGCCAATTTAAAGGTGACATATAGTCCTCTATAGAAACGTTTACCATTTTGTCGTAGCATATATGTAAAGAAAGTTATGAAGCTACTTGCATTCATATTTGAACAGCCCTCGTATATAATGCTTGAAATATGACTAAGTTCAACTAGCAAAAAAAGTAACAAAAAATAATCTTAGAATTATATCCAAACCACATGCATATCTTCAGATCATGACCAAAACACCAGTGAAGTTTCAAAAGAATTGGTATATAACTGTAGGGGGAATTGCCCCAACAAGGTATCCCCTGTCCATTAACTTTGTTATAGAAAATGCTGGAAAAATGGCTAAGAAGTAAAAAAAGATCATCTGAGGATTATTCCCAAACCATATGCATATCTTCAGACCATGACCAAAACACCAATGAAGTTTCAAAAGAACCGGTATAAACTGTAGGAGGAGTTGTGCCCACAAGGTATCCCCTGTCCATTCATATTGTTATAGATAATGCCTGAAAAATGGCTAAGTTCAACTTGCGAAAAAAGTGACAAAAAATAATCTGAGGATTATATCCAAACCACATGCATATCTTCAGACCATGACCAAAAAACACCAGTGAAGATTCAAAAGAATTGGTATAAAACTGTAGGAGGAGTTGCGCCCACAAGGTAGGCCTACCTACTGAAGGATGGACAGAGAGGCAAAAACTAAGGCCCTCCGCTTTTCTTCGAAAAGGCGGGGGACAATTAACGATTGAGTGAAAAATGGTTATAGGGTTTACTGATTAACAGGTGAATTTTATCAGTTTGACAAATATTTTATCGTAAGCGATTAAATGTAAGACTACACTAGTAACAGGGTGGGTAGTCACGTGGTTTCTGTTAGGATACACTGTACGGAAAAATGGCGGACTTCTTTCCACACCGATGTTTTAAGCAAAAGTAAGTAGATATTTCTGCATGTTTTTTTCATCTTTACACAGAAAGTTATACACCATTTTCCAGCCCCCATTTTTCCCAATCTAACGATGCCAGGATATCCTCAGAAAGCGTCTTACTTTGAGTACAGACTCTGTCACAAAATTTTAAGCGGCGAAGATCGGGCCTGAATTTGGAAATAAGCTGTACGGACAACATTTGTGACTGAGTTAGTACATTGTACTCAAAGTAAGAAGCTTAAAGATGCTATCCTGGTACCGTTTGATAGGGGAAAATGTGGGCTGGAAAATGGTTTATAACTTTCTGTGTATAGATGAGAAAACATAGAGAAATCTACCTACATTTGATCAGAATGTCCGTACAGTGTATTCGAACATCCGTACACTGTATCCAAGCAAAAACCACGTGACTACCCACCCTGTAGTAAGTGGCCAAAATTTTAATGTTTAGCGACTTACAGAACCCCCATCCAGGCCCTCAAGTGATACTATGGATCCTTAAAGCAATCCATAAAGCACAAACCAAAGACTCTGATCAGACACAGCAGATGGCATGGATAATCTAAATCTCCTGAGCAAAATGAATTGCTAAAAATTGCAGTTTAATTTTTTTCATGTTTAGCAGCACTAGAAGGCAGTGCACAGAGTACTTGATGGGTCCTTTTACTAAATTAATTTAATTTCCGTTCAATCCAGCTAGTGTTGCAATTTCTTTATTATGGATATGAATGAAAAACGATGAAGCCAGCTGATCTGTATGAACTCAATTATTCAATGATGGTATTTGATTCGAGATAGTCTTGTTCACAGTACCCTTATTTAGTGAATTATGGTATTTGTTGTACAGGCCCCCAGTTAAGAGTGTGTAATAAAAAAAAAAATTCTTATTTCTCAAACAAAACATATGTTGTGGGTACTCAAAAGAACCGTCTCATTGAGACGGTTCTTTTGAGCACCCAAAAACACATGTTTAAATTGAAGGGTAAGAAAATAATTGCAATTTTACACTTAAATTTTTACTTCACTGTTTTATTAGGTTCCTCTACGGGAAGCTGTTGAGAACTTCTTCCAGTCACCGGCATGGAAAGAGATGAAACGTTCCTTAAATGATCTCTATACATTCTGTTCACACAATGGCTGGGGTACCTGCTGGTCACAGCTCATTGAACTTGTGGATCCTACGGGTGAATCACATGCATACAAGGTAAATTATCGCAGTTCGAGTTGTTATACCCTAACCCCAACTTACATTCTATACATTCTGTTCACACAATGGCTGGGGTACCTGCTGGTCACAGCTCATTGAACTTGTGGATCCTACGGGTGAATCACATGCATACAAGGTAAATTATCGCAGTTCGAGTTGTTATACCCTAACCCCAACTTACATTCTATACATTCTGTTCACACAATGGCTGGGGTACCTGCTGGTCACAGCTTATTGAACTTGTTGATCCTACGGGTGAATCTAATGCCTACAAGGTAAATTATCGCAGTTCGAGTTGTTATACCCTAACCCCAACTTACATTCTATACATTCTGTTCACACAATGGCTGGGGTACCTGCTGGTCACAGCTCATTGAACTTGTGGATCCTATGGGTGAATCACATGCATACAAGGTAAATTATCGCAGTTATAGTTGTTATACCCTAACCCCAACTTACATTCTATACATTCTGTTCACACAATGGATGGGGTACCTGCTGGTCACAGCTCATTGAACTTGTGGATCCTACGGGTGAATCACATGCATACAAGGTAAATTATCGCAGTTCGAGTTGTTATACCCTAACCCCAACTTACATTCTATACATTCTGTTCACACAATGGCTGGGGTACCTGCTGGTCACAGCTCATTGAACTTGTTGATCTACGGGTGAATCACATGCATACAAGGTAAAATATCACAGCCCCCACTCCCCCTGCCCCCATTTAAGATGAAAAGCTTGTTATACAAAACCTCTATACATTCAGTCAACACAATAGCTTGGGTACATGCTAGTCATAGCTCATTGAATTCATCAATTTAACAGATCCATGGTTAAACATGACAGCTGAAGTTTTAATGTCCCCCACTCCACATTAAAGACAAAATGCTCAATACACAATCTCTAAACTTTCTGTCAATACAGTGGCTGCACTACATGCTAGTCACAGCTCATTGAATTTGTCAATGATAGAGCAAATTCGCATGCATGCATGGTAAAATGTGACAGCTCAAGTTTTAATATACCCTTAATACCCCTTCCTTAACGACTAACAGCTCAACACACCGTCTCTTAATTCTGTCATCAGAGTAGCTCGGGTACATTGTTAGCCGGAAATGGTGATGCAACCTATAAATGGACCATAATGGCCCCTTGTAAATTTCTTGTTTTTAATGGGCCTATTGAAAATTGGATGGACCACTTAGAAAATTTGTTGGGCCCAAGAATCCTTAATTTGCACCACAGAAAAAAATTAATAATAGATTTGAATAGCTTATATAACAGGCAATCTTTAAACAATAATTTCATATTTTAAAGTCTTGATATGGTTTTATATGAGCCTAGACGCGACAAAACCTGTCTTCGGGGTTTCCGAGAACCAGCTTGTGCAGCTACAGAGACTAGCTAGAAACTTGAAATTTCGCTTGTAGAAAGTCTAGATATCATACTTTCCAATAAGCGAATAACAAAGGTGCTGATCAGACTGCACCGGTGTGCAGGCTGGTCTTCACCTTTGTTGTTCGCAAATCACAGAGGACATGTTTTCTTGCATCAAGGCCCATGTGTGGTTTGGTCTGTGATCACTGATTATTGTGTTTGCTAGTCATATTCACTTGTGTGTTTTTATCTTCTTATAATTAAGGTGCAATCCCAATGTTAGAAACTAGCAAGAAAGTAGCATCCTGACATACATGTGTTTATAAATTTAATCAGATTTTTGTGGTATTGAGAGACTTTATGTGGCTAAAAATGTATTAAACCTGTGATACACAGAGCTTCTCAAAACTACTAAAACCTGATTTAGCCCTTATCCCATGCATACTTTTTGTTCTGAAAAAAGTTATTTGCTTTTTACAACTGCATATATTCAAGTGCACTTCAGACTAGGTTTGTTCAAGGAAGCAAACAGTATGAACCCTGATCAGACTGCTCGCTTAGAAGCAGTCTGATCTTGGTTCATATTGTTTGCCAGATAGGCTACCTAAGAATGTAAGCAGATAAGAGGAGCCTATGACAAAAGTCAAGATTGGCATGCATATTCACATTGATGTATCATTATGTATGGAATAATCCATCAGAAAGAAAATGGTTAAGATATTGAGACACTGTTTTACATATTCAGGTGCTTGAACTAAATGATAGCAATCCAACACCAGAAGAAATCCAATCTCAGTGTAGGAAACTAGCGAGGAAGTGGCATCCTGATAAGTATAAGAAGGAGGAGGAGAAAGTAACAGCTCAAGAAAAATTTATCGAAGTCCAAAAGGCCTGTGATATATTGGACAAAATTCGGCAGCGTAGAACGGAGAAAAGTATGAAGCCAGAGGAGCAGGATGAGGCAACGTCTAGATCTGAGAAACACGAGTTTAAGTTTAAAGATAAACGTACAGATTTATAGCAGAATTGTAAGGGTCTAGACCGGCATGCAAGAATGTGTCGGGTAGTGTTGTACTCATGAATCAAAACTATCAAGTCATATGTACTCTTGATTACGGTAAATGTTCTAAAATTTCGAACTCTAGTTGGCTGCAAAACAGGTCTAGACAAACAAGGCAGATACAGATCAGACTGCTTCTGAAGAAGCAGTCTGATCAGGCTCTTCCCTGTTTGCTATGCCCAGAATCAAAACTATCAAGTAATCAGTAATTTGGATTACGGTAAATGTTCTAAAACTTCAAACACTTAAGTTGGCTGCAAAAAAGGTCTAGACAAACAACAGATCAAACTGCTTCTGAAGAAGCAGTCTTGCTTCCCTCTTTACTATTCCGACATGCATTTTGTAAATTACAGTTCTGATAAACAACATTTTATTTTAGAACAGAGAGGGAAAAAAGTGTTAGAAACTTTAGAACATTTACTGTATCAGAAACTATCAATAGTTTGGGTTTTTTACAATTTATTTCTGAAAATAAGATAAGAGAGGTTATAAGATCAGGCCCAGAGGTTATATATAGAGGATCTTACATGAGTGCTCATGTTTTATTAAATTTATCAAATGAGCTGGGGAAAAGCAATAAAATGCAAAGCTTGCAGAGCATTTTATTGCTTTTTCGCAACAAGTTTGATAAATTCAATAATACAGGAGCACTAATATAAGATTCTATTTATTATATGACGTCAAAGTTACTTGTAATTGCATTTTTGGTGTGAAAAAGTCAAGATTTTGCCATCTTAAGACTTTTACGCAACTTATAATGAACGTCATTACGTAACTTTATGAAATCTGTAAACCACTAGTGGTTTATCGATTTTATTGCATGGTGTTATATCACTTCCAGACGTGAGGTCATGTGATAAATATTTTACATGCTCAACTCAACTGAGCTTGAAACTTCATTTTCTCACTATTATTAAAATGGTGAAAAATAAAGATTTTTTTTTCCTTAAAATCTCTCAGACCTGCTGATAAATGTTAAAATGCCAACAATTATTGCATTTTAATATCTATGAGCAGGATAAATTTCATGCTCAATTGAGTTGAGCTTGAAAATAGTTTTAAAAACTTCTGGGTCGGGTAGTGTAGGCTGTAACAATGAATCAAAACTACAAAGATATCGGTAACAAAAACTTTTTTTCTAGGATCTCTTTTTTTTAATATAAGATATATTATAAGATAAGAGTGGTTTCCAGATTAAAAAAATTTCTTATTTTCCACTAAACACACTCATTAGAAGTATCTCACTGAGAAAGAATTTTTTAGCTTTAACTAATGTTAGTGCTATCTACAAGCTCGTTCAATTTTAACAAAAATTCCTAGGTGAATATGAGGATGCAGACAGAAGACCCTTATCAGAAAGCAGTATTATTGAGCAGGCAATTTGATGTTCAGATATATTGGAATGGATGTTGAGATTTGTACATATTTCAAACCCTTTGAAAATGTTTGCTCATTATGACTTACATTCCCCCAAACAGCTGAATTGGGCCAGATCACTCCAAAGGCATCTTAAACTCAATTTGGAGTTGATCTTGGGTTAACACTGTTTGTCTAGGCATGTTTGTCAGAATATTTAGTGTAAAGTAAGGCACCAAAACGGATGAATTACGTTTTAGCCGAAATCATACCGTGACAGAGTATGTAATGAGTGGAGAACCAAACAGTCAAAAGAGCTGATGGATAAAACATTCAAATGAGCGAATTTTCCAGGTACATGTTATGACCTTTAAATAAGTATTCACTAAGTTGTATTACCTGTTATGGCCAATATTGCTCAGTGCTTAATAGGTGATTGGGAGCGCATTACAGTTGCAGATTCAGGAGGTTTGCTCTTCCCTCCCCGCTATTAAATATCCTATGAAAATGAAATAATTTGGTCTCAGTGAGACCAAATTATTTCATTTTCATGGGATATTAAAGATAAATGAGATAAAATCAGCAAAGCGAGCTCCCACATCTTTATACTTATGAATCCCCTTTCCAGGAATTATGACCCGCCCCTGCATCTGGATGTTTACCTGGAAAATTCGCTCATTTAAATGAATTAAACGTATCCGTTTTGTATTATTGTTCTCCGCTCTTTCGTAAAAATAAATCAGCCTTTTGTATTATGGATCCGCTCAAACGTAAATCTCCCCCCAAAACAGATGGGGAATGCTCAAGCCCTGAGGTTATAAAACTATGCTCAACTCAAGATAACTTTGAAAACAGATTTGCTTTTGTATACTGTATACAGAGCTCTCACTAAGATTTTGAAAACAGGAGTCCCGGAGCCCTCTTTGTCAAAAAGAAGGAGTCCCACCATACAAAAGAATATAGCCTCCTTAAAAAAAAGAGGACTCCCAGCACCAAAAATGGGAGTTCAGGAATGCAAATCAGCAGTTAGTGAGAGCTCTGCTATACTCATACATAGGTGCAATTCAGGACTGGCCTTGTTATTTAGTGATTAATTCCCTTAATTTTTTAATGATATGCTATTTTTGTTACTTAAATATTAATGATTAGGCCAAAGATTTTGATATATTTGTAAAAAATGTCTTCATCAGTATTGTTAAACCCATTTATTATGACGAATGAAATTTCCCATTTTTATCAATTGGAGCAGTCCATCTCAATTTAAAGGGTTGTTATTTTTTTCATTGTTATTCAAGATTTAAGAAAACTTTCTGTAAGCAAACATTGGAGACTCGGACACGTCTGATCTGGGTCTGCACTGTTTGCCTATGTCCTGCAAAAAGGACGCTAAGCTTATTTGGGATAAGGAGCAATTATTTTCAATATCAGTGATTTTGGTCACCACCATCCAGACCCTCTTTTAAGTCAACAAGTTTGTTCGGCGAGAAAGGTAGGATGCTATGAACGAAGAGATTGACCATGACCATGCTAAAGGCAGATATATCCCGTTTTAAAAAACAGCATAGATCCAGATTAGCTGGCTTCTCAGAAGCCAGCTGATCAGGATCCACACTGTTTTCTACTCTTTATTGTAAATGTATGTTTGAACTGGAACCCTGCAATTGAATTAGATAGAAGTTGAGGAGAAAATGAGATAATAGAAATATCCTATATGATAGGGATTACAACCATGCAACTACCAATTTAGCAAAAGCATAGTTCATGAAATCAAATTTGGTGATATAGCTGTCAAGTAGATATTAACAATTTGTTAGGTATTTTAATACTGAGTGGCAGTTTGAGATGTTTAAAAGATGCAAAGTCAATGTGCATGATACTTGTTTAGTGTATATTTCAAAATAGGTTTCCTTATTTTCAGTAACATATGTTGTTGGTACACATTGGAATTGCCTCATTGAGGCAATTCCAATGTGCACCTACAACATATGTCAATTAAATAAATTTCCCCATAAACTTTTTTTTCACAAACTTCTCAACTACTTTTTAATGTTTCAGTGTAATGAGCATGTAGAATGAACAAGTTTTTGTGTAGTTTGGCGTGCACCTGGATGACAATAATAGATAGACAATTTTATATTATTGACAGCTTATCTGAGATGTTTCATTGGAATGAAATGCTAAATTGGTGGTTGCCTGGTTGTAAGTGGACATCCGTCCTAAATATACAACAAGTGCCTGCTCCCTCTGTTATCTACTGCAAAAGTGATAGGTTGCCCAAGACACAGGTGAAAGACGCGTTGATTGGTCCAATCCCCCCCCCCCCCAAAAAAAAAAAATACAGCCCAGAAAAATTTGTAAAAACTGTGTTTTTCCATCAAAATATGAATAAAATTTCATTTTATCCATGCATTGTATTTTGATGAAAAACAATGTTTTCACAAATATTTCTGGACTGTGAATATTTTTTTTTTTGGGGGGGGGGGGGGGGGGGGGTGGGGGGATCAATCACCACATCTTTCTGTAGCCTAAGAGGTATTAGCGTAAACTGCAATTTTTCCAAGTACATGTAGTGGAGTGTCATTTTTGACTTTTCCAAGCAGTTGTGAGAATAGTAGCAAAGCTTACTTTTGTTCTTGGCAATTGACACAAATTCTTTACTTGCTTATTGCCTTCTTTCTTATACTTTTATTAATTGCTGTTTTGTGAGATCTGGTATAGTTATTTGAATCCAACAACCCTTAGCTCTTTGACTTATTGGTAATTTTGTATGTTTTTTGTTGTCTACTCATTTTTTTCAAAATCAACTTTTTCGAATAATTCTTTTAGGAATACCATCCGAGTGTCAAACAGATTGGATCCAGATCAGGGTCTGGGTTCAAAGTGTTCGCAAAGGTCATCAGCAGACAACACTCAGTAAGGATAAGTTCCAAAATGTCATGAATGGCCCATAAGGTTGGTTCCATAACAATGGATATTTTTGCAAACAATTTATTGAACAAGCTCATTTTTTCTGTGTTTTTTTTATTTGTGTGCATCTCATTTTTTTCTGTTTTGATGTATTTTATATTCCGTTTTGGTTGAGATTTGTTTTTTGCTTATGCAAATAGATCTGTCATGTTTTATGTGCCATAAAATCCTTTTTCAGCAATTTTAGCTGTCATACTTATTTGGCTCTCAGAAGGGGTAGCTCCTGCAAACAAATCCCCAGATGGGCCAGCACATCAGATTTAAGTACTTACATGTATTCATAGGTAAGGACAAACAATTTTCTGATCATTAAATTGTGAATAGTTTCTTTTCCATCAGCTAAAACATTTGTTTGGGCATTGTCTGCGCATGTGCGATACAAAAGAATCGACCTGTCTGCTAAGGCACATCACGACTGAAAAGTCAGGTTTGTGTCAATATGCGGTGTGCGTTACCCGAAACACTACGTCAAAAAAGTAACAAGCACTGAATGGCTATAAATAATTCATTTATGGAGACATCAAGTAACCTTTGGTAGCTAAACAATAACAATGATTGGTATTACAGTATTTAGCGAAACAATGATAAGATGTTCTACACTAAAACATTTTTGGGTCGATAAAGTGGTTTCAGTGACGCATGATGACGCAGATTGATAGCAAGTTTGAATCGACCAGCCGTGTGGATCACATGATTTGGTGACACATTGTTTGTATTTGTTTATCTTAACCTGTGTTTGTATATACAGTCGGTTCAAAGATAGATAAGATTTGTTGTAAACCAAAAAAAAAAATTAACTAATCCAGGTAATGGGTGTTTTATACAGGTATATATCATAAACTATCTCAAATTGCAGTAATACATTTACCGTTATTTACCTGTTTCAATGAAAAGTAGTAGGCCTATTATCATGCATATTTGAAACGACAGTACAATAAGTACTAAAAACTGATGAGCTAGCCCATATATGTTAAATTTAGCTATAAGAAATTGTTTCCTTTTTCTTTCATGTTTTTTTGGTTCTTTTATGAACAATTTAGATTTTGGGGATTTTATGAGACAGGGGAAAACCCTTTTCTCACTGCCAAACATATGCTTGTATTAAAAAGATGACTGCTTTAACATTTTGTATTTCAAGGTGATGGAATAAGCTTAATTTAAATGTACTAATAAAAGCGTTTATATAATATGAAGATCTTTTATTGGAGAGTTGGAATCAGAATTTCTAAAAATATTGACAGGCAAGGTTTAAAAATGAAATGCAGTTATTTTGGATGTTTTCGTTTTTTAATGAGCTGACAAAAAGTCCTGCAAAGTCCTGTCCATTTATCACTTTACTCCATAATAACACCTTTGGAATACCAGGTTTTTTTTAAAGTATTATGGCAAATGGAGTATTTGCTCTTTTGGAGCACATGTTCCATTTTCCATAATGTTTTCAAAAGTATTCAAAACTTAACTTAAATTTTTCTTGAATATTTTCATGTCTAAAATAGAAAATGATGTCATGATCTAAAACAGCCTATGGGGTGAAGGGTTAAGGAGCTCATACAAATGCTCTATTTCAATTTTGATTTAGCATATATTCTGTTGTCTTTTTTTTCAAAATATTATTGATAAAACACATTTTCAGATTTTAACCCTTATCCTGCTAATATTTTTTCAGAAAAAGTTGTCTACCTATTACGTCTGCTGCATATATTTAAATGTAACCGAGACTATTGATATCACGGAGGCAACCACTATGAACCCTGATCTGACTGGGAGCAGTCTGATCTGCGTCCATATTGTTTGCAATAGAGGCAGAAAAGAGAGCAGATGACTAAAGTCGTGAATAATGTAATGCTTCTACCATATCAAAAAAACTAAAGAAAATGCTGTTTAAAGATTTTTTTCAATTAACAGTTTTCTTCCATTGTCATGTCGGAATCTCAGAGCCAACATGACATACAAATTTCTAATGCACATGCTTTTATAACGTGACGTCTGATTTATTAACATGACAAATTTCAGACACTATATCCTGCCATATACTGTCGGAAAGATTTTGACGTCATTAATTACGTCACATTTCATTTGATGACGTACACTTTCATGCGTCTTTATGCAGCTTGCAATGCTTCAATTTGAGAGGAGATTGTAGAAGCACATTTGAATGGGGATAACCATATTCAAAATTTTCAGTTGGGGACATATATCGTCGGATATACATTCAGAAATAAATTTATTCCGCTCTGATAGCGCATCACCGTAAAACTAAATTTCCGACTGTATATCCGATGATATACCTCCCGAAATGAAAATTTCCAATACAGTTTTCATTAGATAACTTCATCTATGATGTAAAACAGACACGACTTGTTATAACACTGATTTGGAAATAGCACAGTTATTTTAACGTGGCTTCCAAAAAATTTTCACAAGGAATTCTGCAAAGGATTTTTTCTGGAATTTCTTTGCAAAATTGTCCCTTTATACTCGGACCCAGTATAAACGGACTGGTCACTGACAGAAATACAAAGTTATGTTGTCGAGGCTTTATTGTAGCGCTATTTCAAAGTACTACAGCCAATAAAACTGATTCTGAACATACATGAGATTATAAGAGGTTACTCCTGGTATGCAAAGCTGAAATATTACGAATAACAGTAAAAAGAATTGAGGTTTTTTCATCTTTGTATGTTGATTTTTGACAATTTTCGGCTAAAAGTGCCGAACATGGCTAAAAAGGGTACCTCGGTTTCTTGCTGATGTTCATAAAGACGGTCAAACTTTCAATAAATATGGCAATGCAGTCTTAAAGATAGTATATTGAACCATTGCTTTTTGAAGAAAATTCAAAGATATGCAGAGAAATAAAGGAGATATGATTATTTAATCTTCAACATACGTCAGCTTTGAAAGCTCAGCCACCATTTAGCCACGACAATGTATTTCCAATATATACATTTACCTGTATGTAAGTGACCAGTCTGTGTTTGTTGGGTCCGAGCTTTATAACACAGTTCACTAATAACACGGTCCATTCCAATGGATCCCAAACATAGCATTATAAAGAAAGTGCACTGTATTAAGGCAATAAAACATTGATGCCATGCAATTTTTGAATAACATACTATATATAGCTTTATCTACTATCAGTTTTTCTACTCAATATTTTTCTTTCTGTCTTTTTTGTTTTGCTTTTGCGTTAAGGTGTATGTTCTTTTATTTTTCTTAAACATTTGATTTTGACCTGCTTTTATAATAAAATGTTTGTCTCTTTATCTTGTCTTTATTTTAAAAAATGTCTGTTGTTGTAGGAACTGCCTGAATACTGTAAAATTGAAAATTTCACAAAAACTTTATTTTCACGCAAAATATGGTAAAATACATTTTTGCAATGTAAAAAGTTCGTGAGTAGGGCATGATTTACCTTTATCAGTAAACAACAGAGTGATCTCGCCATTTTTTTGAGGGTTTTATTTTCACGAAACTTTGTATAGGCAAAGTTTCGTGAAAATAACACCCTCACAAAAATTTCCATATTTTTAGTATTTACGGTAAATAAGCCAAATTTACAGTATTTACGGTAAATAAGCCAAATTTACAGTATTTACGGTAAATAAGCCAAAGGACCTCGGACAGTCTTAATGAAGGATTGCCCATAAAAATGGCCAAAAAAAAGTTTCAAAGAAAATAATATTTTTTCCATGAAAAAGATAGTAATTTTAACTCTCGAATTATACGAACAAGTGTTTTTCGCATTGGACCAGAACCTATTAAAAAATATGGGTCAAAAACACTGTTTTTGCTATTCAACATATAGGAAATAGAAAAAGTTTTACTGAAGTGCTTTCCCCCCCCCGTGACCAAACTAATCCTTTTACATACTGTTGTGGTTTTACATTTAACATATCATATAAAAATGGCATGATTGGTCACGGGGGGGGAACGATGTCAAAATGCTCAAAAACAATTTCTTGTAAAAACTTATTAGGAACTTATTTTGTACAAACCTGTAGGTAAATATCATCTTACAATGGCATGTATCAGGGCTTTAAGTTATGAGTGTGTACCAATTAACTAATTGTCTTATTTCTCAACCCAAAAATATGTTGTGGGTACTCATAAGAACCGTCGCAATGAGATGGTTCTTTTGAACACCAAATTATATGTTAAATCTGATGAGTAAAAAAATCTTTACAATTTTACACTAAAAAAACTGTGCTTATCTAGAGTATGTTGTATACAGTATGTAGGTATGTTACACCTCAGTGAACAGATCATCTGAGTGCACTTGAAATATTACAGGTTATAGTCAAAAGTTATGGACAGCATACTTATTTGGAGGAAAAGATGAAATCTTCAAAACCTCAATCTTATGCGAACTTATCACTTTCGTCTCAAGTTTTATGCCGCAAACACTATATTTCAGTGTATTTAGGTGAGTACCTGGCAAAACCTTGACTTTCTGTGAAATAAAATTTGGTCCACCCCCTTCATCATGAAGTCCTGACATTAATATGCAATATTTTCCAAATACTTTTATTTTGCTAGGTGCACAAAATGTAAGGGTCTGATTTAAGCACAAAAAATTAGTTGTAAATAATGTATTATCCTAGCTACAGGCTTTCAAAAATTGGGCAGATTGAATAGAAGACTGTCCGAGGTCCTTACAGTATTTAAGGTAAATAAGCCAAATTTACAGTATTTATGATAAATAAGCTGAATTTACAGTATTTATGATAAATAAGCTGAATTTACAGTAAATAAGCCATGACATAAGATAACCCACAATGTAGCTGTGTATCTTGAGAATATTTCCATCAGCCTAGGCATCATCTCAGTCTGATCAGAATCTTTGCTGTCTGAATGAACAAAGCTTGGGTCCTTAGATACCCTATGAATGCACAACTAAGACTGTGATCAGACTGGGCTAGATACCCTATGAATGCACAACTAAGACTGTGATCAGACTGGGCTAGATACCCTATGAATGCACAACTAAGACTGTGATCAGACTGGGCTAGATACCCTATGAATGCACAACTAAGACTGTGATCAGACTGGGCTAGATACCCTATGAATGCACAACTAAGACTGTGATCAGACTGGGCTGATGCCAGTCTAATCTGAATCTTCACTTTGCACACGTTCATTTTGTTGGTTTTTGTCATGTCATGTCATGGCTCATATGGTAGTTTGTTTGGTTACCTAATTAGGGGATAACTGTATTCAAACTTTTCATTTGGGGAGGTATATCGTTGGATATACAGTCGGAAATTTAGTTTTACGGCGACGCGTAATGACCCCTGTTCAGGCCATGCCAAACAGTCATTACCGGTCCAATATTTCTTTTTTTTTTTGCTCTTCCTTGGCTTTAACCCTTTCCTTCATAAATATTCATGCTAAGCTCCATCCACTATGAATAATTATATAAATAAATTTTTAAATTTGTACATAGAAGAAAGAAATTACTTGTCAAGTATACTGGTGAAGTGTCATATCTATACTTAAGGAATAAAAGAAACGCAACAGACGGAAACATAATTTTTGTGTGTTTAAATTAGGGTTTGATAAAATCTCTTTTGAAAATGTCTAATGGAGTATTTATAACATATGATGAAATACCAAAACCGCTAGATTTTACGCTTCAAGATGAAAACATATGAAAATGTAAAATGTGACGTGAACGTCAGATCCAAGATCAAGAAACCTCATCTTTTTGCCTGTTTGGATACATGGCGTCGACTCGACAATGTGCAAATCAAGAGAACGTCCTTTCGTATTCCCAATACAGTCAAGTATTGCGTTAAAACAGGCTACTTGAATGGCAAGATACCCAAATGGCAGCGAATAAAGGATAAACGTCACTAAGAGCCATCCGGCTTGCCTCACTGGTGCACATACGGGGTAAGATAGACCTAGAGACATCGAATATAATTTCTTGGGAAAAACTGACTTTTCAGATACTGTAGAAATACACTAGCAGGGTGTTATCTTGACATTAGCCAAACAAAGCACGACATAATGCAAATAAAAACACCTGATTATATGCCGAAAGTGATCACTAAAGTTGACATATGTAACCTTAACTTTGTCTCTGGACCATTTTCTCATTGGAAAAAACATGTTAACATTATGGAAATCATTTAAACGTAGAAAATCGAATTTTGACATTAGAACTGACGATTTTTGACATCATAAGATCTCAAGTCATAATTCTTGAAGAAAATATCCTTGCATTGAATAAAACTCAATCAGAAAAGAGTTTTTACCCATTTAACACAATTTTCAGAGTTGACGTTAATGACATTAAGCTGTTTCAGAAAATTACAGGAAGGTTGCCAGCCGATCATTTCCATGATCCGCAATCTATGCCAAGAATTAAAAAAAAAAAAAAAAAGGTTGTCGATTCAAATTTTGCTTCTTTGACCATGTTTCAACAGTTTACTACGGGGGTTAGGCTGGTTACGCGCATACCAACATGATTATGTAAACGGTAATTACGTTGAACCTGCTGTAATTTGACGCATACATACTGTTCCACGAATTAATATCATTTGCACTAGAACTTGCATCATATTGTTTGCATACAATGAATCAAAGTGTTTGTTGCGTTTCTTTATAAGTATATAATCATATTTCCATAAGCAAACAGAGAAGACCATTCAGGCAGCTCTTACAAGAGCTGCCTGATCTGGGTCTGCTCTGTTTGCAAAATCATTAAAAAGTGTCTCAAGGAGGTAAAGGATTAACCTTGACTGAGCCGAGTATGTTAATGGTTTTTGTGGTTTTATGTCCTGGAGCACCCGATGGCTCAATTAGCAGTGGTTCTTGTTAAAATGTCCCAGAAAACGTGACCAAGTCTTAAACTCTCATTCGACAGACTGGTGGAGCTGGTGATCAAACTCATGACACCTTGGTACAAGGGAAGTGACTAAACCACTACACCAGGCAGCCTCCTGTGCAGTTCCAAGTATGGGCATCTGGTTAAATATTTACGTGAACACGCTCTGTTCATTATTTAACGAACCTCCTAAAATGAAATCCATCTTTTATATTTACATTTTACTATATAAAACTTAAATGGAAATCATTTATATTCTAGGATACAAAACAACTGCCTGGCCTCGAGGTTATGAATTTTCATGCTCAACTGAACTGAGCATAAAAATTAATCATGGTCATAAATACCAACAATTGTTGGCATTTTACATTTATAAGCATGATAACTACAATATCTGAGAGTTAGAAAGCAAGAAAATTCAGCATTTTGGTTTTTATTAGCATTTGAAATAGTGTACTTAGTTGGGTATGAAAAAAAGTTTTGTAACGTTGTAGGCCAAATTCAAAAGGCCAATGACCCAGACACGAGGTTTGTTTTACACCTGAAAACCAGATGTGGCTCGCTGTCTATCGCTTGTAACTCAATGCACTTGCAGGTGAGCTTTGTAGTTGTCAATCATATTTCTGTTGTCCATGCGATTTTGAACATAATTAATGAACTTCATCCTTTATATCCATGAATAAATATTTTCTTAATATTATACATCAAAACCAGTCTATGATCAAATCTCATGTGCTGGTCCATTTCATTTAGAGTTCATCAGACCGATCTGAATATTTAGTGTCTTCTTTGTGGAGAGTTTTACCATTTTTCAGTAAATCTTCATCAGAACCACATGCACTGTCTGCAGACTCTTTGGACCTTTCTGGCATATTGTCTTTTTCTTTAATCTTGTCATTATATTCATTATCCAATCCTTCATTATTTATATCTTCATAATCTAAATCTTTGTTATCTAAGTCTCCATTATCTAAATGTTCATTATTTAAGTCTTCGTTATCTAAATCTTTTTTATCTAAATCTTTGTTATCTGAATTTTCATTATCTAACTCTTCGTTATCTAAGTATTCATTATCTAAATCTTCGTAATCTAAATCTTTGTTATCTAAATCTTTGTTATCTAAATCTACATTATCTAAATCTTCGTTATCTAAATCATCATTCTCATTGCTGGATTCACTGACACCATCCTTATGCCAGTTATCCATTCCTGACACTGACCAGGTACTCCTTCTTTCCCTGTTCACTTTAATCTTGTTTAATATACCACAAGCTTGTTGAATCTCCAGGAATCTTGCCTCAATCTCCTTCTTGGCATCTCCTTTTACATTCTGATGTCTATCTGGGTGGAATTTGCTGGAGAGTTTACGACAGTGGGAATGAATTTTTCTAGGAGTTGGATTGGGATCCTCAAAGGCCAAAATCTGTAATCAAAAATTAATAATTAAAAGAAAGATCACAAGTTATACCTATTACCTAAATACGCATTAGAGAAGGATAACGAATAAGAGTGACTCACATGTCATAAAGGGACGTAGCTACCATTACGCAAAAACGCATTTGCGTATACATTTGAACGGCTTCTTGATTATACGCATACAAAATGTGTGGTTTAGTGCCCATTAACGAAGTGAAAGATGTCCTGATTCATATAAGATTTAATATTGTACACCATTAACAAGAATGCCCTTAACATGGCAAATAGTGAAGACCCTATAGAGATGTGGCTCTCATAAAGTGGGCCTGACATGTATCTAAGCTTACCTTGAAAGCCCAGTCCTCTCTAGTAGAATCAGAAGCCTCAGTGAGGGCTCTCATAAAGTGTGCCTGACATGTATCTAAGCTTACCTTGAAAGCTCAGTCCTCTCTAGTGGGATCAGAAGCCTCAGTGAGGGCTCTCATAAAGTGGGCCTGACATGTATCCAAGCTTACCTTGAAAGCCCAGTCCTCTCTAGTGGGATCAGAAGCCTCAGTGAGGGCTCTCATAAAGTGTGCCTGACAGGTATCTAAGCTTACCTTGAAAGCCCAGTCCTCTCTAGTAGGATCAGAAGCCTCAGTGAGGGCTCTCATAAAGTGTGCCTGACAGGTATCTAAGCTTACCTTGAAAGCCCAGTCCTCTCTAGTGGGATCAGAAACCTCAGTGAGGACTCTCATAAAGTGTGCCTGACAGGTATCTAAGCTTACCTTGAAAGCCCAGTCCTCTCTAGTAGGATCAGAAGCCTCAGTGAGGGCTCTCATAAAGTGAGCCTGACAGGTATCTAAGCTTACCTTGAAAGCCCAGTCCTCTCTAGTAGGATCAGAAGCCTCAGTGAGGGCTCTCATAAAGTGGGCCTGACAGGTATCTAAGCTTACCTTGAAAGCCCAGTCCTCCCTAGTAGGATCAGAAGCCTCAGTGAGGGCTCTCATAAAGTGTGCCTGACATGTATCTAAGCTTACCTTGAAAGCCCAGTCCTCTCTAGTAGGATCAGAAGCCTCAGTGAGGGCTCTCATAAAGTGGGCCTGACATGTATCCAAGCTTACCTTGAAAGCCCAGTCCTGTAGGATCAGAAGCCTCAGTGAGGGCTCTCATAAAGTGGGCCTGACATGTATCTAAGCTTACCTTGAAAGCCCAGTCCTCTCTAGTAGGATCAGAAGCCTCAGTGAGGGCTCTCATAAAGTGGGCCTGACAGGTATCTAAGCTTACCTTGAAAGCCCAGTCCTCTCTAGTAGGATCAGAAGCCTCCGTGAGGACTCTCATAAAGAATGCCTGACATGTATCTAAGCTTACCTTGAAAGCCCAGTCCTCCCTAGTAGGATCAGAAGCCTCAGTGAGGGCTCTCATAAAGTGTGCCTGACATGTATCTAAGCTTACCTTGAAAGCCCAGTCCTCTCTAGTAGGATCAGAAGCCTCAGTGAGGGCTCTCATAAAGTGAGCCTGACATGTATCTAAGCTTACCTTATAAGCCCAGTCCTCTCTTGTAGATCAGAAGCCTCAGTGAGGGCTCTCATAAAGTGGGCCTGACATGTATCTAAGCTTACCTTATAAGCCCAGTCCTCTCTTGTAGATCAGAAGCCTCAGTGAGGGCTCTCATAAAGTGTGCCTGACAGGTATCTAAGTTTACCTTGAAAGCCCAGTCCTCTCTAGTAGGATCAGAAGCCTCAGTGAGGGCTCTCATAAAGTGTGCCTGACATGTATCTAAGCTTCCCTTGAAAGCCCAGTCCTCTCTAGTGGGATCAGAAGCCTCAGTGAGGGCTCTCATAAAGTGTGCCTGACAGGTATCTAAGCTTACCTTGAAAGCCCAGTCCTCTCTAGTAGGATCAGAAGCCTCTGTGAGGGCTCTCATAAAGTGTGTCTGACATGTATCTAAGCTTACCTTGAAAGCCCAGTCCTCTCTAGTAGGATCAGAAGCCTCAGTGAGGGCTCTCATAAAGTGTGCCTGACATGTATCTAAGCTTACCTTGAAAGCCCAGTCCTCTCTAGTAGGATCAGAAGCCTCAGTGAGGGCTCTCATAAAGTGTGCCTGACATGTATCTAAGCTTACCTTATAAGCCCAGTCCTCTCTAGTAGGATCAGAAGCCTCAGTGAGGGCTCTCATAAAGTGTGCCTGACATGTATCTAAGCTTACCTTGAAAGCCCAGTCCTCTCTAGTAGGATCAGAAGCCTCAGTGAGGGCTCTCATAAAGTGGGCCTGACAGGTATCTAAGCTTACCTTGAAAGCCCAGTCCTCTCTAATGGGATCAGAAGCCTCAGTGAGGGCTCTCATAAAGTGTGCCTGACATGTATCTAAGCTTACCTTGAAAGCCCAGTCCTCTCTAGTAGGAACAGAAGCCTCAGTGAAGGCTCTCATAAAGTGTGCCTGACATGTATCTAAGCTTACCTTGAAAGCCCAGTCCTCTCTAGTAGGATCAGAAGCCTCAGTGAGGGCTCTCATAAAGTGTGCCTGACATGTATCTAAGCTTAACTTGAAAGCCCAGTCCTCTCTAGTGGGATCAGAAGCCTCAGTGAGGGCTCTCATAAAGTTGGCCTGACATGTATCTAAGATTACCTTGAAAGCCCTGTCCTCTCTAGTAGGATCAGAAGCCTCAGTGAGGGCTCTCATAAAGTGTGCCTGACATGTATCTAAGCTTACCTTGAAAGCCCAGTCCTCTCTAGTGGGATCAGAAGCCTCCGTGAGGGCTCTCATAAAGTGAGCCTGACAGGTATCTAAGCTTACCTTGAAAGCCCAGTCCTCTCTAGTAGAATCAGAAGCCTCAGTCAGGGCTCTCATAAAGTGGGCCTGACAGGTATCTAAGCTTACCTTGAAAGCCCAGTCCTCTCTAGTAGGATCAGAAGCCTCAGTGAGGGCTCTCATAAAGTGTGTCTGACATGTATCTAAGCTTACCTTGAAAGCCCAGTCCTCTCTAGTGGGATCAGAAGCCTCAGTGAGGGCTCTCATAAAGTGAGCCTGACAGGTATATAAGCTTACCTTGAAAGCCCAGTCCTCTCTAGTGGGATCAGAAGCCTCAGTGAGGGCTCTCATAAAGTGAGCCTGACAGGTATCTAAGCTTACCTTGAAAGCCCAGTCCTCTCTAGTAGGATCAGAAGCCTCAGTGAGGGCTCTCATAAAGTGAGCCTGACAGGTATCTAAGCTTACCTTGAAAGCCCAGTCCTCTCTAGTGGGATCAGAAGCCTCAGTGAGGGCTCTCATAAAGTGTGTCTGACATGTATCTAAGCTTACCTTGAAAGCCCAGTCCTCTTAAGTAGGATCAGAAGACTCAGTAAGGGCTCTCATAAAGTGTGCCTGACAGGTATCTAAGCTTACCTTGAAAGCCCAGTCGTCTCTAGTAGGATCAGAAGCCTCAGTGAGGGCTCTCATAAAGTGTGCCGGACATGTATCTAAGCTTACCTTGAAAGCCCAGTCCTCTCTAGTAGGATCAGAAGCCTCCGTGAGGACTCTCATAAAGTGTGCCTGACAGGTATCTAAGCTTACCTTGAAAGCCCAGTCCTCTCTAGTAGGATCAGAAGCCTCAGTGAGGGCTCTCATAAAGTGGGCCTGACAGGTATCTAAGCTTACCTTGAAAGCCCAGTCCTCTCTAGTAGGATCAGAAGCCTCAGTGAGGGCTCTCATAAAGTGTGCCTGACAGGTATCTAAGCTTACCTTGAAAGCCCAGTCCTCTCTAGTAGGATCAGAAGCCTCAGTGAGGGCTCTCATAAAGTGGGCCTGACAGGTATCTAAGCTTACCTTGAAAGCCCAGTCCTCTCTAGTGGGATCAGAAGCCTCAGTGAGGGCTCTCATAAAGTGGGCCTGACATGTATCTAAGCTTACCTTGAAAGCCCAGTCCTCTCTAGTAGGATCAGAAGCCTCAGTGAGGGCTCTCATAAAGTGGGCCTGACAGGTATCTAAGCTTACCTTGAAAGCCCAGTCCTCTCTAGTAGGATCAGAAGCCTCAGTGAGGACTCTC
Source organism: Loripinus fragilis (assembly GCA_964019695.1). NCBI lineage: Eukaryota > Metazoa > Mollusca > Bivalvia > Lucinida > Lucinidae > Loripinus > Loripinus fragilis. Next base: position 10,301,359 of record OZ026531.1, on the reverse strand, counting down.
ATAAAGTGGGCCTGACATGTATCTAAGCTTACCTTGAAAGCCCAGTCCTCTCTAGTGGGATCAGAAGCCTCAGTGAGGGCTCTCATAAAGTGGGCCTGACATGTATCTAAGCTTACCTTATAAGCCCAGTCCTCTCTAGTAGGAACAGAAGCCTCAGTGAAGGCTCTCATAAAGTGTGCCTGACAGGTATCTAAGTTTACCTTGAAAGCCCAGTCCTCTCTAGTAGGATCAGAAGCCTCAGTGAGGGCTCTCATAAAGTGGGCCTGACATGTATCTAAGATTACCTTGAAAGCTCAGTCCTCTCTAGTGGGATCAGAAGCCTCAGTGAGGGCTCTCATAAAGTGTGCCTGACATGTATCTAAGATTACCTTGAAAGCTCAGTCCTCTCTAGTAGGATCAGAAGCCTCAGTGAGGACTCTCATAAAGTGGGCCTGACATGTATCTAAGCTTACCTTGAAAGCCCAGTCCTCTCTAGTAGGATCAGAAGCCTCAGTGAGGGCTCTCATAAAGTGGGCCTGACATGTATCTAAGCTTACCTTGAAAGCCCAGTCCTCTCTAGTAGGATCAGAAGCCTCAGTGAGGGCTCTCATAAAGTGGGCCTGACATGTATCTAAGATTACCCTGAAAGCTCAGTCCTCTCTAGTAGGATCAGAAGCCTCAGTGAGGGCTCTCATAAAGTGGGCCTGACATGTATCTAAGATTACCTTGAAAGCCCAGTCCTCTCTAGTAGGATCAGAAGCCTCAGTGAGGGCTCTCATAAAGTGTGCCTGACAGGTATCTAAGCTTACCTTGAAAGCCCAGTCCTCTCTAGTAGGATCAGAAGCCTCAGTGAGGGCTCTCATAAAGTGTGCCTGACATGTATCTAAGATTACCATGAAAGCCCAGTCCTCTCTAGTAGGATCAGAAGCCTCAGTGAGGGCTCTCATAAAGTGGGCCTGACATGTATCTAAGCTTACCTTGAAAGCCCAGTCCTCTCTAGTGGGATCAGAAGCCTCCGTGAGGGCTCTCATAAAGTGGGCCTGACATGTATCTAAGATTACCTTGAAAGCCCAGTCCTCTCTAGTGGGATCAGAAGCCTCAGTGAGGGCTCTCATAAAGTGGGCCTGACAGGTATCTTAGCTTACCTTGAAAGCCCAGTCCTCCCTAGTAGGATCAGAAGCCTCAGTGAGGGCTCTCATAATGATGACAGGTATCTAAGCTTACCTTGAAAGCCCAGTCCTCTCTAGTAGGATCAGAAGCCTCAGTGAGGGCTCTCATAAAGTGGGCCTGACAGGTATCTAAGCTTACCTTGAAAGCCCAGTCCTCTCTAGTAGGATCAGAAGCCTCAGTGAGGGCTCTCATAAAGTGTGCCTGACATGTATCTAAGTTATACATTCTCATACACGGATACAGGTCCATCAATGCATTATGGGTCTGTTCAAATGGTTTGGTTACCACAAAGTTGTACATGACTGTTCTCAGGGGAATCTGTAAATATAGGAAATATGATTTTATTTTTCTAATACAGGGAGAGCATTGTGGGTCTGTTCATGTTCAAATGGTTTGGCTACCACAAAGTTGTACATGACTGTTCTCAGGGGAATCTGTTAAAATAGAAATTATAACTTTATTATTTTCTCAATTAAGTTCATCTGTCAGTATTGTGGGTCTTTTCAAACAGTTTGGTAACCACAAAGATGTACATGAATGTTCTCAGGGGAATCAGTTACAAAAGTGAATATAACCAGGCCTTTAGTAAAGAGTGTGTCCCAAATAATTTATTTTCTCAAAACATATATTGTAGGTGTTCAAAAGAGTACCCACAACATATGCTTAACATGATGAGTAAGAAAATGTTTACAACTGTACGCTGAATTTTTTAAACCTGACTGTGTGAACATCAACCAAAAACCCCTATGCCACATTTAAAAATCAACAACTTTGGTGTTTGCTGACTCAAATATCATTTGAAAATGCAAAAAACATGTTCTGGGATTATAAAACTTTTTTCATGCTCAACTCAACTCAGCATGAGATTTCAACTGCTTATGTGAATTCAAATACTGAAAACTAATATCTTTCCTGCTTAAAGCATTCAGATGATGTATTTATCGTGCTAATAAATGTTAAAATGTCAACAATTGTTAAGCGTAGCTTAACGTTTTATGAGTAGGATAAATTTAATGCTCAGTTGAGAATGAAAAGAGTTTTGTAACCTTGTGTCTGTATTTGCTGCTAAGGAACTATACAAGTGAGACTTTGCTTTCTTGAAAATACAATAGTTCTGCACAGTACACACATTTTTAAAGGATTGTTATGAGTGAATAGTGATATAAAGGGAACATTTTACAAAGGAATTATAGGAAAATGACCATTTTATGGCTTTTTTTTTATAAACTTTGTAAAATTACTGCGGTAAAATAATTGGGAGCCACGTACACAATATGACCTTGTAAAATCCAAATCTGTGTTATAATGAGCAGTGCACTGTATTTCTAGCATAAAGCAGGCAGCTTTAGTGAAGAGTGCATTACAAAAAATAACAACTTTCTTATTTCTTAACCAAAACATATGTTGTGGGTACTCAAAAGAACCGTCTCAATGAGACGGTTCTTTTGAGCACCCAACGCATATGCTAAAATTGATGGCTAAGAAAATATTTACAAATGTACGCTGGAAAGTTTTGTGTTGAAACTGCTTACCATGGTGCCATTCATAGACATGACTGTTACATTAAAGTACAAGAAAGATGACCAGAGACTTCCATGTAGCATTAAAGCCAAGAAAACAACCATCAACCTCTTCATACTATACTGGTACCCCTCCTCCTCTGTTACATCCTCATCCCACTTAGCACACTCCATACTGAAGTAGGCACCAACTGCTGTTGTAAGGATGATTGTGATTGGTCGCTTGTCTGGGAAGATGTAGGTCACTGGGAAGAGAGACATGGCTGCTAACCATGGCCAGAGGAAAGATGTCTGCACTGGCCCTGATCTTGAGATCAGGTATACCCCTGAAATATGACAGATATTTTTACTTTGACAGACGAAAAAAATAAATGAGGCCACATTTATAACAAATGACGGTGGGCCTGAGAAACATTTTTTTTGTCTTACTAACAGCCACATGACTAGCAAAAGACTATTACAGCAAAGCAACCAGCTCTATTTTCCTTGGGGAGATGATTGCAAAACTAGAGAAGACACTTTGTCGACCATGCAAAACGAGGACAAAAAATTAAAAACCCAGAAACAATGTGCAACAATAAACAATGATTCAACAACAACAGAACCTAGGAAAGGAAATCTATAAGCTCTTAGCTTCCATTTCAATCCTATAGAATGTTATTTTTTTGCACTTCAATTTGAATATGTTTCAACCAACAACTGAACCACTGGTCACCCTTAGAATGAACAGCAGTTGAAGCCACTGGGGGAGGAGGGGGTTGGGGGGAGAGGAGAAGGGAATTGACTCTAAGCTACAAGCATCACTGGTGCTGCATTTTGTCCTTGTGCAAGACACTTTGTCTGCTTCATCCCAGGAAGACCCATCCCAACATGACTGAAAAATTGTTGACTAGGACGTAAAGAGTCAAAATAAGCAAACAAAATGCAGTTTAGCTTGCAGAGGCCTAGCAGTCTGATCGAGATTCATATTATTTCCCTCAATGATATACTCTCCCCTGATGTACACTTGAACATATGCAATTTATCATATGACGTCGCTTCTACTAGTGAAAAAACGCCATGCAATAAAAACTATAAAACACTAGTGATTAACAGATTTTCGGGAAACGTTATGACATTTATTACAATGTTGTGTACATAATGACATTATTATATCGTTTTAACGGCAGAAATGAGATTTCAAAGTAATCTTAACGTCATATGATAAATAGAATCTAACATTCATCTCTTGTATAATTGAATTTATTAAACTTGTTGTGAAAAAGAGATAAAATGCTCTGCAAGCCTCACATTCTATCTCTTTTTCCCAACTTGTTTAATAAATTCAATAAAAGATTAGCACTCATGTAAGATCCTCTTTTTTAAGTTAAAGGCACACACTATTTTATGACAAAAACTAGTGGTAGGATATTAGTATTAAACCATTTTATCATTTGACATCTCATCTGGGAGTGATATTAAGCCACATTTTAAAATCAATATAAACAACCTGTGGTTTACAGCAGGGTCTAGAAAGACCCTTTATACAGATTTTTATAAGCCAAATCTTGAAATTTTCATTCCCAAATTACACTGCGATTACAAAATTATTTTGACGTGGTATATGATAAATAGAATCTAGCATTTGTACTCCAGTGTAACTGAATTTTTAAGCCTGTTGTAAAAAGTTTTCAAATGTTCTGTAAGCTTTGATTTTTATCTCCCTCAACTTGACCATCCTTTGATAAATTCAATAAAACATGAGCACTGGTCTGAACCCTTTCCTGGAACACCACAAAGATATAGGGTTCCTAAGCAATACTGGTCGGGATACCCAGCTACCAAGCCAGAATTCAATGTTGGGTCATCATCAGCCCATCAACGAAACACCATTTAATTTTAAATGGTTTTTCGCTGGTAGGCCGATGATGGCCCGCTTTTATTGGTAATAGGATCCTCTGTTCCTTCATCAACTAGAAAAAAGACCTGTTGGCCTTCTTTTATGTGTTTTAGATCCTCTCTCCTCCCCTCATTAACTAAAAGCGTCAGAGATGGAACCCCTCTAACAAAACTTTCTGGATCGGTGCACATATTACTAACCTAGGGAGGTTCCCAGCGTAACAGAAGCATGGGTCAGAAATGGTCCATAAACAGCTGCCTTCAGAAATATTTCTGGAACTGCATTCGTTATTAGACTTGATAACAAATGACCTGAAAGAAAAAGAAGGGGAGTTAACTCTCTGCACACTGGGTAATTTTTCATGTATGTATTTTGTCGTTCACTGATTTTTTTTTCAAAAATATTCTTTTTCGAAAACCATCAGTGTCAAACAGTTTGGACCCAGATCAGGCCTGACATGTTTGTCGGGCCTGATCTGGGTCCAAACTGTTTGCAAAGGGTATCAACAGACGACACTCAGAGTACACACAGAGTTAAAGTGGGCGTGGTTTTTGGAAAGATAATTATTAGCATTTAAGCTTATAGATTTAATTAAACCATTATTGTGGAGAACACCTGTTTCATCTTGCCAATGCTAGTGTACCGTATTTAACATTAAAAGCCAAGCTTGATGATATTTACCAATTTACCTATTTTCCTGCTGTTATACATAATTCACGAAAACAACTTAGGAAAAATAATCTTCTTTCGAGTTATCTGTGCTTTCAATGGTGATATATTTATATTCCTCACTAAATTTAACAAGATTCTGGGCCAGCTTGGTCCCTGGATTTAGTCTTAGGGTAAGTATTTGTTGTGACAATTAGAGGCTCTGTCATGTTATAGATCAAATTAGATTTTGTTTTGTTTGTAATAACTACATGTCAATTATCGAATAGAAATATGGTTGCTACAGAGCAGAGATGGAGATTTTATATCTGAAAGTACCTTGAGAATACCTTGAGAATCGTTGCTGGGCTCTGAGGGAAGGAGATATCTCCTTTTTAAGCCCGACATCGTTTTAGAATTTTTCTGTCACTGTGTCTTATTATGTCCTTAACAGTTTTGCTGAGCATCATACGTACAGGTTTGCTTTACAATTAAATGATAATATATGTCAAAACTGAAATGATAACTGATCAATAATCATACATGACTTCATGGTTCCAGTGTTGGTCTATTTTTGACGTCAACTCATTCACATCCTTTGCCAGGACCGCTCCCTCTGGCAAAGAATTCCAGTCGTTTATAATTCTCTGTGAAAACAGCTGTAATCGTAATGTTGTTCTACAACAGGGTTTCTCCAATTTGAGACTATGACCACGGGTTGATGATGAGGTACACAATTTTAAAAAGTCTTTCGAAAGGAATGTCCTCTATGCCTTTGATAATTTTGAATGTCTGAATCATGTCACCACGTCTTCTTCTATGAGCCAAACTAGGCAATTTTAACTTTTTTAATCTTTCTGTATAGGTCATATCTTTCAATTCAGGAATAAGTTTTGTTGCACGTCTCTGTATTTTCTCCACACTTTCAATGTCTTTCCTTAAGAAGGGATACCATATTGTGTTCCCATATTCCACATGTGGCCTAACAAGGGATTTGTATAGGAGAATAAAGGAGTCTTTCTCAATATAATCAAAAGTTCTAACTATTAATGATAATGCACTGTTAGCTTTATTAACTTTTTCAGCAATGTGACTACTAAACTTTAAGTCCTGTTGAAAGGTTACCCCTAAATCCTTCTCTTCACTTGCAGTCTCTTTATCTTCAAAATTCAGGGTATATTGATAACATTGATTGTTTTTACCATAATGAACAGTCTTACACTTTTTCACATTAAATCTCAATTGCCATATTTGTGCCCATGTACACAATGCATCTAAGTCTTGCTGGATGATGTCACTATTACTGTCTTTGTTATAAATTTTTGTATCATCTGCAAAAATCTTCACAATACTATTCACGACTTCAGGAAGGTCATTTATATATAATATAAATAATATAGGCCCCAGGACACTGCCCTGGGGTACCCCGCTTAAAACATCTTTCCATGAAGAAGATCCTCCCTTTACTGATACATATTGTCTACGTCCTGTTAAAAAATCTTGTATCCATGATAAAACAGATCCCAGGATACCAAACGCTGATATTTTGTGTAATAAACGTTTATGTGCCACACTGTCAAAAGCCTTGGAAAAATCTAAATAAATAGTGTCCCAACTTTCATCATCCTCAATGTACTGTGACCAATCTTCCATGACATCTATCAACTACAATATACAGGAACAACCAGAACGGAATCCAAATTGAGAGACTGATATATGTTTATTTCTGACTAAATGTTCAAGTATCTGAGCCCTGATAATTGTCTCTAAACACTTACAAACGACTGATGTGAGGCTAACAGGGCGATAATTGCCTGGATCGGACTTCTGACCTTTTTTAAACAATGGCGTTACTCTTGCATCCTTCCATAATTTTGAAATTGTTCCTGAACCAACAGATTCTTGAAAGATGATAGCCAGAGGCACTGAAAATACTTTTGACATGGTTTTAAAAAATAGTCGGTTTATTTCATCCGGTCCCATAGATTTACCCCGGTTCAAACCTTTTAAGACTTTCTCTACCAGTTCAGCATTAATAGTTATATTGTTCAATGGTTTATCAAATTCCTTATCATTCATGGTTTGCAGTACAGGTAGCTTTGGTCCAGTATTCATTTAAGAAATGGATTTGATTTTTGGAATGTTCATGGAATCCTGCATACTTTGGGCCTCTTGCAAAATAACTTTGCAAGAGACCCGAAGTATTCATGATTCCCATGTACAGAACAAAAAATTGAATTTATTGCTTATATTTACATTTTATTATAAATATCTGAAATATAGAAATTATTTATGATTTAGGAAATGAAACAGTTTTTTATTTAATATGTAATCCTATTAACGGCTTTGTTGGGGTGTAAAACGGAAAAGCGGTACAGCCAAGATGAACACTGACAGCCAATGGCGCAAACAAGAGCTTTGTTTTGCATGTGCAACTCATGTGTGGCTCGCTGTCAATCGCAACACCAGTGTCACTTCTGGTGAATGAATTTGATGTTGGAAGAGTATTGCATGGGCAAGTGAGCTTGGCAGCTGTCAATCAAATTTATGTTATTCATGAGGCTATGAACCGTTGCAAAAATCTAAAGATTCATTAAAGGCTTGCTTTGAATATGTAAATATTCTTAAATTGAAAGTACTCCCTTCTCCTGATGCAAAAGCATCTCCAGTATCTAAGAAGTCAACAATCCATTCTGTTCATTTCAACCATATAAGAATCCATCTTGATGGTGAGGGTAGGATAGAAAAATCCGTCCAGAGGATCACCGTTTTGCATCACGAGGTTTGCAGAGTGATGACAAACGGTGATCCCGAGGGACGGATTTTTTATCCTATCCTCACAGGAATAATGGATTCTTTTTCTTGCACACCACTATTTTTTTTTTAATTTTAAAATAAATTTCAGGAAGTCCCTGATTACGCTAAGATGCAATGTCACATGATGACATCAATTTAACATAACAATGACTTCACTTGACAACCATGTGCCTGAGTTCCAATACAACCAATGTATGTAGCATAGCCCTCACGTGACAGCCAGTGTTACATAGTAAGGGCAAGATAAGATTTTCTATCCCAGGGTAAAATCTCAGATATCCTTATCCGGTGTGCAAGAATACAATTGGCCTGCAGAATTTTCATAAGTGAAGAAGAGCTCAAAGAGTGTGCATCATGCAACATTCATGCCTTTCAAATAAATAAGCTTTAATATAAAAATTTACTTCCTACGACAAAAGTACAGCACAGAGAAAACATCTAACAATATTTTGTGAAATCTCACTTAAAATTTTTCTCAGATCTCACAGATTGACCATCTGAGGTTATGGCATGTATAATGCTCTTTATAATCATTTGAACAAGGTATCTATGAAAATTTGGCTCAAAATTGTATAGACAAATAACAAAAAAATGTCTACATAGGCTTTCCAATGGGTACTATTAACATAGTGCTCCTATTGTTGCAAATTTGTTTTGATTTGTGATGTAAGAGATTTAATGTTGTATCTTTCTGAAAAGGAATCAGGCTGATGTTATTGAAGCATCTAGATACCTATATGACTTACTGAATATTGATATTTTATTAATTATACCTATATACACAAGTGTTGTCTGCTGATAACCTTACAAACACTTGGACCCAGATCAGGTTGACAAAACCTCGAGCATGATCTGGATCTAAACTGTTTGACACTCTGATAGTATTCCTGAAAGAATTTTTTGGAAAAGTTATCTTTTGAAAAAGTCAGCTGATGACAAGGAAAGCATGAAAAATTATTGATTTAAGAAATGAAATCGATTTTTGGAAGGTTCATGGAATCAAGAATACTTCGGGTCTCTTGCAAAGTAAGTGAAGCCCTTCTGCTTCAGGATAAGTTTGCAAGAGACCCGAAGTATTCATGATTCCATGAACCTTCCAAAAATCGAATTTATTAATTATATTTACATTTTATCATAAATAACTAATATAAATAGATAGTATTTATAATTTATGTATTAAAATAATTTTGTATTTAATTTTTAATCGTATTAACATTTTTGTTGGAGTGTATAACGGAAAAGCTGAACAGCCAATGTGAACACATACAGCCAATGGAGCAAACAAGAAGCTTGTTTTGCATGTGGGACTCAGGTGTGGCTCGCTGTCAATCACAACACCAGTGTTACATCTGGCAAATAAATTTGTTCAAAGCGAATTGCACGGGCAAGTGAGCTTGGCAGCTGTCAGTCAAATTTTGTGTAGTTCACGAGGCTATGAATGGTTGCAAAAATCTAAAGATTCATTAAAGGTTTGCTTTGACAAAGTAAATATTTCCAATTATCTTACCGCACATGAAGTATGATCCAACAGTGACAAAGTTGATTTCAGGTTTAGGAGTATGTTTCTTAAGAACCTTCAATTTTTCTCTCTTCTCTTTTCTCGTCTCATTGGCCTCAGCTACGTATCCTACAATTCTGAAATGAATACTGATAAATGAGCCAGTGCATGAGATTTCCAACAATGTGGCATTTTGACATGTGGTGAGGTTTTGACCCTCCAAATGGTGTTCAGTCAGTAGCTTAAGAATCAAAGAATACTCAAACAACTAGCGAAGGCTCCGATCAGACTGCGCGTACGCCCAGGCTGATCTGAGGCTTAGCTGGTCACACATACCACATTGTTGGAAATCTCGTGCACTGGCTCAAATAACATCTGTGATATGCACATAAACTCCATAGAGTGACATGTGCCAATCCAGGCAGGTTGGGGGGGGGGGGGGGAGGGGGTGGGAGGAGGTGTCAATGCCAAACTAACAGAAAAAAGCTTTTTTATTTAGTCCACAACTTACTTTTACTGCAGAGGGAGAGAGTAGTATTATAAACTATAATTTTCTATGGTTCCAGTTGGGGTCCAACACATGCGCGGATCTAGAGGTGGGAACAAGGGCTCTGAACCCCTCCCCCTTGAAAAATCACAAAAATATTAGGGTTTCTTAGCAATTCAGGTGCGGATCCCCTGAAAAATTACAAAGCTACCAAGCCAATAATGTTCAGATGAAATTTTTGCTAGCACTTAAAAGCTTAATACTCAAAGCATTGTAATTTCTCATTCAAAACACAGGGGGTGCGGTTTTTTTAGAAATTTTGCAAGGACACACCTTAAGAAACAATTGGACCCCTTCTCAAGGGAGGTCCCCATGGCCCCCTGATGTCTAAAAAAGGACCCCCTTACGGTATTTTCTGGATCCACTTATGTATACATGTATTTGATAAAGATTTTGTTCATTATTATATGGGCCTCAACGCGAGAAAACCTATCTTCAGGGGTTTTCGAGCAACAAAGGCGCAGACCAGCCTGCGCATCCCCGCAGTCTGATCAGCACCTTGTTATTCTATTTTTGAAAAGTATCATATCTAAACTTCCTACAAGCAAAATTTCTGTTTTCTAGCTAGTTTCTGTAGCTCAGGAGACTACTTTGTGTCTTGCTTTGTCGGAAACCCCGAAGACAGGTTTCTTGCGTTGCGGCCCATATTTTGTTGAAATTTAGCAATTATAATTGTGCCTCCTGCAGTAAATATATTCTCTAATGTTGTCTGAGATACAAGTTGAATAATAAGTTACGTGTAAGTTATTGCGTGGTTCGTGCGTATGTATGGGGAGCTTTAGCTTGTGACAGATTCAGAAAGGTTCACTAGAAACCCCCCCATTTTTAAATATCCTAAAAAAATGAAATAATTTGGTCTCATCATTTCATTTTCATGGGATATTTAAGAATAAGAGATAAAATCAGCAAAGTGAACCCCACACACCTTTATATATACATGTATGAACCCCCTTTCAAGAAATCCTGGATCCACCTGTCGTGGATTATCTCCCTACATACACACAACCATACAAAAACTTTCATATTGCACCATCTTGCATGTGGACTTTGTACATTGTGAACAATTAGCCAGAAGGCTGAAAGAGGGAGCGAATTCTTTCCTTTAAGAGCAGTTCCTAAAGGTATGGAAAATCTCTTTTACCACATTAGGTGAACTCCCTTGAGTGTTACTATTTTTATTATGCATGTGCCTAACCTGCATATTTTGGGTGCTACGCCAATGTTGTGAGATATTTGATGTGAACATTGGAGTATCACTCAAAGGTGCCAGAAATGTATTTTACCTGCCCCGAGTCTCCACCAAGTGCGAACAGGTCCTCCATAAGTTGCCCAAGATACAAATTGTATTATTTACCCTATGCATTCGGGAAACCCGTAAACAAGTACTTTTGCAAACAGTGTAGACCCTGATGAATTGCATAATGTTGCATTTCATCAGAGCCTACACTGATTGTAATATTGTATAGGTAAAAAGATATTCAGATAAAAGAATACATAATTATTTTTTTTTAATTAAAACCCCACACCCCTCAGTATGTACAATGGACTATCCAAAGTTTATTGTATCAAACCAGAAGGAAGAATCCATCAGAATACAAAGGGTTAAATTTACTAAATGTTCTAAAATTGCGAACACTTTTCTCTTTCTGTTCTCAAATAAAATGTTGGTTTTCAGGGCTGGAATGCACAAATTTCTTGCCAGAGTAGCAAATAGAGAAGACCCTGATCAGACTGCTTCTTCAGAAGCAGTCTGATCTTGGTCTGCAGTGTTTGTCTTTGCCTTTTTAGGCAAGTAATTAGTGTTCGAAATTTTAGAACATTTACCGTACCTGCTCGAGTCTCCAAGCCAGCCGAGAACATATCCTCCCCAGGATAGCCACCAGATCAAAGCTTGTCCATGCCGCCCGAGATATAAGTGATGTAATCCAAAGATGCCGCCAAACAACCACAGAATATACGCCACTGCTACACTGGCCATTTCTTAATCCCTGATGAATCTCAAAATAGTAATTTAAATTTTCAAATTCTTAATCTCAATTTTTTCTTTTAGTATTTCAAATCTCAACTTTTTCAATTACTCTCTAATGTTTTGTTCATTTTTTTCTTCAAGAATAAGATCTTAAACTATTTTTCATGTATTTATTTTATATTTTCAATATTTGGAATAAAAAATCTTATTTCCTCCCAGCTGCAAATTCTCTCTTTTAGTTTTGTATTTTCACTTTTGATCCTATCTTCAAATATTAGTTATAATTTTTGGTTAATAATTTTTACGACATCTCGGATACAATTTTAAATAATCTTATTACAAGATGTTAGATGTAATTAATTTAAACTACATAAAATGACCACATGTACAGGTATTGTCTTAAGGCCAACTGAATAACTTTTGTGTTTCTTGTGAGCTGGTATTACGGCAACTTGTACCATGTTTATTTGTGTTTTGTTTGTTTTGATACTTTACGTCCCAGTTAACAATGATTTTTCAGTCATGTTGGGATGCTTTCTGGTCTTCCTGGGTTGAACCAACTAAGCTGATGATCAAGGTCAAAACACAGGGCCTCTAGCCAGTCTCAAACCAGCGATCCTTCGATCACAAGTCTAACATTCTACCAAGTTAGCCACTGCACCATGTTTAACCTGGACATAATCAGGTTAGATAACAATGTAGATCCAGATCAGGTTTCACACTGTTTTCCATACTGCTTGTTTGTTTTATTTGATTCTTTACATCCCATCAACAATCTTTCAGTTATGTAGGGATGGGTCTTCCTGGGTTGAACCAGTACTAAGCTAGGATTAATGTGACTTCCAACGCAGTGACGCCGGCGAGGCTCGAACCCGCGGCCCCTCGTTCTCGATTCAAGCACTCTACCACTGAGCCACTGCGCTCCCCCACATAGCTTGTAGATGCATGCTAATAACTAGACTCTTGCTAGTTCATTGGTCAATGGAGTGTAGAATGGTAAATGTTCTAAAAGTTACTTGTTCCCTGATATTCTGACAAGGATTTTTTAATTTTCAGCCCTGAAAACCACAATTTTAACCCTTTATTCCAGAGGCTATTTTTAGATCATGACATCATTTCTATTTTTTAACAACATTCAATTTGAAAAAATACAGGAAAATTTAAATAAAGTTTTGAATACTTTTGAGAATATTATTGAAAATGGAGCATTTGCTCCAAATGAGCAAATGCTCCATTTTCCATAATATTTTCAAATACATGATATTTCAAAGGTGTCAAAAGACATTATTATGGAGTAAAGGGTTAACCGAGAACAGAAAGAGAAAAAATGTAAAAAATTTGGAATGTTTACCATACAATTTACCATCAGGTATGACAATATGTACAACCCTATAATTTGTTTTGCTTGGCCTTTATTATACCAGGAAGTGGATCCCCTCACCACTAGATCAGTAAGAGCTGCCCCAGGCCTAAACAGCCAATAGATATATATCCTTCTTCCTGCATAGTAACATATCATTGACTGGTAAAAAGGTTTTGATCAGGCCCTAGGTTAAGACTTTTTACATGCTCAACTCAACTAAGCATGAAATCTATCATGCTCATAAATGTTAAAATGCAAACAATTGTTGGCATTTTATCATTTATGAGCATGATAAATATAATATTTGAAAGCTAGAAAAGTTACTATTTTAAGCATTTTAGCTTTTTTTCGGAGCAGTTGAAATTCCATGCTCATGGCATGAAAAAAGTTCATTACCTCGGGCCAGATTTTGCTCTTGATTTTTATGAAATGTCTTAAAAAAGTAATATTTCAGAATTATACTGACCAACCTTATGAAATAGGGACCAACTGTAACTTTTTAATGGCCATATTCTGTTAAATCTTTTTGTTCCTGAAAAGTGTTTGAGTCATTGAAGTTGGACTGAGATATTGTTGGTCATCTATGTTTAAGAAATGAATTTGATTTTTGGAATGTTCATGGAATCAGGAATGCTTCAGGTCTCTTGCAAAGTAAGTGAAGCCCGTAGTGCTTCAAGTTAACTTTGCAAGAGACCCGAGGTATTCATGATTCCATGAACATTCCAAAGAACTTATTGCTTAAATTTACATTTTATTATAAATATCTTAAATATAGAAATTATCTGTATTTTAGGAAACAAAATAGTTTTGTATTTAATAAGTAATTGTATTAACGGTTGTTTTACGAGTGTAAAACGGAAAAGCGGAACAGTCAGTGTGAACACAGACAACCAATAGAGCAGACATGAGGCTTTTTTGCATGTACATGTTTAATAATTTGAACTGTTTTTGCTAATAAAACATGTTTAAACCCAAACCCCTAAATGGTTATTTTACAAAATAGTGAAGACGTGCAGCATAATGCTGCATTTAATCAGGGTCAACCGTGTAAAGGTAAAAAAAAACTGACAAAAGAATTCAATATTTTTTTTAAATTATAATCCGACACCCCTAGATATGTACAAGGGACTATCCCAAGTTTATTGTATCAAACCAGAGGGAAGAATCCATTAGTATACAAAGGTATAATGTGCTTGTAGAACTATCTGGCCCCGAGGTTATAAAACTTTTTTCCTGCTCAACTCAGCTGAGCATGAAATTGCAACTGCTGATAAAAACTTAAATACCGACAAATAAAGTATTGTCCTGCTTTAAATCTCTCAGATGTTGTACTTATGCTAATAAATGTTAAAATGACAACAATGCTGGCATTTTTACATTTACGAGCAGGATAAATTTCGTGCTCAGCTGAGTTGAGCATGAAAAAAGTTTTATAACCTCAGGGCCTGGTGGGGATAGAGGCCTAGTATTTGGTCTGAGTGTTCCTTAACTTCCAAACTTAGTGAGTGTGAAGCGACTGGCGGGACTGAACATTGTTACAGGCATTGGCTGTTGTCAGGCCCACCAGGGTTTACCTGTTAGATTTATTTTGCTCCGGTACTCAGTTTTATGTACTATTGAGTCCTTATCTTTGCTTTATCTCTTTTTTAAATCTTGATTTATATGTTCGTGGAGATGATGCATGGATAAGTTAGGGGTCTTTCATGCAAACCAAACATCTACGTGTCTTGATCCACATCTGAACTAAGGGTGAGGTTGGCGTTCCGTGAAACCTGTTTAAGCCCTCCAGTAAAATACTTTTACTGACCGTTCCAAGGTGGTACTTCTTTTGTGCATCATAGATTTATTTATGTCTTGTGTATGTCATGCTTTCCAGTCTGTTCATTGCTGCCTTGTGGTCACCTGCTGGGAAAGGGCTGACCTCTTGGCTCTTGTTTGTGATGATTATTGTGATTTTGTTATTTTCCCATTTGGTATCCTGGGACAGGTGTGGTACTTGACTGTATTGATTCCTGATCCTTGCTGTCTTTCTTACTTTGTCTGAGCCTTTGGAGTTTGCATATGCTATAAGCACCAGAATCTTATGAGCTGGCTCAAATAAGTATAATACCTGGAAGGGGACAAAAATTCCACTTGTCCTCTCGTAATTACGAGTGAAATCTAGAAAGGACGAGTAATACTTCCCAAGCACTCGTCCTGTAGGACAAGTGCTTTGGAAAGAATACCTTGAGGAAGTCATATTACATATTACTCCCTTATATTCTTTATTGCATAGGCTTTTAAAGGACAAGTGTATGTGTTTGCAGGATGAGTGAAAGTTGTAAGTCACTCTTGCTGTAGGACAAGAAATATTAAAATATTTTTGTCCCCTGCCTGGCCAGTGAGTTTGGCTAGATGTCACCTGCTTTGCCTACTAAACTCCAGCTGATAAGTTTTTAGACCTAATTTTTCGCAATAACCTTTTTGTCTTCAATTTTAGCAAAATGTGTTGGCGATGAAAGCTGTAGAGGAGAAATTCCGCCAACTTCTCCAAAAGGTCTTGTGCTTGTGTCGCAAACAGATTTTTGTGTATATAGATGAAAATTTTGCAATAAATTAAATTCGGCTTAAATTTCTAAGTCTTTTAGTGACAGGTATAATTCGTATAGGCGTGACAGAAAGGGTTAGTTTCAAAAATATTCAAAAGCGGTGCATATTCTTCAAAGGCTGTGCATAACATCATACTCAGAATTTACCGTGCATATGCAGAATCAACTTAAAGCAGGCTCATTTGTAGGAACAAATGCTGGGTTATCGAATGACGTGCAATTTTTCTCTTATGCACGTGCTGAAATGAATGGTTTTGAGATGACCCTACCAGTTTAACGCACGAGCGAATCAGGCGCGATTTCTATTACATTTGAACAAGCCATCCACCGCTTTAGAAATTGAATAAGGGCGGTGCAATGTAACTTTTTGACTGACATCTTGGACTTGGTTTATTTGCGCTTTGCTTAAAATGTTCAAAGAGTGCATCTAATCACAGAGGAACCTGCAACATCTAGGATGTTGGAACCATTTGGAGAATTTGGCGGAGATGTTCCTGAATACTTTTCATCGTGAACTCATTTGGCTAAAATAGAAGATAAAAAAGTTATTGCGAAAAATTAGGTCTAAAAACTTATCAGCTGGAGTTTAGTGTTGTCTGCTAGTAACATGTGCAATCAGTTTGGATCGAGATCAGGTCCAACAACATGGATCTGGATTCAAACTGTTTGATGCTCTGATGGTATTTGTGAAAGAAATTTTCTAAAAAGTTGATTTTGAAAACAATCAGCAGACGACAAAAAAAGCATGAAATATTACCCAGTAGACAAAGAGCAAAGGAAAACATTGTAAGTACAAACAGCTTCAAGCCTTGTCAGAGACTTCACATGCCCAAAAGGTTATAAAACTTCTTTCATGCTCAACTCAAGTGAGCATGAAATTTATCATGCTCATAAATGCCAAAATGCCAACAAATGTTAGAATTTTAAGAATTCTTAAGGATGAAATATACAACATCAGAGAGCTTAAAATCATGAAAAGTTTATTTGCACTTTTTAGTTTCTTATGAGCAGTTGAAATTTCACATTCAGTTGAGCTGAGCGTGAAAAAGCTTTTTCAATTCTGTACCCAGATCATCTATTACTACCATGCAACTACCAGCTTAGCAAAATCATAGTTCATGAAATCAAATTTGGTGGTATTAGTTGTCATGTAAATATAAACAATTTGCCATATAGTAAAAGGTGTTTTAATACTGATTGGCAGTTTTAGATGTTTAAAAGAGGAAAGCCAATGCACATAGGTTTCCTTAATTTCAGTAACATAGGTTGTGGGTACACATTGGAATTGCCTCATAGAGGCAATTCCAATGTGCACCTACAACATATGTCCATTCAATAAATGAGTGTGTTTCACCATAAAACAGGTTTTTCACAAACTTCTCAATTACTTTTTTATGTTTCAGTGTAATGAGCATTGTAGAAATTAACAAGTTTTTGTGCAGTTTGGCATGCACCTGGATGACAATAACAGATAGCCAATTTTATATTATTGACAGCTTATCTTTAGATGTTTCATTCGAATGAAATGCTAACTTGGTGGTTGCCTGGTTGTAGAAATCCTATTTAATTTATTCAAATAACTAAGAGTACAACATAAATCATTTTATTCAATTTTTAAGCATGGAAAACCAGTTTGCATAAAAATACATATAAAAAACTTCGAAAAAGTAAAAGCAAGAATTCCACAAAAAACAACAACATAAGTTTGGTCTCGGACCCAGTATAAACGAACCGGTCACTGAGGAAAATATAGTCATGTTGTCTGGGCTTTATTTTAACGTTATTTCAATGTACTACAGCCAATAAAATTTATTCTGAACATACACAAGATTATAGGAGGTTATTCCTGATATGAGAAGCTGAAATATTACGAGCTACATTAAAAAGAATTGAAGCTTTCTCAACTTTTATGCTGCTTTCTGATGATTTTTGGCTAAAAGTGCCAAAAATAGATAAAAAGGGTATCTAGGTTTCTTGCTGATGTTCATAAAGACAGACAAACTTTCAATAAATATAACAATACAGTCTTAAAGATAGTATATTGAATCATTGCTTTTTGAAGAAAATTCAAAGATATGCAGAGAAATAACGGAGATGATTATTAATGATTATTTAATCTTCAATATACGTCACTTGAAAGCTCAGCCATAATTGAGCCACGACAACGTATTTCCAATATATACATTTACTTGTATGTAAATGACCAGTCCGTGTTTATTGAGTCCAGGGTTTGGCGTAAATTATTTATGAAATATTATATAAATATATAATCCAGAAAAAGATGTCCCCCACCATTGATGTCCATTTGACTGATAGATACATGTAGATTAAGCCATATACTATTTGATTGAAGATAGAAATATTAAGCCACACACGACTCTGATTTTTTTTTGGGGCTGATTTACCCCTAAGGACCCCTACAAGTGACAAGTATACCTCATAAGCAGGTTTCAAATAGACCATATAGCAAGGGAAAACTTAAGGGCTGTGTTTTGGGAAATTAAATACATGTATCAACTAGTGACTCCTTCAGAATATATCTTCTTTGGCAAACAGTG
Organism: Loripinus fragilis; assembly: GCA_964019695.1. Classification (NCBI taxonomy): domain Eukaryota; kingdom Metazoa; phylum Mollusca; class Bivalvia; order Lucinida; family Lucinidae; genus Loripinus; species Loripinus fragilis. The sequence continues at coordinate 10,282,823 of OZ026531.1, read as the reverse complement.
AAGACTCAGATGAACTGACGCATAATGCAGCATTTCATCTGGTACTACACTGTTTGCTATGACAAAAACAATCTTCAGCGAAAGAAAAACATTTTTCAGCAAAAGAAATGTTTTATGCGTAAATTATAACCTGCAATCCATCAGTATATACAATGGACCATCCCATTTTTTTTGCATCAAACCAATAGGAAGAATCCATTAAAACATTAAGGGGTTAAAGATTGGATTTTGGACTTTTCTCACATATGGGATAAGAACTAAAATCTTACGAACTGGCTCCTTTAACCCTTTACTCCATAGGCTATTTTTAGATTATGACATCATTTCTATTTTTAGACAACATTGAAAAATTCAAGAAAAATTTAAGATGAGTCTTGAATACTTTTGAAAATATTTCAAAGGCATCAAAAGGTGTTATTATGGAGTAAAAGGTTAACCCTTTTAAGCCAAACAAATTTTCCATCACTATCAATTGGACCCATCCATTTTCAATGTAAGTCTTGTTGGGTGTTTTTTTTTTTCATCCCTATTTAAATTTTAATACAACAGTCTGTAAGCAAACAGTGAAGACCATGATCAGATACTGCATACTGTGGCGTCTGATATGGGTCTGCACTGTTTGCCCATGTCCACAAAAAGGACCCTTGGCTTATTGAGGTTATAAACATTTCCCATGATAGCAGATAGAGAATATAAAATTCCTAATGGCAGGTGGCTAGACTTACATATTGTTCAAATATTTAGAAATTATGCATGGCTCCAAATAAAAAAAAAATACAGCCTAATTTAGTTTATCCATGGATCCTAAATTCAATATAGGGTCCATGGTTTATCATTACTTTCTTAGTCCTCAGTTTTAAACATAATTATGTTTTGGATGCTCAAAAGAGTCGTCTCGTTAAGACAGTTCTTTTGAGCAAACACAACATATATTTCAGTTGAAAAACAAGAAAATTTAATTTAGAGTTTCCCATCTTATATGGAAGCCTGATCATGTTTGCTGATTGGCTGAACTAATTTGATTGGTGGAAGCATGTATCTGGTTCCTATCACAACTGATCATGTTTGCTGATTGGATAACAAAGTTATATGTTAATGAGCTGCCCTAATTTGATTGGTGGAAGCATGTGTCCATTTCCCATCACCAGTTTGCTGGGTTCTCTTGATTTTCTTATCTTTGGACTGGTTTCTCGACTGGAGTTAGTCTGCTTCTCCGTCATTCCTTTAACTATGACTGTGGGTAATGATAGACCTTTTCCTTGCTGCTTCTGAAACAAAAAGCAAACCTTACTTTTGACCCATTCTTTAGTGATGGACTCTTCTATCTTCAGGGGTGTGGAAATGGCAAAATTTGATACTTGCCCAACAACAAGTAAACGGTCATAATGTACTTGGCAGAAGAAAGTTTACTTGCCCCCAAAAAACAGATAACATAGTTTAGCCTTTTCTGTGTAGTATCAAATATAAACTCTTTCAAAAACAGCATCAAACCAGATATATATTGTATTGAAAACAGTGTAGATCCAGATCAGCTGATCAGGATCCATACTGCTTTACTAACATGCAAGTTCAAAAAATATATCAAAATATCAAATACAGAATATTTATACTTGTCCCAGGACAAGTAAATTGAAATTGCTTACTTGTCCTGAATGAGCTGGGACCCGGTAGGACAAGTAGGGCATGGTATTTCCAGACACCTGACCATCTTGCTTAGGATGGTCCAATATATTTTGAGGGGTCAAAAGGTGAGAATTTTCAACTATCATTGTACACCTGTCTCTAAAAGGTGTTTATAATTTAAAAAGTATAGCAAACCCTGATTTAATGTCCCACATCTCAAAAACAAACAACTTATTTAATCTGTGGGTGTATAATAATAAAAGATAAGTCCATTAAATGAGATTTCAGTTGAGCCACGACATGAGATTTCCAACAATGTGGTATGTGCAACCAGCAATGGCTCAGACCAGCCTGCGCATATGCGCAGTCTGATCAGAGTCTTTGCTAGTCGCTAGAATATTCAATGACTGTTAAGCTACTGACAAAACATAATTTGGAGTTTCTAAGTTTAAAAGGAGGCTGCACAGGCACGTCTGAGTGTACACATGTAAAAATGCCACATTGTTGGAAATCATGTGTCACAGCTCAGTTTTTATTGCATTGGCAAGAAGCTAAGGCAAAGATAAGCCTGCACATTAGCACAGACTAACCAGAGCTTTCTCTCCTCCCATATGCTAAGTGAGCCTCGACATGTGATTTCCAACAATGTGGTATTTTGACAAGTGTAGACTCAGATGAGTCTGTGCAGCCTGCTTTTAAACTAAAAACTCCAAAAGGTGTTCTGTCAGTAGCCTAAGAGTCATGGAATATTCAATCGACTAGCAAAGGCTCTGATCAGACTGCGTGTATGCCCAGGCTGGTCCGAGCCTTTGTTGGTCGCACATACCACATTGTTGGAAATCTCATGTCATGGCTCAAAATGGAAATTCCAGATAGCTCAGACAAAATTTCAACCACCTGTCTCTTTAGATATGTTCAGCATGGGCACTTAAAAGACTCTTAGGAATATGTGATGCATACCAAAATCTCATTCTAATGCACTTGCAAATGCAACGCAACGTCTGATTGGATAACGTCATAAATTTGCAGGATAGTCGGAAACCCGACTTCATTACGTAACGTCGCTTTTCATTGATTGACAAGTGAATATATGTTGCTGGCAAGAGGTTTATGCAGCTGGCGTGGCTGGACGTATAGGCGCAAAAAAGTATATTTTCACTGTCTTTTTGAAGGGAAAATGTTAATAGTGCATTAGAATGGGGATAACCTTATTCAAAATTTTCATTTGGGGAGGTATATCGTCGGATATACATTCGGAAATCACGTTTTATGGCTTCCCTTATGCGTCGCCGTAAAACTAAATTTCCGACCGTATATCCGACGATATACCTCCCCAAATGAAAATTTTGAATACAGTTATCCCCTAATTTAATGGTCCAAATGACGTCTTCTGTAATATCAACAGGCCCCTGGCAGGAAGGAAAACCCCTGGGAGATGTCAAAAATATTAAAAAGTAACAATGAATGGACAGATAGATGACAGAACTTATAGCCTGAGCAGGATCCAATGTAAAAAATGAAGAAAATAAAAACCTGTATACAACAAAAACGCATGCAAAAGAGTGAACAGTGTACAAGATACGCACTACTTAAACATGTGAAGATCTGTGTGCTCATATTTGTGTAAAGCACAATATATATTTCACCTGGATAGTGTAAATCTTGACAAAGTCTATCAGCTAGCTGGATATTCCTCATATATTTGGATATCTTATAAAATAAAATACATCTGTATTTTTACAAACTACCTTATAAAACAAGAGGGCCCAAAGCCCTGGATAGCTCACCTGAATCCTAGCACATGAGCAGATGACCTGTGGCTAAAGAGATATGATTTTAAGATAGTTGTATTTTTAGCTCTGGTAGCCAAACTGAACATCTGATCAATTTTAGTGGAGAGAATCATGAGGAACATTTCAGTAAAATTATTTTGAATTTGGACCAGTGGTTCAGGAGATCTAGCTTAAAGATATTTCTTATCTAGAGGTCTAGCAGCCTCCTTTTCAGTGTAGCAAAACAATTTTGAGCAATTATGGTAGAGGGCATCATGACAAACATTTCTGTGAACTTATTTTAAATTTAAACCAGTGGTTCAGGAGAAAATTTTGTTTAAAGACATTGGTCATCTAGAGCTCTGGCGACCCCTATATTGGGACGAGCGGAAACATTTGCGCAATAAAGCACTTTTAGGAAACATTTCAGTGAAATTATTTTGAATTTGGACCAGTGGTTCAGAAGGTGTCATTAAAAGACATTTCGTATTTAGAACTCTGGCCACCCCTTTATTTGGCTGAGCAGAACCATTGTTCCTTAAACATATTTCTTATCTAGAGCTGTGTAGGGCCTTTTGTTCAGCTGAGTAGAACCATTAGTGCAATTTTGGTAAAGGACATTATGAGGAACAATTCTGGGCAGTTATTTTGAATTCGGACTAGTGGTTTAGGGGGAGATGTCATTTAAAGATATTTCTTATTTAGAGCTCCTGTGGCCATATTTGTTCGGAGGAGCAGATTCTGGTAGAGGGCACCGTGAGGAACAATTCTATGAAATTGTTTAAGAAAAGTAAAAAAAAAAATAAAAAAATACATCTTTAGAGACCACTACTACTTATGAGAAACAATGACCCATATCAGGACGATACTTAATCACTTGTGCTAAAGTGGTATGCATGGCATAATACAATCTAAAATAACTTGATTTTGAGGATATATTTTGCTACCCTTGTTATGTTCTATGTCGTAAATTTCTCCCAATTTTGATGTTAAGTAGATCATTTTTTTCCAATTTGGCCCAGGGCCTTTTCTCAAAATTGCTGGAAAAAGCCCTGGAAGTCCAAAGTCGACACCATGCATCAGTTTCTTAAAGTATAAAATACTGCATTCTATATCTATATATAGCCATCTTTGGTTAATAAATTGAGTCATCAAAGCACCATATATTACTTCATGCTGTTAATTATATTTCATATTTTTCATGCTTACACTTCTATCTGTTAATAGAACCACTACACGTAGTGCAATATTAATTTTTATGCCCAACACGGCCATAACACGTTTGTTGGGCTATAAATTAAGAAAACAAATAAACACACCATGCACCTTATCTTTGGTTTTAGGTCTAACTTTCTCAGCTGCCATGAGAGTAGGTATAAGTTAATTTTTATGCCCAACATGACCATACAGGGTTGACTGGGCTATAAGTTTAGAAAACAATAAACACACCATGCAGGGTACTTTTGGTTAAGGTCTAACTTTCTCAGCTGCCATGAGAGCAGGTATAAGTTAACTTGTATGCCCAACATGATCGTACAAGAGTTTGTTGGGCTATATATTAAGAAAACAAATAAACACACCATGCTGGGTACCTTTGGTTTAGGTCTAACTTTCTTAGCTGCCACAAGAGCAGGGATAGAGTTAATTTCTATGCCCAATATGACTATACAGTCTTGGTTGGGCTATAAATTAAGAAAACAAATAAACACACCATGCAGGGTACCTTTGGTTTAGGTCTAATTTTCTCAGCTGCCATGAGAGCAGGGATTAGTTAACTTTTATACCCAACATGATCGTACAAGAGTTTGTTGGGATATAAATTAAGAAACCAGTTCTAAACACACCATGCAGGGTACCTTTTGTTTAGGTCTCACTTTCTTAGCTGCCATGAGAGCAGGAATAAGTCAATGTTGGTTGGGCTATAAATTAAGCAAACAAATAAAAACACCATGCAGGGTTATCTGGTACCTATGGTTTAGGTCTAACTTTCTCAGCTGGCATGAGTGAAGGGATAGATTTACAGGTCAACCTCGCTATCTGATAATCTCAAAGTCCAAGGGAATGGCGAAAATACTTTGAGTTATCCGAAGTTCGACATAAGCAAAATCTGACGTCATCCCAAAATGATGCACATGTTCAATTTCTCCACGACATACTTTTGCAGTACATGTGTAGTCAAACTCTTCCTACTGAAAACAGGATTGAAATGAAGACAAAAGAAATTCATTTTAGTTTGTTTTATTTCCACTTTAATTACGTTGTGGACCGCCATAACGCCACAGACTTAGCGAGGGATAAACAATATTGCGGAAACGGTGATTTTTTTTATTCACGGGTAATGAATAGGGAAATGGTGAAGATAGGCTTTAATTATTAAAATTTCCGATTTTTTTCAAGAGAATAAACAAACATAAAAACCAAGCCAAGTTGTACAAGTAAAGACTGTCGAAATTATCTTATCAAAGGACATCAATAAACATATTAAGATTTGAAAGGCACCGCTAATTTTCTGATGTTCGAATCAAGCACGCCTTGGTTGTTATGCATTGTCAAGGTCAAACGATGCAATTATTTATACACAACAATGAACAATGGCCGCCTCCACGCTATAACTAATTGGCGATTATCCCCAACAATGGATTATACTGGACTGAATTAAAGGCTATTGTTCGATGTCTAAAGGTTAATTACTTTGTTTGACATTCATATTGTTTAATTTTTTGACCAACACAAAATTTACTTCGACACAAGTATTGTAAAGAAGCCAAAAACTAATTTTCAGGAAGGCACTGTCTCCGGGTCCGGTACCGGACCTCTAGACTACAGGGCTACGGATCCGGTACCGGACCCCTAGACACTGATTCTAGGGGTCCGGTACCGGACACCGAGCCACGCCTATGAGGACTGTCTCGGGGTCCGGTCGTATGTGAAACAACTACTGACAAGTCTAGGGATACGGGTCCGTACCTGCACGTATATGTAGTAACAGTTATTTTACCAACAAAAACTCATGTTGAAGTTTCACTTTGCTTCGTCCGCCATCTTTGATCCTCAAAGGGAAACCAATCTGTTTTTACTGTCATGAGTCATACTATTCAAACAATTAAGCTTATACAAAAGGTATATAAATAATAACGGTAAAGTAAAAAAAGAACTTCACTCACCTGTAACAAATCAATTATCTTCTCATCTTCAATTAAAGGAACCAATTAAACTGTTTGTTGGCAGCTGATTAGTGAGATGAGTTAGCAGTGTCAAATAAGCGTAGATTCATTATTCAACTGCAGCTTTCAAAGAGGCTCACTACTGGGACAACGGCAGTGGATCTTGCTGGTATCTTTTGACATACGGACATAGCTTTTTAAGAAGACTCTGAGTCTTTTTTTTTTTTTGGTCTTTTTTTTAAACAACTGATATGGTCCAAAAAGGAAATGACTTTTTAGCATAAATACAAACAGTGTTGAACAAGATCAGACTGCTCATACGATATCAGTCTGATCTGGATCCACACTGTTTGCTAGAGAGACGTTACAAATGGATATCCTAAGGTTGAAGACTCGATCGCGGAAATGCTTCTAAAATAATGACAAACAGTGATGAACAAGATCAGACTGCTCCTATGATAATAGTCTGATCTCGGTCTACTATATTTGCTACAGAGACGTTACAAATGGATCTACATAGGTTGAACGACTCAATCGCGGAAATGCATCTAAAATTTACGTCTGCTCGAGTTATCTGCTACATGTAAATGCTTACGCCAACGGCTAATTTCGCCGTGGACCCTGATCAGACTGTTGCTAGGAGAGCAGTCAAGTTTGGGTCCACACTGTTTGCTACAAAGACGTCTTACGGACAGATAAACATTGCGAATTCGGTTCAGGCTACTCAAAGGATAGCAGTTTGATACGGGTCCACACTGCTTGCTACAAAGACGGCTTATGGGTCGTTATGTCAGGGAAATGCAACTTATGCTTACGTCAATGGCCAATATCCCCGTACAGACAAACATTTGGGACCAGGATCAGACTGCTCCTATGAGATCTGGGTCAATATTGATTGCTTCAAGGACGTCTTTCAATAACGAACTAGTAGACGACATATGGGTCGTTATGTAAGGAAAATGCAACTTATGCTTACGTCAATGGCTAATTTCTCTGTACAGACAAACATTGTGGACCTGGATCAGACTGCTCTTAATAGAGCAGTTTAATCCGGATCCACACTGTTTGCTACAAAGACTGGACTGGGATAATCTAGCAGAACCTAAATGGCGTTTCGCTGGCGTGCTAATGATGGCCAAACATTGCTGGCTTAGTAGCTTTTTTAATTTTCAGGGGATCCTGATCAGTATTGCTAAGAAACCCTATATTTCTTATGAATTTTCAGGGGGAGGGGGCTCCGGAGCCCATGACCCCCCCCCCTCTGGATCATCGCATCATGAATATGCCCAACTGATGTTAGATCCCTATCATAAATTTCTGAGCACCACATTTCGTAGAGCTCAATAGTCCTATATAGCTGTTTTGTTGTGAATAACGTCCTGTGCCAGCATGCTATTACCGAGCCACCATCGGCCCATGCGTTTGGCTGGTGTTCGACAGTGGTCTGATTTTGTGTGCTTATTTGGTCTTAAGCTTTTGGGTGCTCAAAAGAACCGTCTCACCGCTGTGAATAACTTCCCGTGCTAGCATGTTATATCGGGCCAAAATCGAACCACGATTTAAGCTGTTTTATTTTGAATAACTTCGGGCCACCATCGGCCCATGTGTTTCACTGGTGGTTGTGGTGGATGGACGGGCGGACAGACAGACAGACAGACAGTTATGTGACCAATTAGCCGGTATGAAAGCAATTAAACAATGCACCTGCAATCACCGTTTGCTTACTTCAATGAAAGTGCAAATTGGTATTTACCTTTAGGTTAATAATCAAGTAGACAGATAACAACAATAAATAAATAAGAACATTGAGACAAACACCAATTAAAGGACATCAAACCCTGCGCCAATTCACTGATGCGATAGTAAGTTCCCCCTGACATTAATTACCTTTATTCATGACCTTATTGAAAAAATAAGTATAAGAAAAATAAAAGGAATAAAGTAAGACAAACTCCATTTTTTATGTTTTTCACATTGATTTTCGGCGATAACTTTTTAACTATTAATTTTAGCAAATTGTGTTCGCGATGAAAGTTGTAGAGAAAAATTAGCGCCGATTTCTCCAAGTGGCCCGAAGTTTGTGGCACAAACAGATTTTTGTGTACATATATGAAGCTTTTGCAATAAATTGAATTCAGCCAAAATTTCTAAGTATTTTATTGACAGGTAAATTTCATAGAGGCGTGACAGAAAGGGTTCGTCTCAAAAGAATATTTGCAGGGTGCGTATATACAGTTATTCAACGGCTGTTAATAGCATAATCCCGTCGTATGTAGACTCAGAATGTACCGTGCATATTCAGAATCTACTATGAGCATGATCATTTGTAGGTACAGAAGCTGTGATATCGCATTACGCACCATTTTCCTCTGATGCACGTGCTCATAAACGGACAGTTTCGAGATGACCCAACTAGCTTAACGCACGGGCGAATCAGCCGCGATTTCCAATATATTTGAACAAGCCATCCATCGTCTTTCTTATTGAATCGGGGCAGTGCAATGTAACTTTTTGACTGACATATTTGACTTAGTTTATTTGCGCTTTGCTTAAAATGCTCAAAGAGTGCATCTATGCGCAGAGTTAATTGCAGCATCTATGATTTAGGAACCGCTTGGAGAAGTTGGCGCTAATTTTTCTCTACAACTTTCATCGCGAACACAGTTTACTAAAATCAATAATAAAAAAGTTATCGCCGAAAATCAATGTGAAAAACATAAAAAATCGAGTTTTTTTTTTTAGTTATGTTTTTTTCACTCTTGTCCGTTAAAAATCTTATACCTTTTGTATAAGCTTATACTTGTTTGAATAGTGTGACAGTAAGTACAGATGATCAAAGATGGCGGACGAAGCAAAGTGAAACTTCAACACGAGTTTTTGTTGGTAAAATAACAGTTACTACATATACGTGCAGGTACGGACACGCATCCCCGTATCCCTAGATGTGCCGAGTAGTTGTTTCACAAACTACCGGACCCCGAGACAGTCCTCATAGGCGTGGCTCGGTGTCCGGTACCGGACCCGTAGCCCCGTAGTCTAGGGGTCCGGTACCGGACCCCGAGACAGTGCCTTTCAGGAATGAAAAACCACTTCGATATAGCCGAGATTTCGTGATAACCCAGTTCGACATAAACAGGTTTGAAATACAAAGCAATATATGGGGAAATGCTCGGGAATGGATGATCACTTCGACATATGCCGTGTATTCGAGATAAGCAAGTTTGACATAGCGAGGTTGACCTGTAATTTCTATGCCCAATATGACCATACAGTCTTGGTTGGGCTATAAATTAAGAAAACAAATAAACACGCCATGCAGGGTACCTTTGGTTTAGGTCTAACTTTCTCAGCTGCTATGAGAGCAGGGATGAAACCCAATGACTATAAAAGGTATAAAAATATTAGCAAACTTGTCTAATACTGAAAAGCTTTTCACATTGGTATCAATCTACCTCAAAAATTAAATTAATCCTTAAAGCGACAAAAAAAAAATGCATCTGAAAATGTGGTCTGCTGAAGTCGTCTGCTGCAAATAATTGCCTAACATTACTGGCGAATTAAGTATAGAAGCAAACAGTGTGGACCCAGAACAGACTGCTCCTATAGGAGCAGTCTGATCTCGGTCCACACTGTTTGCCATAGAGGCTTCTTAAACATTTCAGCAGACAAGTAAAGCAGACTACTTTTGTTGCAATTGGCGCATTAAGGATTAACTCACCAGAATTGAGGAATAATTAGTGAATCACACCTTCCTTATTTACATAAAACTTTACAAAACAAAATTTTGAAATTTTGCTTAGAAAACCAGCTGTGAAATTTTTAGTGAGAATATATAAATATAAACACAAGACATTAATATTTCCTTTTACATGTACTTTTTAGGCCAACAAATCTCTAGATAAATTGATTTATCAGCTACCTCTCATATTAACTGCATTGTTGCACGCTGCCTGATAAGTGTTGTCTATCTCACGGCATATGCCTTTATCAGGGGCCTTTATCAGGTCATCATGACGTTGCATTTTTTGAATGACGTCGCTAATGACGCTAAATCAACACAAAAATAGAAAATTATGTCATATTCGCTAGTTTGAAGAGCGAAACAAGGGGTAAAGTGATAAATAGAATACCAGGCTCATGTCTTTAGATATCAAGTTTACCAGGCTCGGCTTTGAGAATGCATGTTGAATCGCTCTGCAAGCCTAGCAATGTCAACAAGCGTTTTCAACGCTAGCTTGCCTGGTAAACTTGATATCAAACCAAGAAATGTCACAAACACATGACGAATGCCCCCAAAGGAATTGGTCTAGCATAAGACACATTTGAGGATAGTTAGCTGTAAAATAGCACGAAAAACCTAGAAATGAGGCCAGAAGTCAATGTCAAGGTCAAAATGACTCAAATGGTATGCACCACTTTGCCATTCCAAGAGGAATCACCACCCCAAATTTGGGATTCCTACATCAAATAATATAGGAGATATGCTCTGGACACAATAATTCTTGAAAACTAGGTCAGAGGTCAAGGTCACAGTGACCCAAAAATGATTTGTGACACTCCGGCATCCCAAGATGCATTTACATACCAAATTTGGAATTCCTATTTCAAAGAATATAGGAGATATGCACAAGTTTCTAGAAACTAGGTCAGAGGTCAAGTTCAAGGTCACAGTGACTTAATTATGTAAGATGCATTTACATACCAAATTTGGAATTCCTATTTCAAAGAATATAGGAGATATGCACCAGTTTCTATAAACTAGGTCAGAGGTCAAGTTCAAGGTCACAGTGACCCAATTATGGTTTGCGACACTTTGTTATCAAAAGATGCATCCATACACCAAATTTGAGATTCCTACCTCAAATAATATAAGAGATATGCTCTGGACATGATTATTCTAAAAACTAGGTCAGAGGTCAAGGTCACAGTGAACCGAAAATGGTACAGGACACTCCGTTATCCCTAGATGCATCCACACACCAACTTTGGAATTCCTAACTCAAAGAATATAGGAGATATGCTCGGGACACAATAATTCTTAAAACTAGGTCAGAGGTCAAGGTCACAGTGACCCAAAAATGGTATGTGACACCCCGTCATCCCAAGATGTATTTACACACCAAATTTGGAATTCCTATCTCAAACAATATAGGAGATATGCACCAGACTCAATGCAGTTTCTAGAAACTAGTAGGTCAGAGGTCAAGTTCAAGGTCAAAGTGACCCAATTATGGTACGCGACACTTCGTCATCCCAAGATGCATCCACACACCAAATTTGAGATTCCTACCTCAAATAATAAAAGAGATATGCTCCGGACACGACTATTCTAAAAACTAGTTCAGAGGTCAAGGTGACCCGAAAATGGTACATGACACTCCGCTATCCCAAGATGCATCCACACACCAAATTTGGAATTCCTAAGTCAAAGAATATAAGAGATATGCTCGGGACACAATAATTCTTAAAACTAGGTCAGAGGTCAAGGTCACAGTGACCCAAAAATGGCATGTGACATCACGTCATCCCAAGATGCATTTACACACCAAAATTGGAATTCCTATCTCAAAGAATATAGGATATGCACCCGACTCAATGCAGTTTCTAGAAACTAGGTCAGAGGTCAAGGTCACAGTGACCCAATTATGGTACGCGACACTTCGTCATCCCAAGATGCATCCACACACCAAATTTGAGATTCCTACCTCAAATAATATAAGATATGCTCCGGACACGATTATTCTAAAAAACTAGGTCAGAGGTCAAGGTCACAGAGACCAAAAAATGGTAGCCGACACTCCACCATCCCAAGATGTATCCACACACCATATTTGGAATTCCTACCTAAAAGAATATAGGAGATATGGACCGGACACGAGAGCGGGACGGACGGACGGACAGCGCAATTACTATGTGCCTCCCAAAGTTCCTTTGGGGGCCTAGTATTCTCTATTTTCTTATTTCATGCATCCTATGCAAGTGCTAATAACTGAGGAAAATCCCTAAAATATGTTATGTAACAGTTTTATGTGAGGTATAGTGGGCCTTGATTTCAGGGGTGGTAAATTCTTAAATTTCTACTTGTCCTACCTCACCATATTAATTGGTGAATTCAATAATTTATATTAGAAAGAATCCAAATTTCTACTTATCCTACAGCATAGGCGCTCGCCATGGCGAGTGGATTTTTCCAGCCCTGGATTTCAATATTGTTTGTTGGGTGGGTGGGGTAACTCTCATTCAAAACCAATGGTCTACCAGTTTCTTCTTCACAAGTTGATAATATTTACGATATATGCCTTGTTGCTGTTAAATATTTGGCTTTCAATGTTTGTTGGGTGGGTGGGTGGGGTAACATATATTCAACATCAAGGGTCTGACTGTCTGTTAACAGCACAATGTACTTACTGAGGTATAAAGATGGAGTTTCTTCTTCACAAGTTGATAATATTTGCAATATGTGTCATGTTGCTGTTTTATGTGCGGTATATTGGTCCGAGACTCCTTTGCTGGTGGAGGTGGGAGGGGTAATTCCCACTCAAAACTGGGAGATAGTCTGTGAGATACTGTAGGGGAAGCTGTTGTTAGGTTGGGTAGGTGGAGATCAACATCCGAAGAACCATGACGTATCCTGTTAAAAGAAAAATAAGGTTTGATTCTTTATGTCCAAGTCAACAACTTTTCAGTTATATCGGGACACGTCTTCCTGGGCTGAACCAGTTCTAAGCAGAGGATAAAGTGTCATGCTTAAGGACACAATGCAGTGCCTCCAATGAGGCTCGAACCCGCAACCTCTTGATCTTGAGTCAAGCACTCTACCACTGAGCTACCATGCTTTTTAAAAAATAAGGATTAATTCAAAGTTTTACCCATTATCAGCCCCTTCTCTTTCAAACCTGTGGAATTTTACATACAATAAGTTAGGAATGCCCATTGAAATAAGGGGTCACAGGTTGTAATATGAGCATTTTGAATGTAAAAAATATCCATGAAATATGCACAAAATAGGAGGTGCACATTTTTTTTTTTTTTACCTTTTATCACTTTATTCTCCCCGTCACCTGACATACAGGGGGTTGGGGAGGGCCATCCCCCTGCATACCTTACAAACTACAAATATGGTATTCTGGCGGTTGGTACGCTTGCTCACTTCTTTCGTTCATCTATCATGCATTTTGAAAGCAATAACAAAACAGCTGTACACAACCATGAAGGTGCCTTTTTTCATTGCATTTTAGTTTTCTGATGGATTTTGTGCTAGTTTGATAGGGAATCCTTGTAATGATTTGAAAAAGCTTTAAAATTACCACACTCAATTCAGCAAGATACTTCAGCCTTATGGGTGTATTCGTTTGTTGGGTAAGATGTGTTAATTGGCACCCTCCTGTTTGTGTTCTTGAAGAAACATCATATAAGAAAGAATCAACGAAATATTGTATCTACCCTCTACATACAGGTGTACATCTATAATTTGTGAACAATTGGTGAACAATCATTATAACAAGAGATCCGCCAGCGGCACAATATACGCCCATTTGCTAAGACAGTGGGGGCACCACTTTCAAATTTAGAAAGAAGGAACATTCATTCTTGTGCCTGTTACATCCTCCTGACTCAATTCTAAGTGAGTGATGGCATGTATAAGAATGTAAATTATACAAAAAAGCATAAACACACAATCAAGGGCCATAACTCAGAAACAGAAAGCAACCGTAATTTTACAGGACACATGATCTTGACCTGAAACACATTCCTATAAAGTTTCATGAAGATTTCTCTTAAGTTTACTGAGTTATGAGGCGTAAAAAAAATGAAAAAAAAAAATGGAAAAAATTAGTCAATGGGGCATAACTTGGAAACTAAACATGGGGGGACAATAATTCTTGCAGGCGACACATCCCCTTTACCTTATACACATTCCTGGAAATTTCAAGAAGATATCCAAAACGATTGCCGAGTTATGGGGTGTACAAGAATGAAAATTACACAAAATAAGCAAACAATCAAAGGGCCATAACTCTGAAACTAAAATGCGGAAAGTAGTCATAATCATATGTGACATACTGTCTTTACTTGATACACATTCATAATAAGTTGCATGAATATATATATAACGTTTTTTAGTTATGGGGTGTACAAGATTTTTTAAAATGATTTTTAAAGGGGCATAACACAGAAACTAAGAAAGGGGGGGACAATCATTCTTGTGTGTGACATTTTATGTGACCTAATATACATTTCCATAGAATATCATGAAATATCTTGAAGATTGTTTACGGAGGGACGGAACATACTACAACATACTACGTCAGTTCGTTTTTTTTCAAAACGGACGTATAAAAAGGAGTCACAAATCACACACCCTACACTGTAAGCACGGTGCCACCCCAAGTGTTGCGGATGGCTAGATAGACGGACTTAGTGGACCCACTACCAGACCAGTGTTTCAACAAGATGACACGAGTGAAAAGCAAATATTGACAACCACACTAACCATATACACACAAATAACAGTTTTAAAAGTGATTTTAAAAATAATGTACAACAACAAGTAAAGCACTACCTTGATAACCTCGTTAATGGACTTTGTAAATGTGGTAGATACTCTGAGTCATCAAGATGAGCTCTCCGTTGTGGGATTCTTTGTGGGGGGTGAGTCAAGTCCTTCACTGTTGGCACTCCCGTCGTCCACTGCATCTGTATGATGCCGAAACTGGCCAGACCAGCTGACCTGTGCATTTAAAGGTACAACATAATCATGGGTGAAAGTTCAAGTTACAAAATCCTGAACTTTAGAAATAAAATTTTTTAAACTTGCAGGATGCCTACAAAAAATAATATTTTCATGTTTAAATAGTTAAATGTGTTTAGATAATCTGAAAACTAATCATAGAAGCTATTATAATCTCCCTAATTCAGTATTTTGAGGCTGACTTTCTATGTAAAGTCACCTCAAAATCCTGAATTCAGGATTAATCCTGACAACTTTCACCCATGCGTAATTACCATACAACAAAATTACAATATACATCTACAGTCATTACTCATAACAATAATCAACTTAAAGAAGCACACTTTGAATTCTATACTCTCTATTGAAGACAGCACCGTGTATTCTATGGAATGGAGTCTTGGCACGCACGCACGCACGCACGCACACACACACACACACACACACACACACACACAACTGCTCTCCAGCAAGAACTTTTGTCAGTCCAAAACTTGACTCCAAATCTCATACTCCACTCCAAAACTCCACTCCAATACTCCACTCCAAGACTCCACTCCATAGAATACACGTTGCTATTGAAGACACTATTCTTTAAAGAGGCATACTCTGCAACTATGAACATTTTTCGATTTTTTTATTTTCTTTTTAAATCATTTGTAAAAGTAGAATTAAGTTATGTTTTCACAATAAATCTGTTTACTATAGCTGAAAACTGCACGGAAAAGTGAATTATCTTATAAAAACAGGTGTGTTTTTCTCTTGTTGGTAATTATTTGCGTCCCTCCAATAATTATAGACAGGTAATTTTAACATGAATGCTGTTGTTTTGATACTAATAATTTGTTAAGATTTAGGAAATTGGTAAAATGTATACCTGAATTTTATTTTTTTTACTGTGTTCTTGAAAAATAGAAACATTAGTTCTAAAATTAAAAAATCAAAAGTTACAGACTATGCAGCTTTAACCATTCTATGAATCTCTTTTCTTACCAGCACCAATTGTTGTTGTCTGCTGATTAACTTTGCAAACAGTTTGGATCCTAATCAGGGCTTGACCTAGGTCCAAACTTTTCGACACTCTGATAGTGTTCTTGAAAGAATTTTTTGAAAAAGTTGATTTTGAAATAAGTCAACAGACAATAACAAAAGCATGAAAAATTACGTGGCATTCAAAAGAGTTACTGTTTTTAAAAGTTCTCATGATGGACTAGGCATGAAAAAAAATATAAGAGTAATCACACTTAAAGTGCCAATCATGACTGCAGCAGACGACAAATTATGCGACATCTTTTCTAATTTTCAAAAAAAATAAGGCATGAAATTACATGAGAATTGTCTGCTGGTCGTCTGCCAGCAGACAATTCTCCAGAAATAACATGCCTTTTTTGTTATTTTTGAAAAAGCAGCAAAATTTGAAATTGTTGTCTGCATAAAAAATATGGTGGTGCTTTAAGGGTTAAGGCTTACTTCTTCTTAAAAAAAAATGAACTGTCAGATATTGGTGTGAACATTTTATTAGGTTTGATATAATAGCCATAAAGTAGCAATATTCTATGTGATATAGAGTGCATGACTTTGAATGAAAGAAAACATAGACGACTTACTCATTTTGCGTATGTACTGCCAATTTACCAGGGACTGGTTCGATCCTATGACGACCATCACCAGATGTTGACACCTGTAGAAAAGGAGTAGAATGTTTGAAAAACAATTAACCCTTAAAGCGCCACCTATAATTTGCAGCAGACGACAATTTCAAATTTTGCCACTTTTTAAAAAGTAAAAAATAAGGCATGATATTTCATGAGAATCGTCTGCTGGTAGACGATTCTCATGAAATATCATACCTTATTTTTTTTCGAAAATCTGGAAAGATTTTGCAAAATTTGTAGTCTGCAGCAGTTGTGATTGGCGCTTTAAGGGTTAAGACATCCTAACAGTCTCATCAGAGCCTTCCTTGCTCGCTTACATAAATTTTGAAAGGGGAAGAATGTTCAGAGCAAAAATTCTAGCCATTTAACCCATCTTAGCCAAATGGATTTGGCCATGCTCATAAATTGGACCAGTCCATTTCTGTATTAAGGGTTGCTAAGTGATATTTTTCATCTTTACTCAAATTTTAATAGAGGATTCTGTAAGCAAACAGTGGAAACCCTGATTAGGCTCCACCTTTTGCAGGATATGATCTGGGTCTGCACTGTTTGCCTATGTCCCACAAAAAGGACGCTACGCCTATATTGGTTAATATAAACTCTTCCATCAGTAAGTGATCAAGCTATTTTCAACAACAATAAAAGTAAATTTCAGAAATTTGGGCTTAAAAGTGTAAGAAAATGGCCATCCCAGAAGTTTATTTTCGTATATGTTAAAATTGTTTGATTCATCAACAATCTTTCAGTTATATAGGGACAGGTCTTCCTGGGTTGAACCAGTACTAAGATAGGTTTAATGTTCTTGCTCAAGGACACAACGCAGTGACGCCAGTGAGGCTTGAACCCGCGGCCCTTCCGTCTGGAGTCAAGCACTCTAACACTGAGCCACTGCGCTCCCTAATTGTGTAACATAACTCTCATGACAGAAGATGAGATGAATCTTTTTGTCACGTCAACATCCAAAATATATGTTAATGCTAATAAGTATGTAAATACTCACAATTATACACTCAAAAATAGTTTTTTACCTGTACTTTTGATAGCCTATGAGAGAAAGTGAGTATAAAAGCTATTTTGAGTGCTATATATGCAAGCTATGGAAACAGTGCACATTAAAACCGGGGCGTCAACGGGGGTTAACTGGAAAACCGTGTAACGACGGGTCAGGTGTCAACGCATCAACGGGTTTTGCAGTGAAAAAATGTATGTTATTTATTTACTTTCATTTTCAAAGCAACGGCTAGAATAAATACTGCAGACAATAAAAAAACAAACACTCGCAGGAGCTGTAGGAGTCTTTGCTTCAATTGTTCTTGACATTTTTTTTAAAAAAATATCGTTTTTATAAGCGCTACAGTGCGCCCCATTCTACTGGTGGAAAAAAAATAAGGGTCATTTGGCCCAGCTTTTGATGATTTTTCCATGTTTACGTCGACATACGACTATTAAAACCCTACATTTGAATATGACAAGATAGCAACGTAAGCCCATATCATCAGCATGCATTAAAATTGTAAAAAAAACGCAGGGATTATCGAAATTCAGGCAGGTAAGTGGGTTTTCTGTGACACTACGGGCACGTTGCGTGGATCAACGGGTCGCAACCGAAATTTGATGATATATTGAAGCAACGTTCTCTTTCCATCGCGAGTAGAAGACTATTTAGCTTAACTTTAATGCTTCGTTTCATCAATTTTGTTGTGATTAAGGATGTTATATACACAGAGAAATCCTTGACTTTAGTGGTGGGGACTAGGGCATTCCTCTTGCAAATGTGCCCGTTCATGTTCCGCTTCGAATGCATGAGACTTCGAGGTCGACCTAAGTCTCCAACACGGCCTGTCGAGAGACATTTCTCTCTGATGCTTAATACATAATATCACTTTTTGGCCGAATATGCTTTCCACCGTATCCGTTGTTTTTCTCGTTTTGGCTCTTTAGTATTTCAGCTTACCTCTGAAGTGTGGAAGAGAGTTATGGGCCATGTCGTAAGAAAACCTGACGTAACTGCATGCGAAAAACAAAAGCGCAGGCCAGCCTGTGCATTCGCGCAGTTTGATCCGAGTGCCTTTGTTGTTCACTCTCTGGAAATTTTAGTTGATAAACTTGCTACACGTACAAATTCAGCATTCTCAAGCTAATCGTTGTAACTGATCGAGTCATGCATGGTCGGAAACCCCGAAGACGGGTTTTCTCGCATTGATGCCCATTTACTGTTTGCTTAAATTCACGTGTTTTATAATTGTTCTAAATAAAATAACCATATGGGGCGACAAAGTTTGTTTTAAACGTTTTGAATTTAGATATATGAACAGCGTGAGCCTTCCTGAAAGATCCATGTCAGTGTTGTTACATGTATTCCGTTATAGTTATACAAGTCCCGCCTGTTCCAATTCAACCCAAGATTTTTCCGTCCCCCAACGTTCATCTGGTGGAAAGAAGCCTGAGCAGGGAAGTGCTTAGCCATCGTCTAGGCCCTGACTTCATTACGATGAAGCCAAAGATTTTAGGCTTGTCACCATTAAGTAAAGTTGCACAGCCAAAATCTAGAAAAACCTGCGCTAACAGAACTTTGCCAAAACTCTGCTTGGACATATGTAAAAAGGGCATGCTGAAGAAAAAAGTGAAAACAGTGACTCTCTGAAAAAGATATTGTCCAGTATTTAGGGTTTCACTCGCCAAAGAGTATGCCTATCTTCTCTAGCAAATGGTTGCTTAACACACATACATGTAGAAGCGATCAATATTAAAAATAAGTCTTGGGCGAGAACTTCAGCACCTCCCGCTTCAGTGTTTGAGGCAATGCATGTAATCTTTGTTATGTTACGTCATGAAACATTTATGACGTCACATATGACGCCACTTATCTCACATTTTACTCTAATAAATTTCTTTTTATAATCTGTATTCCGGACGACAATAGATTGATTCAGGTATTCTGTCAAAAATACAGCTTTGTCTTCAAACAATATTAGTGTGGTTTGGCTTGAAGCATGGTTAACTGGTTAACGGTATAGTTTACGTCAATCCTGTTTTACTTACAATTTTGTTTTTTGCATTTTTCAGTGGGCGAGACATTGCATGTAGCCTATAAAAAGTATAAAATAAAAAGAAATTTCCTTTTTTGGGGGTAAATACCAAACCTATTTCATCTCGTGATTTGAAAACATCAGAATTTTCACTCGTGCTGCGCACTCGTGAAAATTCTAATGTTTTCAACACATTCGATAAATTATATTTGGTATTCACCTCAAAAAAGTAAAGATCCTAGATATAACGTCGCCGTGAGCGCAAGGTCACGAAGTCCCAACGTTTTTTTTTTCACGTAAAAGTGACGAATATGCCATCACAAAGTCAATCACTACCATTCCTACCTAAATTATAACTCCAAAATGTACGAGACCAGTCTGCATACCCTACAACCCGATCAAGGCTTAAACCAAAAGCAAAGCACAAGACGAAGCTTCCCACAATTTTAACGGCGCATAATACCCAGCCTATGAGGCAAAAAAAACGTGTTTCATGCTCAACTTGACCAAGCATGAAACTGATCATGTTCACAAATACCCAAATATCAACAATTATTTGCATTCTTATACTTATTTTCACGACGGAGCCCAAAGACAAAAGCGCCACATCTTTTAAGCATTATCATGCGCAGTGGCACAAGGATGGGCATGAAAATTTCCTCGCAAGCCCAAGTAAGGTCTGAAATATATCTTTATATTTGGTCGTCAACACTTTAAATGTGATATGAGTCTGCGTAGTTGAGCCAGGGATTCTGGGTAAAGTTAAATTAGGGATTCTGAAAATCATCGTATTGAGGAGAATAATTGACCAAAATTAAATTTAAAAATCAAATAATCAGGCATAAAGGAGGTATGAAGTGGAGATAAAATTCAAAGCTTCCTTCAACTGGGATTTTGATCTTCAGTATTTCATATTCGGTGACATGAATGATAAAGGCATACGTGTACATGTATATTTGCAGAAGAACATTTAGTGTAAGCTTTCTTTTTTTTTTGTTCAGTACATATGGAAGTACGGCCAACCATATGTAAATGGACAGTTGTAATGAAAAAAACTGAAGCGCAGTGGCTCAGTGATAGAGTGTTTGACTCAAGACCCAGAGATTCGAGTTTGGGCCGCACTGGCACAACTGCGTTCAGCTCGTTATGTCCTTGAGCAAAACACATTACTCTTTGCTTAGTACTAGTTTAACCCAGGACCACCCTTCCCGAAATAACTGAAAAATTGTTGAATGGTATGTAAAGTATCAAATCAAAACAAAGGTAATCATGCGGGGATCCAGGAATTTTCCCCAGTGTTGGTCCAGGTCCATCTGACATATAAAAAGCTATGACAACGTTTTTTTAGTCCTCAACTTATTTTACAGAAGACCAACGGTTACTTTCATAGAAAACTATCATTTTCCGAGGTTCCAGAGGGGATCCAACATTTTCCGGGGGTCCAACTATTTGCAGGGGGTCCAATTGCTCATTCCCATCAAGAAACCAATATAGCTTGTGATTTAACAGGGGGGGGGGGGTCCGGATCCCTGTCCCCCCTCTGGATCCGCCCATGGTAAAAATTAAAAACCTGTAGAATCTCGCTCGAACTCAAGCGTATCGCAACGCTTGATACCCAGGATAGGCTATCACAGCGCTGAATGGTTTAGGTTTTGTACTAATATTTGGCCGACATCGGCGATCAGCAAACATTTGGACAAATCTGCGCATACGCCTAGGCAGACGAGAGTTCACGCTTCTCGCAAACACTAAGTATGAAAATAGATAAATGTTGAGACAAAAAGGTAGATCTTCGGCTTTAGCTTTTGGTGTTCAAAGATGGTTCTAGCATATACTAGTATATGATAAGTACTGATAGACCACCATCACTTTATTTCATGTACATGCATTTGATGTTGTACCCTTTTTGGCATTTCTTCTCAAGTAATTAAAAACAGCGCACAATTTTCAAACATGTTTTAAAAGGCAGCTTTGTGATTAGTCATGAACTATAAAACAGCACTATCAAGCGTGGGGGTGTCAAACAGTGTGGATCCAGATCAGGGCCGACGCTCTGTCTGACTTGGTTTGGATCCGGACTGCTTGCATGTTAATTCACTAAACATATCAGAAGAAATGCTAGATGCTCCTCAGGAAAATTTTGCTGTTTTCACTACATTAATATATATGTTAATGTATAGGCTATAAACATTGTTATATATTTAATGCTGAATAAATATATTGTATTGTAATGTATTGTTTTGTATTGTATTGTATTTCCCTAGGTATTTAATTGGCAAAGGACTTGTAGGAGAAATTAGGTGAGGTCACCCTAAAATACTTTCACGTTTGTTAATTAGGGAGCGCAGTGGTTCAGTGGTGGAGTGCTTGACTCGAGACTGAAGGGACATGGGTTCGAGTCTCACCTGCGTCACTGCGTTGTGTCTCTTGAGCAAGACACATTTATGCTTAGGCTAGCTTAGTACTGGTTCAACCCAGGAAGACTTGTTCCTACATAACTGAAAGAGTGTTGATGGAACGGAAAGAACCAAATCAAATGTTTGTTATTTCAAACATAAAGCAATGGAGAAAAGAAATGCGTGTATGTCACGCATTGTCTTTGTTCCGCGGCCATTTAAGAAAACAAAAGACGAACAAGCTTCCCCCAGCTAAGTTCATTCATTGGGAATAATTGACCGAGACACACCTCTTGCCTCGACATTATATGCCCATCAAAAATTAAATGGTATCAAAAACATACCTAGCAATATAAAAGTTTATATGCTTTACAAGATATTCGCGATAAAGTTCATTAACGATTAAAGAGATATAAATTATACTGGAAGCTAGGGAAAGCAATCTTTCTTGCATCTGGCACAACGTCTTGGTATAATTAGTATACTTACCATATCTCAAAGAGTATAACAGTTACAGACTTTCTTTAACAGATGGACAGATAGACGGACTAACGGACAGAAAGAAGGATATGCCTCAGGCTCATTGCTATGTCTTCGATCCTTGATGGTTTTGGGGATAAAAATGTGAATCAAAAATTAGCTATTTCGTTTTACAATCCATTTAAGATGGAACGCGCGTTATCAATAGGGGAGACCGGGGCTAGTTCGGCCCCATTTTATAAAAAGTTCAATTTTCGAAATACTATAACATCTAGGTCTGCCAAACCTATTATATTTTAGAAAGGCACAATAGGGCGGTACCAGTCCCGGTAGCCCCCATCATGTGTCTCTGTACGATAAAGGGTAATCTTCATTCAAGGAGAACAGGTCATGATGGCCGAACTTGCCCCGCCATGGGGTAAGTTCGGCCACCCCTCGGGGCAAGTTCGGCAGTGCCTATTATTATACAGTCAAACTTCTTAAGTTGGAATTGCAAATGGCCAAGAAAATATAACGGCATTAACCTAGTTATATGGACTATCCGAGTTAATTCTTCAGAATACAAATTTACCAAAAATGAACCTAAAAATGTTGTATCAGATTGTTCGAGTTTTCGTCTTGCTTTTTGGGCCGATTTACTATCTGAATAGCCTGCCTAACCCATTAATGCCAAATAAAATGTCCCACCTTTATCAAACGGACGAACCAGTTTTGAATCAAAGGGCTATTGGGTAGTAACTTTCATCAAATTTTATAATCCGTAAACAATTAGTGGAGACCATGATCAGACTCCGCACTCTGTGGCGTCTAATCTGGGTCTTTACTGTGTACCAATGACCCAGAGAAAGGCGCTAGGTTTGTATGGGTTTAGTTTGTTTTTTTAACTTAGTTTTTTTCTAATCTTTGAATACATCTCGTTTTATTTGTTGTTCTGTAAAAAAAGAGTAAAAAAAATAATAATAACAATAAACGGAAAAGGAAAAATTTGCATTACGTGTCTTAGACAGGTTTTTTTTTACTTTTGACGTCAATGTAAAATGGCGTTCTGAAACTTTCGATGTAATAAACGTAATCATTGTGCAGTCAGTTGTTGTGCTAAATATGTACACGGAGGTACTTAGTTTCCATGATATGAACACCCTTTACAAAATAGGTGACCTAAAATACAATGGAAAATATTTTATGTAAGTGTATGGCAAGTTTGGCAATGGGCCGAACTTGCCCCGACTTAAGTGGCCGAACTTGCCCCTGACAGACTATTTCCAAATATCACGTGGCAGCTCCTTTTAAGATGCAGGAGAAGAAATTAACAATGTTTTATATCAAGCACATAATCCGTTCGTAATAAAAATACAGAAATCAAATAAATATCTTAACACATTTTTGGATAAATAAAAACTGAAATGACAATGAGAAACTTACTAACCATGCAAGAAAACGATTTTTCTGGTACAATATCAATGTGCCCTTCAACAATGCAGCAATTGAGTACTTATGTGGACAAACTCGTCACAAGTAATTTCCAAATATGTTTCTCAGCCCCATATCTTGGCTTACATGCTAAATATAGCCACATACCAAACATGACCCGAGGCCGAACTAGCCCCGGTCTCCCCTACCCGCTGATTCACATAATTTTCACCGTCGTCACACTCAACTTACCCGACGATTCGCATTATATACATACACCTAGCATTAAATGCATTTTCCTTGCATGCCATTTGTTTTTGGTTTTTTTAGAATTTTTCAATTTGGCTTTAATCCAATTTGCAAATACCGAATTAGGCTCCTTGACTTACTACTTTTGCTGGAAAATCAAATTTGAATGCTATGAAATGTGTTTTTGTGACCTTTTACCATAGGATCTGTAAAATGGGGCGCACAATGACAACTTTCCTAAAACATCTTTTTACAGCATTTTTGCATTGTAAGAGACAAAATTGATTTCTACAGCTCCTGCAATAATAAAAATTCTGATTTGCAACGTCAAAATAATATGCTAGGATAATATAAAGGAAAGATTATTAAAACATACGATGAAATCCTTCCAAAACCCGTTGATGCGTTGACACCTTACCCGTCGTTACTCGTTTTTCCAGTTAACCCCCGTTGATGCCCCGGTTTTAATGTGCACTGTTTCCATAGCTTGATATGGGTCTCGTCCCGACAAAACTCGTTTTCAGGGTTTCCGACAAAGCGAGACTCAAACCGGTCTCATCAGCTACAGAGACTAGCTAGAAAATTGAAAATTCGCTTGTAGCAAGTTTAGATATGATACTTTTCAAAAAGCGAATAACAAAGGCGCTGATCAGACTGCGCGAATGGGCAGGCTGGTCTGCCCTTTTGTTGTTCACAAACCTCCGAAGGCAGGTTTTCTCGCGTCGAGGCCCATATTATAACCTGTACCTTTTCTCCGACTCTAACTGTCTGCAACAACCTGGTTCCCGCTTCACCAGGCAGCATTGGCAAGTCTTCGGCAAAGTAACATATCGGCGGAAGAGTCGTCTGTTTTAGTTTCCCCTGCGCCATTTCATGCTTGATTAGTTCCATCTGATGCCTCTCTATGGCAGTTGGAAGTTCAAAAAACTTACGCCAATCTGAAACAAATACAACATCTCATTTAACTCACTGCCAAACTGTTTGACACTCTGATCCAGGGTGGCCACAGACTCTGGAAAACAGGGAAAATGGTAAGGGAAAAATCAGGGATTTGAAAATTTGATGAAAATCAGGGCAAAATAAGGAAATTTGAAAAATAAATATGACATTGCTGAATATCAAAATATTCTAAACTTAACTTGTTTAGTTATAGCTACTGAAGATTCCCTTCTGTATTATGCTTAGGTAACCTTAGGCATATGTTGTAATAACCACTAACTATAAAATTCAGTTTCTGAGCATGCCTTGTATGCAAAAGCTTATTTCAAATATAAGCCGTCACATGTGAATTCCAACAATGTGGCATTTTGACAAGTTTTGACTCAGACGAGCATTCGCAGCCTCCTTACAGGCTTAGAAACTCCAAATGATGTTTTGTCAGTAGCTTAACCCTAATAAAATATTCAAGCGACTAGCAAAGGCTCTGATCAGACTGGGTGTATGTGCCGGCTGATCAGAGGCTTTGCTGGTCGCACATACCACTTTGTTGGAAATCCCATGTTGTGGCTCATATATTATATTTCAAAGGTGTCAAAAGGCATTATCATGGAGTAAAGGGTTAAGTCATTCATTATCAAAGTTTATGCCCAGTTTGCATCAAGACAAGTGGAGATAGTTTGACAAGCAAAAAGAAAATATGTAACACCCTATTAAGATGGCATGATGTAATTCTAATCTATTCAATACGACTCCTTACAACATTCAATATGGTAGAATATTGAACACTTGTATCAATGCATTTTAACCCTTAACCTCATAAAGACGCCTTTTAACACTTTTGCAAACATAGCAGACCCAGATCAGGCAGCTCTTGTAAGAGCTGCCTGATCAGGGTCTACTCTGTTTGCTTAAGGAAATATGATTAGATAGGATCCTACACTAGTTGAACTGACAAGTAATTTCTTTGTTCTATGTACAAACCTGAAAGTTTATTTATATAATTATTCATAGTGGGTGGTGCTTAGCATGAATATTTATGAGGTAAAGGGTTAAATGGGACCAATATGGAAGTATATAAAAATCTCATGAACTGACTCATCAATGTCCTATTACTCAAGCCAAATATGCTAGGGGCATTCAAAAGAACTGTCTCAATGAGAAGGTTCTTTAAGTTGCAAGGCCCTTCTCATTGAGACAGTTCTTCTTGTGCCTGGCCAAAAGCAAAGTCAAACTACATGCAGCAATTGTTTTCATTCATGCCTCAAGGTTATAAAATTATTATGTTCATGTTCAACTCATCAGAGCATGAAATTTCAATTGCTCATAAAAACCTCAATGCTGAAAAATAAATATTTTCCTTTGTGACCTCTGTGATCATTGCAACTACTTTTCATTAACAGCTATGATCCCTGAACAGTTGCTGACAGTGGCTAATAAGTCATTGTATTAATTGTTATTTAAAACTTTTATTAGCATGATAAATGCAACAGCTGAGAAACAAAAGAAATCTTAATATTTCAGCATTTTAGTTTTTGTGACAAGGGCGGATCTAGGACTTTTGAAAAGGGGGTTCTTATCATGGAATGTATAAAGGTATGGGGGTTCATTTTGCTGATTTTATTTAATTTTTCTTAAATATCCCATGAAAATGAAATAATTTGGTCTCATTGACATAAAATTATATCATTTTCATAAAATATTTAAAAACAGGGGGCAGGGAAGGGGGTGGGGGTTCAAGCCAAACCACTGAACCCCCTCTGGATCTGCCCCTTTGTAAGCACTTGAATTTTTTATGACCTCAGGACCAATTCTAGCAGACTGCTTCTACTATGGGAGTCTTTTAGATAGACTGGCTCCAGACCTTAAAACAGTTTTTCATCAATGTGTCATATCATATACTTGTAGCTTGTCTGACTTTGATGAGAGTAAGACTAGCCGCAAGTTTTTGATATGACACATTGATGAAAAAATTGTTTTAAGAACTGGAGCCAGTCCGTCTAACTTTTAGGTTACACTACCTTTTGTGTGTTTTTTGTCTGTACTCAAGGAATCCTCTGATTTCACTGGTGATAGGGGGGCGCCATAGGGGTAACCTGCAGAAGAAAAGTATTTATCACTTTATCACATGATGTCACGTCGGGGAGCGATATAAAGTGATGTTTTAAAATATGATAAACCATGAGTGGTTTACATATTAAGCTACAGTCAAATCACATTAATTAGAAGACTAGAGATTTTATTTCGAAGTATTGAAAGTTCGAATTATAGGGAGGTAAACATAACAATAAATACCCACATCCCACCCAAAATGATTATTATCAGTTTTTTTCCCTATCAAACAAATGTTTTGTGTGTGGAAAAGAAACGTCTCAAGGAGACATGTTTTTTTATCAACAGTATTTAAACTAGTTCATAAATTGGTCCCATTCTGAATCCATTGTGCTCAAAATTTATGTAGAATTAACTAGTATTTCAAAAAATTGAAGTTCAAATTGTCCAGGTTTTACTGTACATTACATAATGATGTCCATTTAAGAAATGAATTCGATTTTTGGAAGGTTCATGGAATCATTAATACTTCGGGTGTCTTGCAAAAGACCCGAAGTATTCACGATTCCATGAACTTTCCAAAAATTGAATTTATTACTTATATTTACATTTTATTATAAATAACTAATATATAGAAATTATTTAAAATTTAGTAGATAAAACAATTTTGTATTTAATATTTGATCCTATCAACAGTTTTGTTGGAGTACAAAACGGAAAAGCGGAACAGCCAGTGTGAACACGGACAGCCAATGGAGCAAACAAGAAGCTTGTTTTGCACGTGCAGCTCAGGTGTGTCACATCTGGCGAATGAATTTGATGTATGAAGCGAATTACACGGGCAAGTGAGCTTGGCAGCTGTCAATCAAATTTTGTGTCGTTCATGAGGCTATGAACGGTTGCCAAATTCTCAAGATTCATTAAAGGCTTTCTTTGAAAATGCAAATATAACATTGCATACACAATTAGGTGTTGGCCCAAACGAAGTCCTAGTCTAATGCACCTTCAAATGTTATGCGATGTCTGATTGGATAACTTCATAAACATGACTTTTCATTGGCTGGCAAGTGGGTTTTAACAGCTGGTAAGTGATTTTATGCAGCTGGCAGCTGCTAGGTGTAGTCGCAACATACTAAATTTTTACTGTCTTTTTGAAGGAAACATGTGCATTATAATGGGGATAACCATCTTCAAATTTTCAGATGGGGAGGTATATCAATGTATATACGTTTGAAAATCATGTTTTACAACCGCCGATCCGACACTATACCATAAGGCTAAACAAAATTTTTGCCAACAGTTATCCCGGCCTTTAGTTAAGAGTGCATAACAGATTTTTTTTCTCAACCAAAACATATTTTGAACACCCAAAACATATGATACAAATTATGGGTAAGAAAATATTTACAATTTTACACTGAACTTTTTTGTTGATCAAAACCTGTGGTTATGTCTTTATTACCTTTTCCTCTGTGGCTAAATTCAGACATGTCTCGGCTGATTCCAGAGTCTTGTCCACTCAGCCTCTCCATAATCTGAAATAGAAATCATAATAATTAACTCTTTCCTTCATGAATATTCATGCCAAGCTCCACCCACTATGAGTCTTGTCCACTCAACCTCTCCATAATCTGAAACAGAAATCATAATAATTAACTCTTTCCTTCATGAATATTCATGCTAAGCTCCACCCACTATGAGTCTTATCCACTCAGCCTCTCCTCTGAAATAGAATGGAAAAGACCTATTATTATAATTAACCCTTTCCTTCATGAATATCGACCAAGCTAGCTAAACTAGAATATTCATGCTAAGCTCCACCCATTATGAATCTTGTCCACCCGGTCTTTCCATAATCTGAAATAGGACGGAGAAGATTGATAATTCACTCTTTGCATGCTGGGTAATTTTGCATCATTTTTCCTCCGTTGATTTTTTTTCAAAATAAATGTTTTTAAAAACAATCTTTCAGGATTATAGCATCAAAGTGCCACTCAAAGTTCAGCCATAATTTCAATATGTTGTTATAAAAGGTCAGAATTTCAACCAGAATTAAACCAGGCTTCAAGGTTATAAAATTCTTTTTCATGTTCAACTCATCTGAGTATGAAATTAATCATGCTTATTAATGTTAAAATGCCAACAATTGTTGGAATTTTAATATTTATTAACATGTTTAATAACAACCTATGAGGGTTTGAAAGCTAGATACGTTTTTTTCTTCTTCAGCATTTGAGTTTTTATGAGCAGTTGAAGTTTCATGCTCGGTTGAGTTTAGCACAAAAAAGAAGTTTATAATTTGAGTTGAGACCCAAGTACAATCTCAACGTCTTACGAACCATCCTTGCAAACACATTTAACTCTTAAAATGCTAGTAACAGCTTTTGTCATCTGCTGATAACCTTTGCAACCAGTTTGTACTCAGATCATTCCTGACAAAGGGCAAACTGTCTGAAACTTTCTCTGATGATATTACTAGAAGTTTTCAAAAAAGCTAATTTAAAAAAAAATCAGCAGACTGTTGAGGCCAAATAAAAAAAATACCTGTGAATAGGGTAATCAGATTCTACCTAAAATTACTGGTGAAACCTAGAAACTATTTTTTGGTAAAAAATACAAAAAAATATATGCGCCTATCTTACCTAAAATTTTCAGACCCGTTACCAGAAACACACTTATTTTTTTATTTGCCCCAAGATGACAAAAAATGAATGAAAAATTTAGCAGCATACAAATAATCAATAACAAGCGGTTGGCATAATCTAAACAAGTTGACAACTAAAGCAAAAAATTACATATTAGAAATAGAAACACATACATTACTAAGTTGCTTATAGTTCTTCTGAAGCTGCAATCTCCAAGAAATATCAGATAAACAGGCCGCTAGATTATAAGGAGTTTGTAAGGCTAAAAAAACATAAACAAGTGTTTCTCAAGCCACTGTTTCAAAAAACAGATGAGGCAGGCAGGTTTTTATTCTTATTTTTTATTTCCCAAAAAAAAGCTGAGGCCTTTTTTTTCATCGAAAACAAATGAGGCACCTTTTTTGTTCATTTATAAATATAAAAAATAAAAAATGTTGATATTTTGATTTTGACATATGAATAAATAAAATAAGGCTGATTTTTTTTTTTGCAAGTCTGAAGGGGCATTTGAAGCAGATGAGGGAGGGCCTGAGAAACAATTTTTTTTTTGCCTAATTGAAATTTTTTTTCCAATCTCTCAACCATAACATAATTGTTGTGGGTATTCAAAAGAACCGTCTCAATGAGACGGTTCTTTTAAGTACCCAAAACACATGTATAGACTGATGGATAAGTTTATAATTACAATTTAACACTAAACAATTTACCATAATCTAGCTCTGTGATATACACACACCTCTTTTTCTTTATCCAAACCGAAGAACCGTTCAGAGTTGGCATAATACATGGGACCCTTCTGAACCAAACTAGCTAAACCTGATCTATTATACCGTCTCACATGTGGTAATACATCCATAATCAGCTGCCTTTCTCTATACAGCCGTGACAACCCATCTGAGTTAACGTTACTACAATCATTTTGTACACTCCATTTGGATGATTCCGATGTTTTAAAGGTGAATTTTGTTATGCGAGATTTGGATCTCCTTTTAAGATAATCCTTTGTAGATTTCACTTTAGATAATGACATGATTATGGATATCAGATAATCAGCTGACCTTTCTTTAGTTGTTAATGGTCAAGGCCATCACTTTCTTTCTGTTAGTAACAGGCTATATTGTAATATATTTAGCCATTGCTTCCATAATGGGACACATTCAGAGGTTTTGCTAATAAATTTTACAGGGTCCATAAAGGCAGGTTTGTGTATATAATCTCAAGGACTTTTCAAGGAGTTCTAAGACTAAGACTCTCATATGATTTTCAAGGACTACAGGTTATGAAAAATACTAATTTTTTATGCATTAAAATTCTACTTTAGAAATGTTTGACTGAGATAATGGAGAAATTAGTATTTGAAAATTAGAATAAAATTGTTGTGGCTTTATTTGGTGCAGCATATGTGTAGTAGGGATAGGTATATAACACACTTCTACTGCCTTGCGGTAGAAGCCGGCTTTTACAGCGACGTGGTAGAGTGTTTTCCTTTAGATCCTGCGGCCCAGGTTCGATTCCCACCTCGGGCATGTGGGATTTTTCTGCACCCTGTGACATTTGGTGGCCAGTGTGGTGTCCACGGCTTGTGTTTCGGGCATCACTCAGTAGGAAATGTCCCGGAATTACAGCGTGGTTCCGAGTAGATTCGGGGACGAATCAATTTAAAGCAGGGAAATATGTAGTAGGGATAGGTATATAACACACTTCTACTGCCTTGCGGTAGAAGCCGGCTTTTACAGCAACGTGGTAGAGTGTTTGCCTTTAGATCCTGCGGCCCAGGTTCGATTCCCACCTCAGGCGGTTGGGATTTTTCTGCACCCTGTGACATATGCTGCACCAAATAAAGGCACTACAATTTTATACTGGTTTAGATCTCCTTTAAAAGTTGTAAGTCCTACAGAAAATAGCTTAATTCATTGACTTTTTAAGGCCTAAGGGTGATTTTGCAGTATTTTAAAAGGTAGACACTTCCCGAGGAAGTTTGCTCTTTTAAGCCTGTGCAGACCCTGTTTTACAAATTTGATCACATTTTTAACATATAAAATGTACTCTTTAATAAGTTAGAACTATTATGTTTATCTTTTTTGGCTTCCCACAAATCAATTCTTATAAATGCAAGAGAGTTAAAGCACATCCAATCTTTATGATAATTATTATTAAATGAGCTGAAAATATCATTTTAACTCTTGAGAGCAATAATTGCTTTTCTCAATGTAAAACTTCTTTAAAACTTTTTATCCAGTTATTCCTTTTACAATTCCATAAAAAATTATGTTGACACATAAAATACTCTATGAGCTCTTTTTGCTGAGGCATTCTCTTGTTCCAACCATATTCCTGCTGAATCTTTGCAAAATAACTATTATATAAAATCATTTGTTTCCCTTTACAGTAAATTCAAATGTTTCGGTTTTGGTGCTAAAAAGCATGTTTGGTGCATAACAGTGCAGACCCTGATCAGAACACTCGATATATCGGACATGTTTTTGGAAAAAGTCTTTGAAATCATTTTCACAGCGTATATGATAAATGGTTTAAAAGCCACTATTTACCAAAAATAACCCTATTCTGATTCAATCAACCAAAAAGTATCAAAATACCAAAAGGGAATTTTATTATCTAAATTCATACAAATAAAGATCAAAATGAAACAAAAGAAATTAATAATTTTAGGTAACATTGTTAAGAAGAAAAGATTGATCAGGCCATGAAATTTATGACCCTAAACTGAAAGTCTGTCATTGAAACATAACTCTTTCCTTGCTAGGGACGATTTTTGTCATCTGCTGATAACCTTTGCAAACAGTTTGGACCAAGATCAGGACCAACAGATCTGGATCCAAACCGTTTGACACTCTGATAGTGCTCCTAAAAGAATTTTTCAAATAAGTTAATTTTGAAAAAAAAGTCAGCAGACGACAACAAGCAGAAAAAATTACCAAGCATGCAAAGAGCCAAAGACATGAAAGGAATAATGTCTATATTGCATCGAGTACATTCACTATTTTTGCATGCTGGCTAATATATCATGACTTATTGTCATTTGCAGATTTTTTTTCAAAACTATTCTTTCAAGAATACCATCAAAGTGTTAAACACTTTGGATCCAGATCAGGCCCAACATGTCAGGTCTGATTTTGGTCGAAACTTTTGGTTTGGTTTGCTTCTTTACGTCCCAGCCAACAGCTATGGTCATGTTGGTACTGTCAGTTCACCTAACCACACTTTTTAGTGGGCAAGCTTGACTAAGCTGTTAAACTTACGATTGTAACTAACAACAACCCTTCTTAAATCAGCAGAAGGGAGTGGAATGGCTGTAGATTTTTTTTTCATGATCAATCTCCTCGAAAGTATGGGACCGGGCCAGGATCAAACTCATGACCCCTGGATCTGCAGTCAGACACATTACCTACTGCGCTATGCTGTTTCCAAAGAATATCAGCAAAGGACACAAGCAGTTAAAAATCCTCCCACTGGTTCAGAAGATAGTGTCACAAAGTCTGATTTTTACAGTTTTTATAGGATAGTGTCCTTGCATATTAGGTCAAGGTCACCATAATCTAATCAACTCCTTATTGTGTCACAATGATACAATATATAAAGTTTGGCTAGAATCCATTGTTCGGTTCAAGAGATAAGGTGTGGAAGCCCTATTTGGGTCAAAAAATGTCATTTCAAAGTGCTGATGTGAAAATAAAACAAGGACACCAAATTCTGGTCAACTCTTTCCCTCCTCCCAAAAATGTATCTATGCAAATTTGGTAGGTTCAGAAGATAAGAGTCTGGAAAAGAAGTGATGCATATGGAGACGCAGATATCAATGGGATTTGCACCAAAACCAACATTGAAAATTAAGGCAAGGTTACTTCATTATGCCCCAATGTTATATCCATGTTAACTTGAAGTGTCAGAGAATCTGAATATAGCCCGGCTGCAGCACTTTTTATCAAGTAAAAGGGCCACAAGTTCTAATGATATTGAGCAGGAAAATCTCAAGACATTGAGCAGGAACAAAATGCTGACATCAATCAAGGGCCATAACTCTGGACCAAATAAGCAATTAACTAACAGGTAACAATCCCAACCTAAATATTGTCAATATTAACTGCATATACAAAATTTGGTGAAATTCTATCCATTTGTTCTTCAGATATTGAGATATATCAAGGGCAATAACTCTGTTACAAATAAGCAAAAGATGACAGCTAACAATCCCAACCTAGATCTTGACAATATAAATAATTATATGAAATTTGGTGAAATTCTGTCAATTTGTTCTCAAGATATTGAGCTGAAACATAATTCTTGCATAAATCAAGGGCCATAACTCTGGTACAAATGTGCGAAAAATAATGTGTAACAATCCCTAGCTAGATATTGTCAATACTCATTACTGCATCTATGAAATTTGGTGAAATTACATCAATTTATTCTCAAGATATTGAGCCGAAACGGAATTCTGGCGTAAATCAAGGGCCATAACTCTGGTACAAATGTCCAAAAAATGATGTGTAACAATATATTCCCAACTAAGATCTTGTCAATATCAATGCATATATAAAATTTGGTGAAATTTTCATTTGTTCTCAAGATATTGAGCGGAAACAATATTATGGCGTAAATCAAGGGCCATAACTCTGGTACAAATGTGCAAAAAATGACAGGTAACAATCCCAATCTAGATCTCACCAATATCAATGCATATACAAAGTTTGGTGAAATTCTATTATTTTGTTCTCAAGATATTGAGCGAAAATGAATTTTTGAATGAAATTCTGACATCAATCAAGGGCCATATCTCTATTACAAATGCGTAACAACCCCAACTTAGATCTTTTCAATATCGATGCATACACAAAATTTGGTGAAATTCTATTAATTTGTTCTCAAGATATTGAGTGGAAATGAAATTATGACGGACAAACAGATTGACGGACAACCCGAATGCAGTATTGCCCCCCCCCTTTTCAAAGCCATCATTTTGTTCTCAAGATATTGAGCGGAAACAAATTTTGAATTAACTTCTGACATCAATCAAGGGCAATTAAACAGAATGGTGGACAACCCAAATCCCATATAGCCCCACTTTTTCAAAGTAGGGCTATAGAAATTAGGTTCCAATCCATCCCCCCCCCACTAGTTTATGAGACGATATCTATCACACAAAAAAGTGTCATGCCAATGCCATCACTGACAGTATCCGCTGCGAAAACAATATGCCTCCCTTTGGTGGGGGGGACCTCATACTTTTGTCATTTCAGATCTTTATCCGGCATGTGTGATATTATGGCACAAATAAAAGCCACTGACCTTTCTATGAATATTCCAATCCATAATGAAAGAAGAGTTTTGACAAATTTTCCTCTTCCTCATATTTAAAGTTCCCTTTGTTCTTATTTTTAGGTTATTAATTCCATAAGGTGTGTGTTTAATGTAACTTTTTTTTCTCAAAAAATGTCAAAATCCATTTTTCTCTTGCATATAATTTTGTTTTGCAACAATCAAGTTTTCAAAAAGAACATGTAGGCCTCAACGTGAGAAAACTCGACTTTGTTGCATGCAAACAACAAAGGCCCAGACCAGCCTGCACAGAAGCCCAGTCTGATCAGCACCTTTATCATTCACTTTCTGGATAGTATTATAGCTCCATTTGTTACATGAAAAATTTTAATCATCTAGCTAGTCTCTGTAGCTTAGCATTAGCATGCTGATTTGAGCCCAAAATGGTCACAAACCCTGAAGACAGGTTTTCTCATGTTGAGGTCCATATAGACCAGCCAATGAGAAATTGGTACTATCAAATATGCGACAAGTCATCCTTTAAACATGCATACACAGCTATCTAGTGGGATAAGAGGCCTATGATTTGGCATGAACCTTCATCTATGCCCCTAAGTTGTGTGTGCGAGCAGTGAAGGCTTTAACGAGCCTGCGCACTTGCGGAGGCTCGTCTGAGCCTTAACTGCTCGCATAATTATGCAATAAGTGCCAAATTCTAAATACTGGCTTACGCTGACCAGCCAGCCCATACGAAATTGGTCCTTATGAAATACAAGTAAAGTTATTCTTTAAAACAAGTATGTGCCAGTATCATGTTGGAATAAATGTTTGGTCTAAATCTAACCTTCCATGTTTTGAATGTGGGTGCAGTGAAGGCCCTAGCTAAACTGTGCGGATACAAAGGCTTGAAGTAGCCCTTACTGGTCAGCTATGCAATAAGGACCTAATTATTGTGAGTTGGCTATTATAACTATATTTAGCTAAAATTTATTAATAACAAAAACAAGGGATTAAAAAAAAGTTTTTCTATAGAATATTAGCTTACACCATTTTCCATTTATTTATTTTTTATAAAAAAGGACATAAAAGTAAGCAAATTTTAATACCGAACAATTTACTTAATTAGCTGCTAGCTGTTTTGAAACATGATTTTGCTTTTCTTTAATTGTCATTAAAAAAGATAACATTTTGAAATAATACCTGTAAATATTCAAATGCAACATTTGAAATTTTAAAGTTAATCTACTTAAATTTATCCTTTTAAACACAACAGACAAAATAATAACAGTATAACTGCTGAAATAATTTCTTTTCATGAAATAACTTTAAATTAAAAGTACTTTTGATACCTTATAGGGTGAAAAGCAATTCAATAGATGCCCTTAATATTTGGAGTAAATTCATTAATCAAAGTTCCTGGCCCTGAGGTTATAAAACTTTTTTTATACTCAACTCAGCTGAGCACAGAGTTTATCCTGCTCTTAAATGTTAATATGCCAACAATTATTATTAGCATGATAAAAACAACATCTGAGACACTTAAAGCAAGAAACTTCTTCATTTGTCAATATTTTAGCTTTTATGAGTGGTTGAAATTTCGTTCTCTTATGCGAAGTCTGATCAGCGCCTGTGTTATTTGCTTACTATAAAGTATCATATATAGACTTGCTCAGAGCAAAATTTCAATTTTCTAGCTAGTCTCTGTAGCTGAGCAAGCTGGTTTGAATCTCACTTTGTAGGAAACCCCGAAGATAGGTTTCCTCAGGAGGAGGCTCATTTTTATTTTTCATTATGTATGAGATAATGGATCTGAATGAAAAGGATTAGGCCATAATTATGATAAATGTGATGCTATAAGTGATTTGTAGGGCCTGCTATTCTTAGGTGACTTAAACCTTGAAATGAAACCTTAATGGAAAGTTAGAATACATTGGCCTCGTTGCCAGAAAACCTGTCTTTAGGTTTTCCAACCAAGTACGACTGAAACCAGCCTACTCAGCTACAGAGACTAGTTAGAACATGGAAATTTCTTTTGTAGCAGGTTTAGATATGATACATTCCAATAAGTGAATAACGAAGGCGCTGATCAGCCTGTGTGGATATGCTGGCTGTCTGCCCCTTTGTTGTTGGCAAACCCCTGAAGACAAGGTTTTCTTGTGTTGAGGCCCACATGTTCTTACCATACCTTATAAGTCTTGAAGTTAAATTGCAATTAAATCCAAAATTTCACAATACCAATTTTTATGAAATTGTCCAAAAAAAAAATGGACAAGTTTAAGAGAATTTGGTACTAATCGCATTGGCAAGCAGCAAAAAGTCTCTTAATTGCCTAAGTTCACTACTTCCACACATAAAGCATGGAAGTAAAAAAAGATTCATACCAAACCCTAGATATCCAGGCTGGATATGGACCTCATTGCCAGAAAACCTGTCTTTCCGACGAGATCATACACCAAACCAGCTGGCTCAGCTACAGAGACTACCTAGAAATTTGAAATTTCATTTGTAGCAATTATACGAGGGCTGTTCAAATATGAATGCAAGTAGCTTCATAACTTTCTTCACATATATGCTACGACAAAATGGTATACCTTTCTGGAAAGAACTATTTATCGCCTTTAAAATGGCACCAAACATAAAGAAACACTAGCTATATTTCTCGAGTTACAGACCATTATATAAAGGCCATTCCTGTATACTGAAGTTTTCCTGAAGCAAATTGCAATGCACGTTTTGGTACATCTATGATATAATGTCATATCTTTGTAAGTTTTAGACAAAATGGCACCAAATTTTAAATGCAAGTTTAAGTAACAATTTAAAAGTTGCTTGCAGAAAAAAGTTTATATAATCCTGTTTCAATCTCGAGTTAACAGACACGTTTGTGACGTCATTTATTTTATGATAATCGGCATTTTGAGTTATCTACTGGTGATGGAATAATGAACATCGCTGTGTCGTTTTCTTTGCGTTTTGCTGAAAACATGCTAAATATGTCATAAGGAAGTTTTCAAAACGCGCCGTCCTCTATTTACAGAGTTATCCCACTTTATATAATTTTTCAAGCATGTTTCTGCTTCTTAATGACGTGTTTACATTAATTGGAATATGTTCAATCTGTCTAGTCCTCAAGACCAGGCTAGTAATTTTATTGTAAATAATGCCTAAATTGGTCAAACTTAAAGTTAACGTTCAAATTTAGAATAAAGCCGCAATGTTATGATAAAAAAAAATAAGTATAAATTCTATAACCCCTTTCACTTAAGGCATTTTTGACTTGATAAAAATGCTTTTCAGCGGTTAAAAAGTACCCACTATCCATCAATAATTTGTAGCAACAACTCAGTATAAGCGATCAACATATTGTCTTTGAGTTAAAACTAGTTTAAATGTTGTTTTGTGCATTTTGTTATAGATAAGTTTAACTTAAAACTGAAAGGTGATGTTTTGTTTACCATTTATTTGCAAGCATTAAGAGACTTTAGTGCAAACGATTCGTTGTAATTTAACAAAAGCATGTCAGATTTTCGCAGCTTTCGCAGAATCATTATGTAAGAGTATTGGGATACTTCCTGAAAAATTTCAAGAAATTTCACCTGTTCTTCGAAGAATTATACGCTCGTCTCTATCACTTGTATATGTTCGAAATATTGAGTTTGTTAGTATACACACGTGATCCTCATTCAAAGGGCTTTAACTCGATAAATATACTGTATTTTTCTTTTGGTCTGGTGCCACTTTAAAGGTGACATACAGTCCTTTATAGAAACGTTTACCATTTTGTCGTAGCTTATATGTGAAGAAAGTTATAAAGCCACTTGCATTCATATTTGAACAGCCCTCGTAGAATGATGCTTTCCAATAAACGAATAACAAAGCAGCTGATCAGACAGTGCAAATGGGCAGGCTTGTTTGCGCCTTAAATGTTTGCAAACTCCAAAGCATCAACCATCAAGGTCCATATATAGATATGGATGCACTTTTAATAGCAACATAAGTCCCATTTTTATATGGTTAACCAATATATACTGAGGGAAAAAAGTTTAGCAATATACTTTGAGGATTCACAGTTTAGAAGAAATAGGAATTTAAATTTCATAGTGTCAAAAATATATGTTGACAACCGTTCACAAGTACGATGACATTAACAGGTTGACATTTCACACAATGTAAAGTCTGATTATATGCCCCCTTGCTAAAACAGCTTATTTGGCAATAGTGTGAATAGTTTTCGACTAAAAGTTTCAATTTTCTGTGAAATGTTTAGATCCAAAATCAAGAAAGTGAAAAACGGTTTAAAACTGAATGTTATGTTCACCCTTTTCGTACATTTTTAGTTGAAAATCACATTTTTCCAAATTATCTCCCTTTCAATTGAATTACGTTTGAAATTAAAATACTCAGCAGATCAAATCGTCACTATGAAGTTGGATTTTGTTTCTTTTGACCACTTGCGGATAGCCATTAGGTCATTTTCAAACAACTGACATGTTTGCGAACCTGCCAATTAAAAAAGATCTAATGCTTCAAAGATCGCCTATGGGAAACCCCATTATAAATAATTGCTAAACCTTTTTCCCTCAGTATATATAACTCTAAATGAATTACAAAAATTGAATTTAAAATTTTACCTCATAGCCTGTTCTCTAAATGGGTACCTCTCCAAATAATACAGAAAGTTTGAGATAGAATATTTATTCCTAAAAATCAATTAACTTGATAATGTAAACTTTCTTATTATAGATTTACAATAATCCTTGTGGCTGTTTGGTCCTATTATTATCAGTAGCAAGAAAAGTTTGCATTCAAATTGAAATCTTTACCTGCTAGTGTCATCTGCTGATAGTTTTTGCAAACAGTTTGGGGCCAAAACCAGGTGTGAGAATGATTTCCCAGAATGCAAAGAGCAAACTCTTTCAGAACTCAAATTTTTAGACTATAAGAATCTCTATCATGAGTGTGAGGGTGGGATAGAAAATCAATCCAGAGGATCATCGTTTGGCATCACAAGGCTTGCCTTCTATTTTGAAGGGATAAGAAAGCTCGAACAGAGATGGGCTAAGTGCATTGCCTTAAAGGGAGATTATATTGAAAAGTTATGGTCAAATTTTCATTCCCTGGTAGCCCAAGTACAAGGGGCCGAGAACTTTTTGATCATCCCTCATACAATGGAATATTCCAAGTTTAACAAATCATACCAGAAATAAGAATACATTCATACACACAAAGGGTTGATGACAATGTAGAATGCAGCATTTCATCAGGGTCTGCATTGTTTGCTATGAGAAATCAATTTTCAGTTACTGTAGTACATCATTCTAACTCATGACTCCTTGATATGTACAATGATGTCATTTTTTTTTTATTATTATTATTATTCTTTACG
The DNA here is from genome assembly GCA_964019695.1 of Loripinus fragilis. NCBI lineage: Eukaryota > Metazoa > Mollusca > Bivalvia > Lucinida > Lucinidae > Loripinus > Loripinus fragilis. Next base: position 10,242,018 of record OZ026531.1, on the reverse strand, counting down.
TCCCATCAACAATCTTTCAGCTATGTAAGGACGGGCCTTCCTGGGTTGAACCAGTACTAAGCTAGGATTAATGTCTTGCTTAAGGAAACAACGCAGTGAAGCTGGCGAGGCTTGAACCGGCAGCCCTTCGGTCTCAAGTCAAACACTCTACGACTGAGCCCAATGATATACTCCAAAGATCATTGTATCAAACTAGATGGAAGAGTTCATTAGTATACAGAGGGTTTAATGCAGCTACAGGGATTACCTGAGAACTGGGAATTTGTGGTATGGTCTTATAGCCAGAGTCTTAATTCATTAGTATACAGAGGGTTTAATGCAGCAGCAGTAATTACCTGAGAACTGGGAATTTGTGATATAGTCTTATAGCCAGAGTCTTAATTCATTAGTATACAGAGGGTTTAATGCAGCTGCAGTGATTACCTGAGAACTGGGAATTTGTGATATGGTCTTATAGCCAGTCTTAACTAATTAGTATACAGAGGGTTTAATGCAACTGCAGTGATTACCTGAGAACTGGGAATTTGGTATATGGTCTTATAGCCAGAGTCTTAATTCATAAGTATACAGAGGGTTTAATGCAGCTGCAGTGATTACCTGAGAACTGGGAATTTGTGATATTGTCCTTTAGCCAGAGTCTTAATTCATTAGTATACAGAGGGTTTAATGCAGCTACAGAGATTACCTGAGAACTGGGAATTTGTGATATGGTCTTATAGCCAGAGTCTTAATTCATTAGTATACAGAGGGTTTAATGCAGCTACAGAGATTACCTGAGAACTGGGAATTTGTGATATGGTCTTATAGCCAGAGTCTTAATTCATTAGTATACAGAGGGTTTAATGCAGCTACAGAGATTACCTGAGAACTGGGAATTTGTGATATGGTCTTATAGCCAGAGTCTTCACCTGGTACCTTCTTGCCATCCTCTGAAAACACAAAAAGCGGGAGCCAATTCAGTAAAATCTGTCTGAATATAAGCAGCCACTCAAAATTAGACAAAACAAAGGTCTTAAAGATAAATCGTGGCTTAATGGAGGTCAAAAGTATTGCAGAATGCTCCCCTAGAGCATTCTGCTATACTTTTGACCTACATTAAGCGATAATCGGTCTTGAAAACCAATTTTTGGTCTTCCTTTTGAGTGGCCACTTAAGACAGGTTTTAAAGTACTAACCAAATGAGCCATAAGATAAGATGGGCCTACTTTCTTTGGAGTCTGCAACCAGCTATGGTTCAAAGGTGCTGATCAGTCTGCATGAATTACGAAACAAAAATATCAAGTTTTCTTGTGGTCATGGTAACAAATCAGAGACCCAGATACATTAAATATTATTCAAAGACGGAAAGAACTTACCAAACACATCATAAGCCCCGATGAGCTTTTGAAGTGACTTAAAAAATTAGCACAGTAAACATGTCTAAAATGACCACTCTCAAAAAGACCAAACATTGGTTTTCAAAACCAATTATCGCTTAATGCAGGTCAAAAGTATTGCAGAACGCTCCCTTTGGAGCATTCTGCAATAGTTTCAACCTTCAATAAGCTTCCACCGACTTCTCATTAAGACATTTGTTTTGTCCCTTTTTGAGTGGTTATTTTACACAGGTTATACTTTATAAAATGTCTGAATACTGGTTCTTTGGCAGAAGTTTCTGTTGTTTGTTTGATTTGATTCAACAATTTTTCAGTTATGTCGGGACGGATCTTCCTTTGTTGAACCACTATTAAGCAAGGATTTTTTAATGTGACTTTCTCAAGGACACAACGCAGTGACGCAGATGAGGCTCGACCTTGCATAGGCATTTTTAAGTAATTCTCTAAACGAGCCAAGCAAATGAGATTTTGTTACGTATCACTTTGTTGAGCAATGAAGGCCCTGAGTCAGTCTAAATGTTCAGACTCAACAGAGCATTCGCTGCTCGCATACCTAAGGTATGGATGAAGATGACGATACAAAATTTAGACCTCTAGCCCTGCTCGATACTTCAGGCTTTTTTTGCTCATGAGAATAGCACCAAAATCTCAAGGCCTATATTTCAATTCATAGGTTTAGATAAACAAAATTTTTAAGTGTAAAATTTTAAATATTTTCTAATCCATCAGTTTGAACTTCTGTTTTGGGTGCTCAAAAGAACCATCTCATTGAGATGGTTCTTTTGAGTACCCACAACATATGTTTTGGTTGAAAAATAAGAAAATTAACTTTTTGGCACTCACTCTTAACTTATTGCCAAAGGCCTGCAACTTTTAAAAAGCTCACCTTGTTTTTGTTTACAATTAACGTTACTATAACAGATTATGAAATCAATCAACAGACAATTGAATAGTTTCTGCTACAGAGGCTTGCATGCATTATATATATCCAAAGAAGTATGCATTGATCTACGTTTTTGTTGTAGCAAAAATTGATTTCACATTACAGTGATTAACATTAACTCTTTGTCTTGATCCTAGTGTCGTCTGCTGATAACTTTTGCAAACAGAACATCAGGCCTGATCAGGATCCAAACTGTTTGACACTCTGAAATTATTCCGGAAAGTATTTTTTGAAAAAATGATTTAGAAAAAAAATCAGCAGACGGCAAAAAATCATGCAAAATTACCCAAGAGGCAAAGAGTTAATGAGCACAGTGCTATCTCTTTTGTCTGCTGATATATTCGAAATAAAAAATTCTATCAGGAATACCATCACAGTGTTGAGTTTTCGACATATGATCAGGCCTGATCTGCAGGTGCCCAAACTGTTTGCATAGATTATCAGCAGAAGACAAAAGTTGTCAATAGAAGGGAAGGACTTAATGGGGGTAAATCACTTTGAAATTGCAGAAATTTTCGCGAGGGTTTTATCTTCCCAAATAGCGTTAAACAACATACTTGCAACAGTAAAAATTTGCGAGTAGGGCATGAATTACCTATACCAGTAATCAAAAAAGTGATTTCACGAGGATTTTTTTTTCATGAAAGTTTCGCGAAAATAAAACCCTCGCGAAAATTTCTGAATTTACAGTAATTGAGTCATTTGCTATAATTCCTTTGTTAAATTATCCCTTTATAACACAATTCACTGATAACACGGTCCATTCCTATGGAACCTAAACATAGCATTTTAAAGAGACTAACAGTATACTCAAGAATACTCCAACTCAGGAGTCATATCCTGTGCTGCTATACTCCAAACAAGCGCCTTTGGACACCTTTGAAATGTAAGATCTTTTAAAATATTATGAAAAATGGAACATTTGCTCCTGAGGAGCAAATGTTCCATTTTCCATCATATTTTCAAAACTATTGAAATGTAAAAAATATTCTTTGGAAAATATTTGAAAATTTCAATTATTTATAGAAAATGATGCAATGTTCTAAATATAGCGTATGGGGTCAAAGGTTTGCTTACCCTGGTATCCTGGCGTTAGTTTAGCTTCCTGACCATAGTGCTTGTATAAAAGTGGGTCCTTGGGCGTGAACCTGCAAAAAAAGATACTTGGGTTAATCCTCAAAGTGGCAATCATAACTGCAGCAGAAGACAAATTTTGCGATATCTTTCATGATTACTTGGGTATAAGACTTAAAGTACTTTGGCAAACAGTGAAGCCTGTCACCCATATACAATGTAGCAGCAGGGTCTGCAGTGCTGCAGGTAAGACAAAAACATTTCAAAGAAAAGCAAAATTATTTGCAAATCATAACCTTTAACACCTTAAACCATTACTCCATAATAACGCCTTTGAAATATCTTGTATTTGAATTATTTTTCGATAATATTTTCAAAAGTATTCAAAACTTCTCTTAATTTTTTCTTGATTTTTTCAACATTGTCTAAAAAAGAAAATTGTTATGATCTAAAAATAGCTTGTGGAGTAAAGGGTTAATATATACAATGATCATCCCAAAGTTATTGAATCAACTCAGAAGAATCCATTAGTATACAAAGAAGAACCCCCCTCCCCCCACCAATTTTGGTTTGCATTCATTTACTCAGAGTGGTTAGCCTCGGGGCTGAAACGCATTTGATATGCACACACAGGATAGGTGGCAATAAAAAACACTCTTAACAATCGAGGAACACGGATAAAAAAATGCAAGAAACAGTATTTTTTATTGTCATTTTGGCGACAAATTGCAACCAAAAACTCTATTTCTAATGATTTTTATCTACGTTCGTCGATAGTAGTAATATTTTCGATTGCCGCCTATCCGGTGCGATGCAGCAGGCGTAAAAGGCTTGTAGCATTTTCAGGATAAAAGGAAATATTGGCAGGATAAGGGTTAATATACTCAGAACCTAAATTAGGGAACACTATTATCTCTCCAGAAATTTGGTGTTGCACTTCAGGAGGAATAGCAGTCAATCCCAAGAGCAGTGATACGCTTTATCTGACAGCTTCAGTATATGCCTGACAGGTGTCGTGCATGGGTTGCTGCATGTGGCAGTCACACCCATTATTGAATAGGACTCCATATCTTTTAGGTGTTTATGGTAACATACAAAAAAGAAGTACAAGGTTCCCTTACTTTTGGTTCTGTGTGTATGTTAAAGGCAACACTGTGTTCAAGAAAAGTTCTTAAAATGTTCACAAACAAGTTTAAGAACCGTTCAAGAAAACCAGAGGCAACACTATGTTCAAAAACAGTTCTTAAAACTTACAAGAATATATTTAAGAACATGTAGTTAAAGAACGTCAGAGACAAAACAATGTAAAAGAAAATTCCTAAAAATGTTCAAGATTATTCCAAGAACTATCTTGAAGCATGTTCTTGAACAGTTCCAGAACAAATTTGCTCTTAAATAATTCATGAACAGATCAAGAACTCTAAATTGTTCAAGAACTGTTCTTGAACTGCTCTTAAGCTAAAGAGTAAAGGACAGTTTTTTTACCCACATGTAATAAAACCAAATAACCAAACATATGTGTTTCGGGTAACAGGTCTGAAAAGTTTAGGTAGGGTAGGCACACGTATTTTTTTTAATTATTTTTTTTCTGGAAAAAATATAATTTTATACATTTTGAAAGGCATTTGGCCTTTCAAAACGCATAAAACTTTATTTTTTTTCCAGAAAACCTGAAAAAAATCTAGGTTTCACCAGTGAATTAAGGTAGGGTTGTGTTACCCTAAACACAGATATTTTATTTATTTGGCATGAGTTAGGTATGAGCATATTTAGGTAGGGTTGGGTTACCCTATAAACACAGGTATTTTTTTATTTGGCATAATATTAAAGTACCAACATGAGTTAGGTATGAGCATATCACTAATCTAAACAAAACAGTTTAACAACAGTGGTACATGCACTACAATTCAAGTACCTAAAACCAGAAGAACTTTCAGCCAGTCCATATTTACTGTCGTCTTCGGAATCTTGACCCTCACCAAATTTGGCAATATCAATATATTGTGGATCATTCTCATTAATCTTAATGAAACTTTGTACTGGACTCTCTTCACCTTGTACTTTACAAGCAGACAGGCTATGAATGCTCCCTTTGTAAATGTAACTATTCTGGTCTCGAATTTCTGAATCTGATTTAAGATTTGCATCAATTACAAATTTACTAGTAGGCCGAGATTCAGAAGGGAATTTCAGCTCAGAATAGACCAGAGATGCAGCTGAAAGCCTGTGTTCAGAGTCAGCAATCAAATGGCATGAACCATCCAATGTTTCTTGATAAGGGGTTGTATCAACTGTCAGATAGTGTTTCAATTTAGAATCAATTTCTTCAAGATTGTATGCAGTACTTTTCCTACTTCTTGAAATGCTGCTCTCTGTTTTATGAGCTGTCAAGGTCAAGGACCCTGAACTGGAGCTATTTTTAGAAACACTTTGACATTTGTCCTTAGAGCCAACTGTTGAATGGTCACTTAGGTTTTCATGGCCATTTTCGTGGCCATCACTTTCATGGCCATCATAGTGACTAAATAAAATATCTTCTAGAATTTTCCCATTAGCAGTTTCAAAATCAACAGGGGTCAAGTAAGGTGGGTCAAGGTCAAGTCTATGCTGTTGCCCATGGTGAAGGTTTAAACTGTTGCTACTGGCAATGAAGACTCTGAAATTATATTTTATTGATTTATCTAGTTCTACCTACAAAATTCAGTTATGTTCCAAAGGTCTACATTTATATAAATATGCACTTTTGAAACAATGAGTAAAAGAATTAAGCTTTATGTATACTTTAATCTTAACTATAATAAGTAAACCCCTTACTTATGAACTTGACTTGAAAATTATTGCACTGAATTAAGCTTTGCAGTAGTAAATTATACTTTGCCCTCATTAATTATTTCTTACTGTAGTTTTAACACTATTATAGAGATGTAGCAAATTATGCCTTTCACTAGTAATATTGTACCTTAATTAATGTGATGAATTCAAATTTTAATACTACAGTGTTGTGATATACTATTACCCTATTTCATCATACTTTAAAGTACATGTAGTAAATTCTAATTTACTGCAGTGATAGCTTACTCGACAATGATACAACAATGAATTACCTTGACTCAGGGGTATGTTGGAAAGCAGGAGGTGCTGAATAATTCCTGAAAAATTGTCAACATTGATTCTAGTGTACCTGTGATGTTTGTAAATCCTCATTCAAAAAAATGAATAAGACCAATAGCAGCATCAATAAAATGAATTAGTCCAAAATTAAATCATCGCTAAAGATGTTACACCAAGATGTTCTGAATCAAAATGTCTCACAAATCACCATTAGTTATAATTATTGATTCAGAAAAAATAATGAGGTAAGTTAACATTGATTCATCATAAGAATGTGTTGATAAACTTTGATTCATCATCAATAAATTAACATTAATTCATCATAAGGATGTGTTGATAAACTTTGATTAGATTCATCATCAAGATGATCTGATGGGAGCGCAGTGGCTCAGTGGTAGAGTGCTTGACTCGAGACCGAAGGGCCGCATGTACGAGCCTCACCGGCGTCACTGCGTTGTGGTCCTTGAGCAAGACACATTTATCCTAGCTTAGTACTGGTTCAACCCAGGAAGACCGTCCCGCATAACTGAAAGATTGTTGAGTGGACGTAAAGAATCAAATCAAACAAACAAAAAGATGATCTGATAAACTTTGATTCACAATCAATGTGTGCTAATCAACATTAATTCATCATAAGGATGTGGTGATAAACTTTGATTCATCATCAATGAATCAACATTGATTCATCATAAGGATGTGTTGATAAACTTTGATTCACAATCAAGAAGTGCTAATCAACATTGATTCAACATCAGGATGTGTTAATCTACTTTGTATCGTCATCAGGGTATGCTGATAAACTTTGATTTATCATCAAGAAGTGCTTATCAATATTGATTCATCGTCAAGAAGTGATGGATAAGCTTCGATTCATCATCAAGAAGTGATGAATAAGCTTTGATACATCATTAAGATGTGCTGTGCTGATCAACATTGATTCACATCAAGCTGTGCTGAATAAGTTTTTATTCATCATCAAGATATGATGATCAACTTTGATTTATTATCATGATGTGCTAATCAACTTTCATCAAAATCACCTTATAGCTTCCATTCATCATCAATATGTGCTAATCATCATTGATTCTTCATCAAGATGTGCTGGATCAGCTTTGATTCATCATCAACAGAGCTGTGCTTGATTAATTTTGATTCACCAAGATGTGCTGATCAACATTGATTCATAATCAACACAGGCTGAATTATAAAGCTTTGATTTATCATCAAGATGTGCTGATTCAACTTTGATTTATCATAAGATGTGCTAATTCAACTTTGACTTATCATCAAGATGTGCTGAATTATAAAGCTTTGATTTATCATCAAGATGTGCTAATTCAACTTTGATTTATTATGAAGTTGTGCTTATTCAACTTTGAGTTATCATCAAGATGTGCTGAATTATAAAGCTTTGATTTATCATCAAGATGTGCTGATTCAACTTTGATTTATCATCAAGATGTGCTGATTCAACTTTGATTCATCCTTAGTGCATGCTGAGTAAGCATTAATCAACACTAAATCATCACCAAGATGTATAGACTCAACATTAAATAACCTGTAAAACATCAATTTATCAACAAGATATATTGGCTCAACATTAAACAACATTGATTCATTATCAAGCTGTATTCGTTTGAAACAATGAATCAAAATTAATTCATCATTAAGATTTGCTGACTGATTACAAGCCAGCACTGATTCTTGACTTAGCAGCAACCCTACCACATTTGACATAACCAAATCTTTTATCCATTTATAACATTGCTCAATACTCCTACTGTAAATTCGGAAATTTTCCAGTTTTTTTTTTGTTGTTGTTTTTTTGCGAAACTTTGCATATGCGAAGTTTTGTGAAAACAAAACCTTGCAAAATAGCAAGATGACTCTGTCCTTTAATGATATAGTTATTTCATGCCCTAGTCAAGAATATTTAACGTCCCAAATATGTCTTTTCACGCTATTCCCGAAAATAAAATTCTCGTGAAAATTTCCGAATTTACATTATATGCTCTCCTTCATAACCACTATCTGTATCTGAGAATACTGCTAGGCCAATTATTCAATTAAGCTGAAGGAGACTCAGAAATGAGCCTGTTTTGTGAGGTTATGCAGAACAGTGTATTTCAGACAATCAGGTAGGAGACATATAACAACAAAGACAACTCTCAGAATAAAACCACATAACATACTGAACATATAAGGTTAAATATAATACACCAATAAAACAGTTATAATATACAGTTTTACATAAAAAAACATCCACGTTGAAAAGTCATTCTAGAGCTGTCACTAGACACCACACAACAGCTTGCTATCAGGCCTAAAATAATTTCTTACTACCCAGACATTTTCACAAAAAAAACACACACAAAAAAGATATCTTCTTTTAGCATTTCAATTAACCTTTCTGAAGGGGTGTGTAAGATGTAGAGTTTGTGAGGTTAATATAACTTTGTAAACCCTGATCCGACTGTTCCTTCAGGATCAGATTGATATGAATATACAGTGTTAGAACAGGCCTATCTGTCGCAGACTTTACAGTAATTTTTGTACTTACAAAACTATTTAATTGATGAAGCCATTTGACAAATATTTTTTGGGAAGAATTTGAAACAAAATGCTAATATTAATGCATATATTCTGCTAAGCATAGAGGAACACATGTAGATCATAAACATTTTTTGGGTGACAGACTTCATTTTCAGAAGTTACAAAATAGCATTATCACACACAGTGCTAACTTTCCAATAAAATAGAAGTTGGTCAATTTACATAATATAATAAACACATATCACAATAATATAAGTTAGTTACACAAAGGAAATAAGTGCCAGCGCCCAATATTTTGGTACTTTTCACTAAAAGCTTGAGCAAATCCACAGTCTCTCCAGGACAATTCACTGCTGGTACACACTTTAAAAGCTAAGCCCACAAGGTAGACATTGGGACCACTGGCACTTGAGTCCCAAACCTCAATAAATAAGATGATAGCGCCATCGGCATCTCATCGAAGCTCAAAACACATGAAAACATCGAAAATATCAATTTTATAAAGATAGTGTTCGCTTCTATAAGTATAAATATTTGTATTTATAGAAATGAACACTATCTTTATGTAATTGATTTTTTTTATGTTTTCATGCCTTTAGAGCTTCGTTGATATGCCGATGGTGCTGTCAACTTATTAATTGAGGTTTGGGACTCAAGTGCCAGTGATTGGGACCCACTGAAAAGCTGCACAATTAAAAGGTGACTTTATGCATTGTATAATGTAAGTAGTAAGTATAGCAATATCTTATAGGCTGGTCCATATCAATGTTAGTATTTCCTATCACCTCTAGCAACTATACCCTTCATATTCAGTAAGTACAGACAGGCTTCATACAGGCAAGTTTGAGTAAAATTCAAGGACTTTTCAAGTATATCCTACAAATTCAAGGACTTTTCAAGTTCTTCTCAAGTCTATCCTACAGTTTTCAAGGACTAAAAGTTTATGAAACATCCTGATTTAAATGTTAAAATTCTACTTCAGAAATACTGGACTGAGTTAATGGAGAAGTTAGTACTAGAAAATTAGTATAAAATTGTTGTGCCTTTATTTGGTGCAGCATTTGCTGCACCAAATAAAGGCACAACAATTTTATATTGATTTTGATCTCTATCAACAGTGTTAAGTCCTACAGAAAATAGAAGAATAAGGAATTTTCAATGCCATTGAGTGATTTTCCAGCACTTTTCAAGGCATATTTAATTTTCAAGGACTTTTCAAGAAAGCCCTCTAAATAAATCTAGTATTATACTTTTATTGCATTTATACTGCAACCCCTTGGAGTCTACACAGCTATCATCAATGAACCTACTCTAATTTTGGCGTGTTTATGAGGACTCTGTCTTAACTATGGCATTCCCCTGGCAAACCTGCAACACCCTTTTGAAGCAATTTATTTTTCCAATCACTTTAACTCATTTGTGAGTTTATTATTTAAGGTCTGCATTCAAAGTTTTTTCAAAGGCAAGTTACTGTGCAAAATGTTATGACTGAAATGCAGTAGATAACTGATAATTTTACTTGTTTTTGCCAACCAGCATATTATTGTGGGTCTGAAGCCACTATTAGTCCTCCCGCCAAACACCATTAGAATTGAATTTTGCTGGTGGGTGTACAGCAGCCTGGCCTCGAGGTTATAACTTTTTACATGCTCATGCTACTCAACTGACCATGAAATTCATCCTGCTCATAAATGTTAAAATGCCAACAATTGTTGGCATTTTAACATTTATTATCAGGATGAATACAAAATCTAAGAGTTCTAAATAAAGAAAATTATTTATTTTTCAGTATTAAAGTCTTTATGAGCAGTTGAAATCATGCTCAGTTGAGTTGAGCATGAAATAAATTTGATAACCTTGGGGTCTGATTTTATATGCTTACAAGGTATGAGGTTGAAAACATCCAAAAGCTGTTTACTGAATATTAAGGGTATATATTATGGCACTCAAACAATCCTAACCACTTCACCAAATCTTAAATACCTAATGATTATAGGGGGCTGTGGTGCATCTGTCACTGATATTAGTCTGAAAATTAACATCGAAAAATAACAAGACATCAATTACTACACACTAAAAATATAAGTTCAGTGGTCCTCATAGCTTCAGAGAAGATTTTTATAGTTTTTCCCATTATTTATGAGAGTTTTATGTTGTCATGGCAACCAGAGTTCCAATCAACCTTATGAAGCCTCCCCCCCTCCTCTGGGGGTCTCAATAACGCAGAATTGGACCAAGAGGTCATGAGTTATGTAGCAGACACATTGTCTATACAAGTCATGTAAACTTAGACCTTGACCTTGAATCGGGCAATCTGAAACCCATAATGTCTCCCCATTGTCCAAATGGGGTGCAAAATATTTTCAAAACCTGGCACGAGATTCAGGAGATATGGCGTGGTAACAAATTCAGTAAATGTGAACTTTGACCTTCAACGATGACCTTGTAGCAGTGATTTCCATATCATGATATTATGGTGGACATGTGTGTTAAATATTTTAGGAATCAGAGCAAGTGTCAGGATACCACCAAATTCAAAGGGCTGCTTAGATGAAAGTTACTATAGTACAAAGATAACATCACTTGTATTCATTTAAATTACATAATTCGTAATACACACCTATCATATTCAACTAATAAGCACACACTGTTCATATAACTTTATCAAAATTCTATACAGTCTTCTGAAAACAGTGTAGATCCACTTCATCAGAAACCAGCGACTGAAAATCAAAAGTCTGTATATATGGGCTTCGTCACAACAATACCTATTTTCGGCGTTTCAGAAAAAAGCGAGACTCAAACCAATCTTCTCAGCTACAGAGACTTGCAAGAAAATTGAAATTGCGCTTGTAGTGAGTCTAGATATGTTACTTTTCAAATAAGCGAATATCGAAGGCACTGATCAATCTGTGCAGATGCGCAGGCTGGTCTGCCCCTTTGTTATTTGCAATCCCCTTAAGATAGGTTTTCTTGCATCAAGGCCTGTATAGTTTAAACAACCCAAAGTAGTACTCAGTGTGAGTGTATTTATATAAGCATGTGGGCTCATAAAGTTGAACAGGGTATATACACCTATGGGAGCAGCGCAATGGCTCAGTGGTAGGGTATTAGACTTGAGATACAGTTCCTGAGGTACTGTGTTGAGTCCTTATGCACTAGACGCTATATCCTCTAACGAATTACTCACTCAACCCATCATCCCCATATGACTGAAAAAATTGTTGACTGGGCTGTAAAGCATCAACACAAGCCAATATACACCTTTGGAACGTAAAATCAATCCAATAAGTAAAGATGAGTATTGGTTCCCTGTTCAGTTTACTTAACAGGTAAATGGGACATTCTAATGCACTTGTAAATGCAACACAACGTCTGATTGGATAATGTCATAAGTTTGCGACAGTATATCCTGTGATATACTGTCGCAAACTCGACTTCATTACGTTGACAAGTGATTATATGCAGCTGGCGAGCGTTTTTATGCAGCTGGCAGCCGCTGGACGTAGGCGCTAAATAGAACATTTTCACTGTCTTTTTGCAGGAAAAATGCTGATATGGAATGGGTATAACCATATTCAAAATTTTCATTTGGGGAGGTATATCTTCTGATATACTTTCGGAAATCATGTTTTACAGCTCCGCTTACGCGTCACCTTAAAACTAAATTTCTGACCGTATATCCGACGATATACCTCCCCAAATGAAAATTTTGAATACAGTTATCCCCAAAATGCAAGGTGACACTGAAAAGACAGTAAGTGTAGTTTGAGGCTTGTCCTCGTCCTGGGCCCAGTCACCTGTTAACTAACGGTACCAGGACCCAACTCACAACCGTAAACAAAAAGCATATTACAATAAAACCTGTCTTAAGCGGCCACTCAAAAATAGACAAAACTAAGATGTTAATGACAAATGGTAGCTTAATGAAGGTCAAAAGTATTGCAGAATGCTCCCATTGGAGCATTCTGCAATACTTTTGACCTGCATTAAGCAATAATTGCTCTTGAAAACCAATCTTTGGTCTTTTTGAGAGTGGTCGTTTTACACAGGTTTTACTGTATACATTATATTAATCAACAAATGGAAAATGAAAATTAGCAAATGTGTACACATACATTACAAGCTTGAAATAACACATTAACATACATTGCTATAGACAAATATACCATATTTATCCTAAAACCTGCACCTCTCCTCTAAGTGTGCCCATTATTGGGTGTAATATGGTCCATTTTTTTGCGAGGGGATTTAACACATAAGCTTTAAACATAGAATTCACTTTTAAAGGTACTAAATCTGCTTACAAACATACAAACATGTAATAAATGAACATTTAATGGGTAGAAGCATTAATACATACAACTGATGAGTAAGAAAAGAATAAGGAATACCAGATTTACATAACAGTTAGACTGGCTCCAGTCCTAAAACAACTTTTCATCAATGTGTCATATCATATACTTGTAGCCAGTCTAACTCTGATGGCTCTGTCTTAACACAGAGCCATCAGAGTTAGACTGGCTACAAGTATATGATATGACACATTGACAAAAATTGTTTTAAGGACTGGAGCCAGTCTACAAAACAGCTTATGTATTTAAAAACATCTTGTGTTATGAGCACATGTTAACCACCACCAATAACATCAACACAGATGTGGTTACCTCATCCGTCCCCTTTTAGCACTATCTCTACTCTCACTAGTAAAGCTCCCCTCAGTTACATGGGTCCCTTTATCTACAAATGAAGACCTCCTCAAACTTCCGCTTCTTGCGGGATGTTTCTTTTTACCAGCAGATGTAAAGTTTGTTTCTTCAACTATCTTCTCATTCACGTCATGCCTTGGTGTATCTGCATTCCCATAGGAAATCACACTTTTCACAATTTCACCCCTTGGTGTGATTATAACCATCACTGACGGTTGTCTGTAAATTGTATATCATTCTGTCTAAATTAACCTCCATTTGAAATATATTACTGCCTGTAAATCTCTTTCGTGCTTACCTATTCATTGAAATGTAAAAATTTACCTTAACCAACCTCAATCGCTTTACCTAAATATCATCTCTGACATTTATTAGCATACCTAAATAAACCTATTCTTGAAGAGTATAAACTCTCAATAATGTGAATCAATTTACCGTTATAAACATAAACCTCCCATTGAAGTGTTTTAACGTGACTTAAAAGTTAAATGACCTCCTGTTGAAGTGTATGAATTATCATAAATAAAGCTCCCTACGAAATGTACTGTAAATTCGGAAATTTTCCCGATGACTTTATTTTCACGAAACTTCGCATGCGTGAAATTTCGTGAAAATAAAACCCTCGCGAAATGGCAAAATCACTCTGACGTTTATTGATATAGGTAAATCTTGCCTTAGTCACAATTTTTTCACATCACTTATAAGTCTTTTAATGCTATTTGCGAAAATAAAATTCACGCAAAGATTTCCGAATCTACAGTATCAATCTACCTCCTCTTGAAGCGTATTAATAAACCTCAGTATACCTCTATTGAAGAGAGACAATTTAATTAGATAAACCTCCATTTAACTGCATCAATTAACCTCCTCTTGAAGTGTATTTATAAACCTCAGTAAACCTCTATTGAAGAGTGTCAATTTAATTAGATAAACCTCTATTTAACTGCATCAATTTACCTCCTCTTGAAGTGTATTAATAAACCTCAGTAAACCTCTATTGAAGAGTGACAATTTAATTAGATAAACCATTATTTAACTGCATCAATTTACCTCCTCTTGAAGTGTATTTATAAACCTCAGTAAACCTCTATTGAAGAGTGACAATTTAATTAGATAAACCTCTATTTAACTGCATCAATTTACCTCCTCTTGAAGTGTATTAATAAACCTCAGTAAACCACTATTGAAGAGAGTCAATTTAATTAGATAAGCCTCTATTTAACTGCATCAATTTACCTCCTCTTAAAGTGTATTAATAAACCTCAGTAAACCTCTAATGAAGAGTGTCAATTTAATTAAATAAACCTCTATTTAACTGCATCAATTTACCTCCTCTTGAAGTGTATTAATAAACCTCAGTAAACCTCTATTGAAGAGAGACAATTTAATTAGATAAACCTCTATTTCACTGCATCAATTTACCTCCTCTTGAAGTGTATTAATAAACCTCAGTAAACCTCTATTGAAGAGAGACAATTTAATTAGATAAACCTCTATTTAACTGCATCAATTTACCTCCTCTTGAAGTGTATTAATAAACCTCAGTAAACCTCTATTGAAGAGCGTCAATTTAATTAGATCAACCTCTATTTAACTGCATCAATTTACTTCCTCTTGAAGTGTATTAATAAACCTCAGTAAACCTCTATTGAAGAGTGTCAATTTAATTAGATAAACCTCTATTTAACTGAATCAATTAACCTCCTCTTGAAGTGTATTAATAAACCTCAGTAAACCTCTATTGAAGAGTGTCAATTTAATTAGATCAACCTCTATTTAACTGCATCAATTTACCTCCTCTTGAAGTGTATCAATAAACCTTAGTAAACCTCTATTGTAGAGTGTCAATTTAATTAGATAAACCTCTGTTTAACTGCATCAATTTAGATCCTCTTAAAATGTATTAATAAACCACAGTAAACCTCTATTGAAGAGTGTTAATTTAATTAGATAAACCTCTATTTAACTGCATCAATTTACCAAATTAAACCTCTCCTAAAGTGAACTGATACCTTAATAAACCTCCGCCTAATGTGTAACAATATACAGAAATGAACTTCCACTTAAAGTAATACCAATTATCAAGATACTCAATTAAATCTACAATTTAAGTATATTTTAATCCATCTTCAGAAGAAATAAAACACACACACACAAGAAATAAGTCTCTGCAATTTCAAATAAATAAGCACGCTCACCAATCCAATTCATTCATAGCATAAAATCAACACTGTGCTATGAAGAAGAGGAACCAGTTTCCAATGAATCAGAAGGACCTTAAATTCAATAAAATCCCTGGTTTTCCTTCTAAATAGAAAATTTTAGAAGTCCAGAAATGCTATTCGATAGCATTGGCGTTTACCTTTGACACATCTTTAATATTGTACCCTGGCACATAAATTGATTCAGGAATATGTGTTGAAGTTGAACAAACGCCCATTTTCTTCCTTACGAAACATTTTAAACTGTCAAGCATAATATCTTTTTAAAAATAATATCAGTATGTGAAAGTTCAATGAATGCCACATTGAATAGTGTTAGCCGATTTGTAAATTTTTCTCATAAAAACAGGAAACAGAAACTTTTACCCCATTGGTATATGCCATGAAGGAGTTGGATTGTTGCATGTGATAAAGCACTTTAACCCTTTACTCCACACAAGTGCGTTTGGACACCTTTGAAATGTAAGATTTTTTAATGGAACATTTGCTCCTGAGGAGCAATTTATTTTATGTTCCATTTTCAATAATATTTTCAAAACTATTGAAATGTAAAAATTATTTTTGGAAAATATTTGAAAATTTGAGTTTTTTAAAGAAATGATGCAATGTTCTAAATATAGCATATGGGGTAAAGGGTTAATCATTATATAATAATCTGTGCAGATCAATATGATTTGAATTCATATAAGTTTGTGTCTATAAAGTACATGTATAGCAGAAATGAATAATCAACTATGCAGGAAAAACAAATACAAAAGCAAGCTGCTGTCAATTTTATACCAAAACAATGTCAAAAATTAATATAAAAGAATTTATCAATATAATCAAAAGCAAGAAATAGCACCTCCCTTCTACTAACTTGCAGTGGTTGCAGTGGTTGAGAGCTCTCTGTCATTTTGTTCTTCACCCAATACATGTAATTGCTAATCAGTTGGGTGATCAGGGGTCTAAGTAGTGGAACAACCGTCTACTGCTACGAATTGTACCAATTTCAAACTTCTTTAAAGTGACCCCAACTTTCAATTAATACCTATAGAATACTGTGCTAGCCCTCCAGCATTGATCCTTGAGACTTCAGAGGGTTCTCTGGCATGACAAGAATTCCTTAAGATTTGGAAAGTGTGCAGAAAGATAATTAAGATATTGTGAGACACAATTTGGAAATTGCACAGGAAAATTCAGAAATTGTGCAAAGGAATTGGTAATTGTGCAACTAGAATTAATTAATAATTGCAAGGAAAACTTCAAAAATTGTGCAGATAGATTTTGAAACTGTGTAGACAGATTCAGAATAGCGCAAAAAAAATGCAAGAATTGAACAGACAGATTTTAAAATTGTGCAGCAAGATTTAGCAATTGTGCAACACTAGGTAAAATACATTGAAACAACATTGCCTTTCACATGATTTCTAAAGATGTGCAAATTCTTTAGCTAGCATTTTGTGTTTAGAATCATGTCATTTACCATTACTGCTAGGGTAGGCTTGCCACTATCTCCTAGCATATATCAGCCTCAATGTGAGAAAACCTGTCTCTTGGGTAGTCAAGGAAGGAAGGCTCAATCCAGCCTGCTCAGCTACACAGAATGGCTACCCTTGCCAAAATTAAACGCAGCTCTGCGTAAAAGCTGCGTAAAAGCCGGCTTTTCCGCAGCTTTTTTGAAAAAGCTGCGTAAAAGCTGCGTTTTTTTCAGACCTGCGTTAAAGCTGTAGAAATGCTGCGTTTTTTTTTCAGACCTGCGTATAAGCTGCGTAAAAGCTGTACTTTTTTGTGTGGGCTGCGCAGAAGCTGCGTATTTAAGTTGGTTTGTCTGAGAAAGCTGCGTATTTAATTCTGAAAGCTGTAGAAAAGGTGAATATTCTGTTTTATTAAACAAATGAATCATTAAGGTAAAATCTGCAGCTCCTGAGAGCTGCAGAAAAGCTGCGTATTACTTATATTTAAGTCCAAACAGTCTAAAAACATAAAGACGCAGCTTTTCTACAGATTTTTAAAGCTGCGTAATTAACTTTTATAACTGTCCTGCTTCACCTGAGATTGCTTTGTTTCAGTAATCTAGCTAGTCTCTGTAGCTAAGCAGACTGGTTTGTGTTTCACTAGGTAAGAAACCTGGAAGAGATGGTTTCTCGTGATGAGACCCATAGATTGACTTGTTCCCCAAGCCAAGACTGATCAGCCTGGGCAGCCAAATTAATATCCACCTTGGCAAATTCTTCTATTTGACTAAATTACCAACATTAGCAAGGGCCAACCTATGCAATGCATCAGCACAGGGAAACAGCCAAATTAGTTAACAAGCTGTAATGAAATAAAAGAAAATGGCTGTCAACTCAGGCTTTCAATATTTAAGAAAATCCCCAGAAAACTCTACTACCCAACTGACCATATAGACCTCCACCCACATCCCAACGCACCTAAAACGCCCCCAACCCTACCCCCTCCTCACCTCTACCACAAACTTACCTACCAATGCTTACTTAAACCTACCTCAGGGCTTATTTTTGGTCGATTTTATAGCTGTTATTGGGTTATATTCCCAATGCCAAAAAGTATCTTTTTTTCCCAATTGTTGGAGGATTCCCAATTTCAAATCAGAAAAAAAAAATTAAGAAAAGTCATCAGTTTTATCATGGTTAGGTGGCTTAAAACTGTCGAATATTCATCACTGCACAGTCTCATATAATACATCATGCAATGGTGATTATAATTTAACACTACAGCTAAATTCAGAAAATATGATGTTTTTAATGATTTGACAATACAGCTTAAAGCGCTAAAAATTCCCAATTTTTGGCATTTTCGCGCAAAATTCCCAATCCCAGGGGTATAGGTCACTGTCCCAAACTGGTGAAAAAAAGCCCTGTACCTGTATCTATCCACCCACCCAGGACCCCAACAGCCATACTACCCAGTCCCACCAAGAATCCCTCCCTCAATGCTACCTATCCTACCCTACCCTAACCTAACCTCCCTCCCTCCCACCGCCCTCCTCTCACCCACCCACCTCCCTCCCTCTCGCCCACCCATCTATCCACCTCCCTCCCTCTTACCCACCCACCTATCCACCTCCCTCCTTCTTACCCACCTCCCTCCCACCCACCCACCCACCCACCCACCTACCTACCTACCTACCTACCTACCTACCTACCTACCTACCTACCTACCTACCTACCTACCTACCTACCTACCTACCTACCTACCTACCTACCTACCTACCTACCCTCACCCCTCCCCATACCTACCTGCCAATAGTCACCTATATATATCTACCTATACCTACCCACCCACCCATCCTGACCCCCACCCCCTCTCCATACACACAACCTACCTACCTACCTACCTACCCAACCTTCCCACCCACCCACCTACCTACCTACCTACCTACCTGGTAAACATATATTCAGCATTGCAGCTAAAATACAGATTTCTAAAGGGTGTAATCTATTTGGAGTCAAACTCCCCAACAGTGGCAACTTCCTTTCAGTAGAAATAGTTTTTAAAGGTTCCTGAACCAGTGGGGAGTTTGATTTGGAGTGGTACACCACTGGGGAGTTGATTTCAAGTAGTTGGAGTTTATCCCTTAGTTGGAAAAATTTGAATTTCTAATATGGATGTACAACAACAGATTAAACCAAAACAACAATTGAACCTTCACCTGCTGACCAATCTACACATGCTTTCTTTGAAGGACACAATAAAATCCAGTTTCTAGAAAAAGTGAGTGTAAAAAAAGTGTGACTAGTTAGTTAATAAATGGATAAAAAAAAATATTTTCTAATCAAGCTAGATTCAGTGGGTGGGGTATGCATGTATATTTCCCTTAAACAACAATGTAAGTTATCTAATGCTATGATATAAAGGATTAGTAACATTAATATATTCATAAGCACAATGAGTTATATTTCTATGAGAAAATTAAATGTTTACAGATGTTCTTTTAGAAACAAGTATTGTCTTTTATAAAAAAAAAAGTAAGCAGGTATTTCAACATCCCTCAAAATTTGCTAGATTATTATGCTGTTATCATTTGCTTACATGCTAGATTTGTCTTTGGGTCCTGCTAATGCAGATTGAGACAGGTTAGCATTGGGAACAATTGGAGAAAGACTTCTTGTCTGCTTGAAAGATGGAAACAAAGGCGGGCTATAGGATCGACATATGTGCATCCCGTCTTAGAGGAACTAGTAGCAATACTATCTTTTGTAATGACTGCTTCCTGTGGATTCACAAGAAATGAAGTGGTACTCCCTTCGTTCAAATATGTTCTTTGGGTCGTATAGTGTATTTGGTTTTTTTTGGTTTGGCTCTTTTTGTCCCAGTCAACAGCTATGGTCATGTCGGGATGATCAGTTAACCTAACCACACCTTATTTACTGAGCAAGCTTGGCTTAGCAAACCAGTACTTCCTGCACATACTCTTTAGCTTGAAACTGACAACAAACCCTTCTTAAATCAGTGGAAGGGAGAGAATGGTCGTAGAAATTAATATTCCATGATCTGCAATCTCCCTGAAAGTATGGGACCGGGCCGGGATCAAACTCGCGAACTCTGGATCTGCAGTCAGACACATATCTGCTACCAGATATTTTAACGACTGTGCTGTGCGTCCCAGTATGTTACCAGACATTTTAACGACTGCTGTGTGTCCCAGTATGCGAGTCTGACTGGCGGTCCAGGGGTCGCAAGTACGACCCCTGCCTGGTGCCATACTTCCGTGGAGATTGATTGTGAAATAAATTCTACTGTCATTCTCTTTCCTCTGCTGATTCATGAAAGGTTGTTGTCAGTTATAAGGGAAAGTATTTGCACGAAGTACTGGTTGACCAATTTAAGTCAAGCTTGCCCAGGAAAAAAGTGTGGTTACAATGTAGTGAACTGACTGCCTCGACATCATTGACATGATCATAGCTGTTGACTAGGACATAAACATCAAAACAACCAACAATTGCTGGACCCAGAGCGTAATTTTTAGGGATTCAGATCGCTGATCTAGGGGTTGCGAGTTCAATCCTCGTCTCGATCCATACTTTGGTGGTGTTTGATCATGAAATATTTTCATAGGACAGGTCATTCTCCTCCCGCTGATTCAAGAAGGGCTATTGTCATAAGCCAAAGTATGTGCACACGCGTACTGGTTTAAGTCCCTTATTCTAAGCTTGTACAGGAAAACAGGTGTGGTTATACATGTACATGTACTAGGTTAATTGACCATCAGTGAGATTCACGGCATGTCCATAGCTATTGTATGTGACCACAAACCAAAGCAAAACTTTGAGTTGCAACCAATAAAAGGTAAGGGAGGTGTCAAACTTGAAGTACCAGAGTGCAAGGAACTGCTGCCAGGTGACAGTATAATCACATGATGCACCTTAGTGACCTAGTTGAGCTATTACGGGCCATGATGAAACACCTTGAACCTCCTACGGTACAATGATCCATTGGAAAATATATTTCGAACTTACAAAGACACAGAGCAGATTATACGTCTAAGAGTTGCTAATGATTTTTCAACCTTCGGTAATTTGGACATGTGATGCTGTTTAACATTACAGGCTTAACTGTTATGAACAATGTATTTTTCATATCATGGCCTTACTCATTTACACAAGACCAGTGCATATTTATGATATTCATAAAGTAAAGACCAGGAGTCATTAGACTACTAATTATGCTTATAAGCCTTTGTTTTGACCAATTTTTTGGCCACATCCAGAACTTTTTAAAGACGCAGGTTTCTGACAGATACGCAGCTTTTACGCAGGTTTATTTATCAAGCATTAGTTTCTGCAGCTTTTACGCAGCTTCGATGGAAGCTGCAGAAACGCAGCTTTTACGCAGCTTTCATTTGAAGCTGCAGAAACGCAGCTTTTACGCAGCTTTTTGATAAAAGCTGCAGAAAAGCTGCGTTAGAGCTTCGTAAAAGCTAGCGGTATTGGCATCTGCGTAAAAACTGCGTAAACGCAGCTTTTACACAGCTTTCACTTGAAGCTGCGTAAAACGCAGCTTTCACTAGAAGCTGCGTAAAAGCTGCGCTAGAGCTTCGTAAAAGCTAGCGGTATTGGCACCTGCGTAAAAGCTGCGTTTACGCAGCTTTTGCGAAGCTTTAACGCAGCTTTTAGTGAGTCTAGGCTAAAGCTGCGTTAAAGCTTCGCAAAAGCTGCGTAAAAGCCGGCTTTTCTACAGCTCTTCGTTAAAGCTGCGTTAAAGCCGGCTTTTCTTCAGCTCTGCGTAAAAGCTGCGTTTCTGCAGCTAAATACGCAGGTGCCAATACCGCTAGCTTTTACGAAGCTTCTGCGAAGCTTTGAAAGCTGCGCAGAAGCTGTAGAAAAGCTGGTTATTTTTCGCAAGGGTAGAATAATGAAATTTTACATATTGCAAGTTTAGAGAGCGAATAACAAAGACGCTACCAGTCTGGGTGGATGAGGAGGCTGGTCTGAGCCTTTGTTGTTCGCATGCAACAAAATCAGCTTTTCTCACTACAGGGCCAATATGGTTGTGACATTGCTCTTTTATATTAGCAATAAGACATACCATATTTATTCTAATAAATTCCCATTTTCTTATAAATGCTCCCCCATCTTTATGCAGGATATATATGGTCAAATACCCTACTACATGGTCTCAAAAATTGCCATTTTTAGGTCAAAATTTTGTGTTTACACATGTAATTTTCAGGGGCCCAAAATAGCAGCAACTCTGGGATGGTTATTAGTATAAATATGGCAACACTATACTGTGACTATAGGCAAAATAACATTGAGATGGCATTACCTGTCATCAGATTCCTCAGAGATTTCACTATAAACAGAAAATAATATTGTTCTATATAGACCTGACCAACACACAGGATTCACTTATCGCAAAAGTGTGCACTTATCGCAAAAGTGTGCAGCGCAACTCGTCATAGTCTTGTGATTTTGTCACTTTCCCATGTGGTATCCTGGGTCAGGTGTGGTACTTGACTGTATTGATTCCTGATCTTTGCTGCCTTTCTTACTTGGATTGAGACCAGCAAATTAGGAGACATCTATGTGTCTTGATCCACATCTGAACTAAGGGTGAGGTTGATGCCATGAAACCGGTTTAAGCCCTCCAGTAAAATATTTTTACTGACCGTTCCAAGGCTGTACTACTTTTGTGGATCATTTGTGTTTTTTGTGTCTCATGCTTTTTCGTCTGTTCATTGCTGCCTTGGGGTCACCTGTTGGGAAAAGGCTGACCTCTTGGCTCTTGTTGGTGATGTTTATTGTATTTTTGTTACTTTCCCATGTGGTATCCTGGGTCAGGTGTGGTGCTTAATTGTATCGTTTCCTGATCTTTGCTTCCTTTCTTACATTGTTTAAAGCCCTTCTATTCTTAGCTCTGATGGCCATTTTGTTCATTGGAGCAGAACCATTTGATCATTTAATGAAGATGGCTAGTCTGAATTTGGGCTAGTGGTTCAGGAGATGTTGTTTAAAGAAAAGGTGTATGAATAGCAGATGAAGAACCATCATAATAGCTCATCTTAGCTTACTCATCCCTCCTAGTTGTGACTTTGGTTGTCTGCGGATCTCCTTTGCAAACAGAGTGTCTAACGGTTTGAATCCGTATCAGGACCGATGTTATGTCGGTGCTGGTCTGCATTAAAACTGTTTGCAAAGGTGATCAGCAGAGAACCAGTCACCGCTATAAAGAAAAGAGTTAAGCTTTTTTGGGTATTGAAAAACTCACGACTAAAATTTGAGTTTTGCTTACTGTCGTCGCTCTAGGCCTGGTGACCTGGTATCGGGAGCCACTCACAACAGTGAACTCAAAGCTTATTGTACACGCAAATACAATTATTTACAGTTACATACAAATACCGACTCAAGACTATAAAAATTAACACTTCGCCTGCTAGGAAAAACTGTTTGCACCAGATTTTTAAATAGACTAGCAGACAACATCGGAACTAGCCCAAATAGAGCAGATAATATTTAGTCGAAATTTGCAGGCAAATTGTTAATGGACCCCACAACCATACAACATTTTTGCAACATTCAATTCTCATACCTTTTCATACCAGAGTGGGTCCTTGAACCTTTTGTTGGACTTTCACTGTGGAAATAATAACACTTCTACTATTATAAACTAGATATTGTGCTCGTCAAACACTGTGCCCCCTCCCCCAACTTAAATGCTTGTCAAAAAGTTGGTACTCATTCTTAATCAAGGGTGATAAAAATCCTTCAACAGTTATTCAGAAGCACCAGGGAATCAACTTCCCCTCTCTTCAACCCCATTCAATCGTTCCTCATATAATATCAAATTTCTGTGGACCTGACCTGGGCACAGAAATTATGTCTTATTTGACATTAGAGTACGGTTTCCTTCATCTCTTGCAAATGTCTTCTGTGGACCTGACCTGGGCACAGAAATTATGTCTTATTTGACATTAGAGTACGGTTTCCTTCATCTCTTGCAAATGTCTTCTGTGAACCTGACCTGGGCACAGAAATTATGTCTTATTTGACATTAGAGTATGGTTTCCTTCATCTCTTGCAAATGTCTTCTGTGGACCTGACCTGGGCACAGAAACTATGTCTTATTTGACATTAGAATTCTGTTTCCTATGTCTGTTGCAAATGTCTTCTGTGAACCTGACCTGGGCACAGAAATTATGTCTTATTTGACATTAGAGTAAGGTTTCCTATGTCTGTTGCAAATGTATTGCTATGTCTTATTAAAACAGTATAATAATTCACTTACATAAGAGCTAAAACCAACAGGTCATATACAGTGCAGTCCTTTTATTACAAACCTTGTTAAAACATTGATTTGGATATAACACGGTCATGTTGTGGCTCCCTAATCTTTTAACCATGGAATTTTAATATAGGAATTTTAGAAAATGACCACAAAATGGCCATTTTTCTATAAATCCTTTGTAAAATTGTCCCTCTTTTTTGTTTTTTGTTTTTATGCTTAATGTCCCAGTCAACAATTTTTCAGTCATGTCAGGACGGATCTTCCTGGGTTGAATCAGTCCTAAGCAGTGGATAAAGTGTCTTACTCAAGGATACAACACAGGTGAGACTCTAACTAGCAACAATTCAATCCCCAGAATTATGCTCTACCAACTGAGCTCTATGCTCCACAAATTGTCCCTTTATAACACAATTCACTTTCATTCCTATAGACCCAAACATAGCGTTATAAAAGAACTGCTGCACAGGGTTTATTCTAGGCAGGAGATTGGGGGATTCCCCATATTTTTGAAAGATCCCCCATAATTTTAAGAAGGATGGTGGGGATATTTTTATATAGACAAAAAAGAGAAAATATTAAAATTTATGTGAAATGCTCACAATTCTATAAAAATCCCCCTGGTTTTCGAATCCTTGAATAAACCCTGCTGCATTGTAAAATGTTCTATCTATACCCACAAATTGCCTTTGGGGAGTACCAAAGGATAAAAAATCTATCATGAGTGTGAGGGTGGGATAGAAAAATTGGACCCGAGGATCACTGTTTGGTACAATAAGGCTTGCTGAATGACCCGAGGGACAGATTTTTCTATCCCACTCTCACACAAATAATGGATTCTTTTACTTGCTCACCATTCAATTCTGCATTTTTATTTAAAAAAAAATGCTTTCAGAGGTTACTGAGAGGTGACTTTACATGATAACGTCAATTTAACATAACAATGACATCATGTTCTTATCCGTCCCAGGGGTCTACTATTCTTATCTCACATAGGTGAAAGAGATAAGTTGATTTTGTTGACAGAGGCAGAAAGTCCAGCAAACCTTATCTGGTGTGCAAGAAAAAAAAATGTGATACCAAAGCGCTCGCTGCATCTATGTCACAAATCTATTAGATGATGGGCCTCTCATGGTTCATGCATTAAACACAAAGTTGACAACATTGACTACAGTGAGGACTACATTTGTATTATTATAGTACTACAGTACCTGTTTCTATAAATGCTTATAGCATTCAAGCCAGAAAATGGGGTGGCAAAAAGTTATACAAGCACAATCTGATCTGGCACTATACAGTCTGCACAAATATATCTAATATATGAATATAATGAATAAATATGATACATGCAAGAATATATGGGCCATCACATGATTTTAAAATTGATTAATGCCCAACGGTTTTACAGCCCGGACACGACAAAATGTTTGTCTTACCTTTGACCCCAGTTTGTTACCTTGACCTTTGAGATATGAGTCTGTGTCTTAGTCGCTTCACATGGTCTCAATGTGAGCATTTGCACCACGTTACATGTATATCCAATTCCACTCAGGCAGTACATGTAATAGAGCAGAGTCTGCTCAGCAGACACTATGTGTTATGAACAATGAATGAACAGACACTCAGACGGACAGTGAGAATACTATATGCCTCCATCTGGGGGGCATATAAAATTACACTTCTAACTCTACTTGACAGCTGTGCATGCACATTTAACTCTTTGCATGCTGGGTAATTTTTTATGCTTTTATTGTCGTTCATTGACATTTGTCAAAATATTCTTTTATAGGAACACTACCAGAGTGTCAAACAGTTTGGACCGACATTCTGGGTCCAAATTGCTTGAAATGGTTATCAGCAGATGACAAAAGTCACAGCTAGCAAGGAAAGAGTTAAACTGGGTCTTCATTTACAACAAGAAGCATCATCTTATTGTCAGGTCCATATGATCCTCAACGTGAGAAAACCTGTCTTCGGGGTTTCTGAAACAAGTCTGCTTAGCTACGGAGACTAGCTAGAACATGAAATTTTACATTGAGCTAGTTTGACTACCATAATTTTCAGATAGTGAATAACAAAGGCGCTGATCAGACTGCGCGTATGCTCAGACTGGTCTGTGCCTTTGTTGTTTGCATGCAACAAAGTCACATTTTCTCGCATCAAGGCCCATATATAAAATAGAGCAGTATATGCCTACTTATCAGTCACCCCTCATATTAACTGAATCATTTCAACATAACCTAATAAAGGTTTCCTATCTCACGGCATGTTACCTTTATCAGTTCATGATGACCTTGTACTTTTTGAATGACGTCGTTAATGATGCTGAATCAACACAAAAATAAAAAAATACGTCATAATCGCTAGTTTGAAGAGTGTTCAACAATGGGTAAACTGATAAATAGAATACCAGGTTCGCGTCTTTTGATATCAAGTTTACCAGGCTCGGCTTTGAGAATGCATGTTGAATCGCTCGGCAAGCCTTGCGATGTCAACAAGCATTCTCAAAGCCTTGCCTGGTAAACTTGATATCAAAAGACACTCGCCTAGTATTCTCTATATATGGAGTAACAACAGCCATTCCTATACAATACTGAGGTGTACTGACGCAAGCTTTTACCTAACTTTGACTGTCATGACATTTTCATGTTCACTTTCGGAGAAGCTATCGATAGATTCACTTCTGTAAACAATGTATTTAAGAAGTATCAATTTTGTTGAGAAAATTAAAGCAAAACCTACAGATGTGCTATCAGCAAACATCAGCCGAAAATGGTCATCAAGGGGAGAAAACCTGTCTTCGGGGTTTGTGAACAACAAAGGCGCAGACCAGCCTGCGCATAAGCACAGTCTGATCAGTGCCTTTGTTTTTGCTTCTTGGAAAGTATCATAATCTAGACTGGCTACGAGCGAAATTTCAATTTTCTAGCTACTCTCTGTAGCTGAGCAGGCTGTTTTGAATCCCACTTTGTCGGAAACCCCAAAGACAGGTTTTCTTGCGTCAAGGCCCAAATATCCTCTTCCAACAACCAAATATCAGTCTAAAATATCATTTACCCCATACAACCACCTACCTACCTTGATACTTTTCCAAAAATATAATGCCATTTAATGGCCTAGGGGTAGATAAAATTAATTGATAAGGTTGTCTTGGTGAAATAGCTCAATGTAGGATACATAAACTGTCGTCATTTGCACATTACAACATTTAACCTTTCTGTTGAAATCTAAATGACTTGATTACAGCTGATGGTTGTTCAGGTCAAATTGGTGTCAGTGTATAATTGACCCCATAAAATATATCTGTTCTACCCACCAATGAAAAGATAAAAAAAAGCACTTTTTTGAGTAAATGCAACTTGAATTTGATCTCAGTTCATCATTACATTCAAAAATACCCTTCTTTGATCATTTTGTTGCAGGGGCAGATCCAGATTTCTGGAAAGAGTTCATATGTATAAAGGTGTGTGGTTTCTCTTTGCCGATTTTATCTAATTTTTCTTAAATATCCCATGAAAATGAAATAATTTGGTCTCACTGAGAAAGGATATTTCGTAGGATATTTAAAAACGGGGGATGGGAAGGCGGTTCAAGCAAACCCCCTCTGGATCTGCCACTGTGTTGGTGTTGAACATAGCAAAAATTGCAATCAGAGTCCGAGCTTCACAATAAATCTCTTTTTCTCAACTCCTTTAATAAACTCGATAATACAGAAGCACTCATGTTAAATTCACTTCTTATTTGTTTTGATGCTTTACGTTCCAGTAGACAATTTGTAAGCCAAATCAAGATAATTTCCTGTCTTGCCCGTTTGAGCCAGTACTAAGCAGCAGCTAAAGTGTCTTGCTCAAGGAAACAACACAGTGACATCGATGAATCTCAAACTTGCAACCCTTCCATCCCAATTTTTATGCACTTGATTTTGTAATGCAACATCTGATTGGATAATGTAAAATATGGGACAGTATATCCTGTAATAAACTGTCAGAAATAGTTTGAAGTCATAAATAAAGTCACATTTCATTGGATGACAAGCTGCTATACGTGGCTTGCAAAATTCCAATTTGTAAAGAAACTGTAGAAGTGCTTTAGAATGAAGTACCATATTCAAAATTTTCATTTGGACAGGTTAATTGTCGGATATACTTTCACAGTATGTAAACTGAAGTAAACATCCTGTACCGTTCCTCCGCTAGCTCACGCCTTATAAACATGAATAACAGCACTCGTGCATAACCAGTAGTCAGAAAATGCGTGTATTTAGGTACATGTACACGTTTCGATTTATATTGTTAGCGATACAGACAATACAAATTCGAACAAGGTAAGAAAATCTAATTTATTCAGTCTTATTCCATGATTTTAACGGTTTCCTCCTTTGCATTTTGCTTTGTTAAAAAACGACTTGCTCACAATCAGAGCCGTTCTGTGTCGAAAACGAGCTTAAATGCCAGATTGCATGGTTTTAGTGAAATTGGCAATCACATGTATACATGATTACATGGTTGTAACTGTAACAGTTACTTAGATCTATGGAAAAATGAATTTTAATAGGTGGGCCCTCCCAATTACAGCTGTACCAACCACTCTCACATCACGATTTCCGACAACTGGTTACGCACGAGTGCTGTAATTCATAATGTATAAGGCGTGAGCTAGGAGGAACGGGTACAGGATGTTTATTTCAGTTTACATACTGTGACTTTCAGAAATGACATTTCACATTAAAACTAAATTTCGGATCATATATCCAACAATATACCTCACCAACTGAAACCTTTGAAACAGTTATCCCCCTAAGTCTAATGCTCTTTCAACTGAGCCACTGTGCTCCGCGGTACATTTACAGTAAATGTGTCTTACCTCCCACTTGCCCTCGATGCTCTACTAGTTCCACCAGTCAAAGTGCGCGGTGCCCTTGTGCTCTGCTGGGCATCAGCAACTTTATAAGGAGCTCTAGATCTAGATCTGTAAAACAGTGAAAAAATGCACTCAAACCTTTTCATGCTGTATACTTTTATGAAAACTGACTAAAATCTTTCCTATTACAATCCTTCCCCATAGATCCAGATAAGGAAATCTTAGTAGCGTAAAATTGTAATTATTTTCTTATCCATCTATTTAAACATGTGTTTTGGGTGCTCAAAAGAACCATCTCATTGAGACGGTTCTTTTGAGTACCCACAACATATGTTTTGGTTGAGAAATGAAGAAAATAATTTTCACATACGCACCCTTATCTGGAGGCTTGCTCACCAATTTATATCCAATTATTTTGCAGGTTTCCAACTTATTGTGTTTTCAAAAAAACTATGTTAACCCTTTCAATACTAGTGACTCCTTAATACCTTCTTTGGTAAACAATGAAGACCCAGAAGAAATGCTGTGTTATGTGTAAATAAGCATAAAATTGTTTTACCATTATTTGGTTGCCATAACAGGACTTTTCTTGTAAGAAAATAATAAAATTCAAGTACTTTTCAATTCTCCAGCAGTTTTCAAGGCAGAAAGTTTCAAGAAAGCCCTTCATATTCAAGTACTTAACTATCCCTGGGTTTATTGGCCTTGTCACAAAAAAATCTGTCAGTTTTTGACCAGGTAAGGCTCAAACCAGCCTGCTCAGCTACAGTGACTAGCACTAAATAAAGACGCAACAATTTTATACACTTCTTGGTCGCCATTAGCAGGGCTATGCCTGTTATAAAATATTAAAATTCAAGTATTTTTCAAGGTCTAAGATGAAATTCTCCAGCACTTTTCAAGGCAGATTCAATTTTCAATGATGATTCTAGAGAGTCCTTAATATTCAACTTTTCAAGCCTGTGCGAACCCTGGGCTTATACTGGCCTCGTCACAAAAAAATCTGTCAAAGGATTTTCTATCAGGTAAGGATCGTGATGACGATGACTTACCCAGTGCTGGTCTTTGTACTGTGAGAAGTGCTGCCTTTACTAGCTCTTCTTCCTGTAATAAAAATAATCAAAACACATTATAGGAAAGATTTTTAAGACCATATTGTTTTTACTCTTTGTAGACAAGATACCCCTAAACAGGTACCTTTGCAAACAGTGAAGAACCTAATAAAATGCCGCCAAATGGGACATTTTATTAGTTTCTCCACTGTTTGCAAAGACAAAATTGATCTTCAGAGAGAGAAATACATTAATATTTGGAAATTATTTTTTGTGATCCTAAATTTGTAGACTGGAAACCTTTGAACACATTTGAAGACCAAGATGCACGTGGGTCGCAGGTTCGATTCCCGGCTTCTCCCAGTCTGTCGGATGAGACTTTAAGCCGTTGTCCCGTCTTCCGAGACGCTTTAAAACCAGAACCACTGCCGGTTGAGCCTTAGGGAGTTCCTGGACAAAGAACCACAAAAAGCATAAACCCACCCGGCCAGTACTGGTACAGCCAAGGAACACGGCCACAAACAATTGTTTGCCAAGACAAAATGAATCTTCAGAGAGAGTAATACATTCTTTTTTTTTTTAAATTATGATGTATCTGTCACCCCTCAATATATACTCAGAAGAAAAAGTTTAGTCAGTATTTATGTTTTCTCATAAAATCAACAATACTGCATATATCGGTGTCAATTTTTATACATGAGTTGTATTATCGTAACTTTACATGTACCTGTTTATTGCGTGACACATAATGCCTTTATTAGGCTGTATCAACCAATTTTCAAAATGCACGATGTGCACGTGCTGCGGTAAACCGGCAGGGTTTTTTTTCTCATATACTGTTTGATATTGAAAGAGAGTTGTTCCCATTGCAATAATCCGGAGAAAAATCAGTGTTAGCAAGCTTAATTCGCCGTCCAGGCTATCAACAAATTACAGAAATACCGCGTTTTGACGTCTTGAAACCAGTACACGTGTTGCTGACGTAACACGCAGTTTTGGATGCAATGAACAAACAATTTATCGTCTGCAAACACGTTTTCAACGGCCTGGCAGGAAAAATGTCAAGCCTCTGTTGGGGAGACCACGGATAACGACGCCATTTGAAGTTAGGGTCATAGTGACGTCAACATGACGTAATCGCTTCATGGCCGCTTGGAAACATCTTAAATTCCCCAGTCATGCAACAGGTACGAGAATGTCCGTCTGTATTGCCAGAAATCGTCTGAGGTGCGCTAGACTGATTTTTGAGTTATGAAATTTGAATTATAATATTGATCACTTTATGTAATTTTGATGAAGAAAATGGGTATATTTTCTGAATGTTTTGTTGAAAATGTTCACATTTGTAAGACATTACATGAATTTTATTTTGAGTAAGGTTTCGGTCAATATTGAGACTGTCTTACAAAATTATTGCACACAGTGTCTGTACTGACTAAACTTTTTCTTCTGAGTATATATAATGGACCATCCTGACAGA
Organism: Loripinus fragilis; assembly: GCA_964019695.1. Taxonomy (NCBI): domain Eukaryota; kingdom Metazoa; phylum Mollusca; class Bivalvia; order Lucinida; family Lucinidae; genus Loripinus; species Loripinus fragilis. Next base: position 10,209,911 of record OZ026531.1, on the reverse strand, counting down.
ACTGTAAGAAATTTTATAGTAAAATCCATTGGTCTACAAATGATTTACGAGGTGAAAACTTCTGTGAGTCACAGTTAATCAGCAAACTTAATCAATCAATATCATTATAATTTCAACTTTCAGGACCAAAAAAATAATATTTGCAGGGTAAGGATTAAATTGATATATATAGTACAGTATCTGGTTTTATCCTGGGCCTTTTCTGCATTTCAACCTTATTCTGGCCTTTGGGCAGTTCATTAACCTTGATAGAGCATAGAGCCCTAAGCTTAGAAAGTGAAATGTTAAAATGGAAAATAATGGACAAAAATAATTTTAAATGTGATAATTGTATTGAAAAGTCTCTTTTGAATGAATTTCTCTATCTCTGGTAACTATACAAGATTGCTATATATACAAGGCTGTTACCTTTAAATTATAATAAAATACAAGTGCTAACATTTGATATGCAGCCTCTTTTTTGTTAATGAAAGTTTCATAAACCATTAGATGGCGGTAAAAAAAGTTTATACTGCAAAAGCATGAAAAGGCAAAAAGCAACAAACACGGGTTTATTTTTTAATCATAAGCTATAAAACACACACATCAATGTTAGTCAGATTAATATTCTGAAAATTCAAAACAAAAAACTTGCAAAATAACAAAATCACTGAAATGGAGTTGAAATTTTTTCTGACTCCAAGCCTCTAGATAAGAGTGCATATTTGAAAATTAACTTTCTTTTTTCTCATCTTAAAAGTATGTTGTGGGTACTCAAAAGAATCGTCTCAATGAGATGGTTCTTTTGAGCACCCATTAGGCAGATGTTTATAATAGATAAGTAAATAATTTCAATTTATGCAAATAGATTTGCTTAATATCTACAAGAACTATGTCTAGTGTAAACGTCAAGCATGTCTCCATACAAAAATTGTTCTAAGTGTTACAAATTTTCCACAGCACAGCAACATGTCACAATTCAACAAGTATTAGCTTTTTTCCCACAGCAACTGTTATCATTGTTAAAACTCTTCCACAGCATCTTAACATCACATCTCATGCCTCCAGATAAGAGTGCTAAATTTAACAATCATTTTCTTATTTCTCAGTCAAAACATATGTTGTGGGTACTCAAAAGAACCGTCTCATTGAGACGGTTCTTTTGACCACCCAAAACACACATTTCAACTGTTGTATAAGAAATTAATCACATTTTCATGTTCAAAAAATTCGCTTATCTGGATCTATGTCATCTCACCATCATCTTCCTCCTCCTCCTCCTCCTCATCTCTTATCGGTGAAAGTTGCGCAAGAACGGGTTCTAGCGTTTCAAACAGCTCATCAACCGACCCCTCCGTCAGCTCAACATCTTCTAAATTCTCATCAAAAATAAGACCCAGAATCTTTTTCGCCATTACTTCATCTTCCTTATTACCTTCATCGCATTCTTCGTCAACGTTAGCGTCTTTTTCACCTTCATCCTCTCCTACTTCGGAAGGATGTTCCACATCAAACATTTCATTAGTTTCTGATACACTACCCTTAGAGCTTTGCTGGTCAGCGTGTGAGACAGTCATCATTTCCGAATAGTGTGAATGCCCTTCAATACTGTGTGCATATTCACTAGCGGAAAACCCGCTTTCAAATGCACTGTCAGTGGAAATAGCGTCGTAGCTCTTGCCGTCAGAATTTCCTCTAGGCATGAAGCTTGGTAATGGGCCAACGTGGGATAGGTTAGTCATGGTCCGCTCCGCCATCTTCATGTTATCGAAAGATTTCTGGCTCCCGCAACTTGTGGTGGTATGGTTCGTGAGATTACTCTTCTCCATCTGAAGAACAGGGTCTTCCAGAGAAGGGGTCGGGTCGTGCTCATGCTCGCTACTAGTACTCTTAGAAATAGGGGTCGGAGGCTCCCATCTTTCCCCAGGGACATGGCAAGCTCCTGATCTGTCCATCAGGTCCATGAGCCCCATCCTAGCATTGTATCGACTCTTTGCCGATTTGAGTTCTCCGCTCTTGCAATCATACATACTTACTCCCCTTGATAAAACAAGATCGCTGAGTTCGCTAGAGAACCCTGGTGTGGTGGGTAGATCAGCGTACATTGTCATTGCGCTTGTGTCATATATAGCTGAAAATGGTCATTGCATTATTAAACCCTCTACCTCATAGAGACACCTTTTAACACTTTTGAAAACACAGCAGACCCAGACCAGGCAGCTCTTATAAGAGCTGCCTGATCAGTGTCTTCTCTATTAGCTTATGAAAATAGAATTAGATATGATTCTACACAAGTGGACCTGCCAGGTAATTTTTTGTTCTATTTACAAACTTGAAAATTTATTTATATAGTTATTCATAGTGGGTGGAGCTTAGCATGAATATTCATGAAAAAAAGGATTAAGCTATAGTAAACCAGCTAAGAACAGAAGAAGTATTCTCAGCACAAAAAAAAAGTTGACTGGAAATCACAAAATGCTTGTCAGAATAGCAAATAGGGAAGACCCTGATCAGACTGCTTCTTCAGAGGCAGTCTGGTCTGGGCCTGCACTGTTTGTGTGGAGCTTTTTGGCAGGCAACTAGTGTAACTGTTTGAAATTTTAGAACATCTATCGTAACTTCTTTGTATCAACAACCCTCCTCCACATGTAAACCCCCAAACCAAACATTGTTCAACAACCCTCCACATGTATTTCCCAGAACTCACAAACTGTTCAACAACCTGACATATGCATTCCCCTGAAATTTCACTGTTCAACAACCCTTCACATTTATTACCAAGACCCAAACATTATTCAACAACCCTCCACAGTCATTAATAGTATAGTTCCCTACACCAAAATTACCAAATAAAAAACCTTCAACCAGGAACTATTTTAGGCATTTCTAACAGTTACAGATCATTAAGCAATTTTCATGGTAATAGAAATTCCTACTCAAGGATCATCACTGTTACTAGCAGTTTGGCGTTGGACCTCAGACATAGTCTGAAAGTCTTTCAAGATGTCCGAGACCTACTATGGCCTTGTATGACAAATCGTCTTAATTTATTTTCAGTTATTAGCATGTCTTTGCAAGCAGAGTGAAAAAAGGTGGATCCTGATCAGGTAGCTTCTGAAAAAACAACTGAAATGTATCTGAGCTGTTTGCCAAATGGGATATATTCGGGTTCAGCCTAAGTTAACCCTTAAAGCGCCAAGAAAAAAAATGCATCTGAAAATGTCGTCTGCTGAAGTCGTCTGCTGCAAATAATTGGCTAACATTGCTGAAAGCAAACAGTGTGGACCCAGAACAGAATGCTCCTATAGGAGCAGTCTGGTCTGGGTCCACACTGCTTGTCATAGAGGCTTCTTAAACATTTCAGCAGACGAGAAAAGCTGACGACCTTTGTTGCATTTTGGCGCATTGAGGGTACATGTACAGATTCTTCCTAGCAAACTTCCAAATGCCTGAATAAAGGGATGCTTGGACAAAATGTACAACTAAAGTAAATATGAAACAAGCTGAACTTGCTGTGAGACAGATATTTCTATATGTACGTGAGTACATAAATATCTAAGATACTTTTTCTTGTACGCCGCCCCCCCCTGATCACAAAGCTGTATTTTTATGATCTACATTAATGATTATGCTTCTTTCTACCCAAAAATATTTTTGTTCTCAGTCTGTAGCCGGGACAAATGCATGTCTTTTCAAACACAGTGCAGACATAATTCATTTTAATATTTAGACTTTTGTAAATGTCACATTTATAAGTGCAGTTTCTACCCCCACAAAAATGAAAACATTTATGATAATGGCAAGTTTGTATTCCTTTGACATTCTTCTGAAGAGAGAAAGATAAGTATATAAAACTATAAACAGGACTTTAGTTAAGAGTGAGTAACAGAAAAATATTTTTCTTATTTTTCAACCAAAACATATGTTGTGGGTGCTCAAAAGAACCGTCTCAATGAGACGGTTCTTTTGAGCACCCAAAACATATATTACAACGTACAGGTAAGAAAAAAAATTACAATTTTATGCTGATTTTGTTTTGCTTTTCTAAACCTGTGTATAAAATGATATTTCTTGGCAACTTAATACAATTTGAAAGATGGATGTACTGACCTGATTTTTCTGACATGAAGGACTGTTCTCTGCTCTTGTACATGGAGGATTTTCTTGATCTAGATCCATCCTTCCAAAGTTGATCAAGATCTTCCGGCTAAATGGGAAAAGAAGATAAAAGTTAAACCTTCTACTGAATGTCTCAGTCTGCACCTTTATCTCTTGAATATTTTAACATGCCCTATAAACTTATGAAGGTCTACTGACTACCATTTTGGCCATGGTGCGCAGTCAGTAGGGTCTTCCCTATTCTAACAAATATTCTAATGCACTTGATTTTGTAACAAGACATCTGATTTGTTTGTTTGTTTGATTTGATTCTTTCCGTCCCATCAACAATCTTTCAGTTATATAGGGACGGGTCTTCCCGGGTTTAACCAGTACTAAGCTAGGATAAATGTGCCTTGCTCAAGGACCACAACACAGAGACGCCGGTGAGGCTCGAACCCGCGGCCCTTCAGTCTCAAGTCAAGCACTCTACCACTGAGCCACTGTGCTCCCTAACATGACATCTGATTGAATAATGTCAAACATTTATGACAGTATTTTCCTGTGAGACACTGTCGAAAATAGTTTGACGTCATTAATTACATCACATAATTGTAGAAATGCATTAGAATGGGGATAACTATATTCAAAATTTTCATTTGAGGAGGTATATCATCGGATATACGGTCGGAAATTTAGTTTTACAGTGATGCCTGAGCAGAGCCGTAAAACATGGTTTCCGAATATGTATCTAAGGATATACCTCCCAAAATGAAAGCTTTGAAAACAGTTAAACCCCGATTTTTGTGAATATCAGCCCTGATAACTAACATTTTCTTTGAGAACAGAAAGTTAAAAGTGTTCAAAATTTTAAAACATCAACTATACTTACATTCATATCTTCATCTATCATGCCAGGTGTAGTGCCCTCCACCCAGTCTTGTATTCTATCGATGTGAGCAGGATCCTCTGACCAATCACCAAATCTCTCTGCCAATTCTCGGAATGTATATTGCTGCAAGAGAAATAGGTCTTAATGTGAGAAAAACTGTCTTCTAGATGTGTGACCAAGTAGGATTCAAAACAACAGAATAACAGAACTTTGAGAAAACATTTCAGGCGCACCTGCTTAGCTATAGAGACTGGCTAGAATGGTGAAAATATGCCTGTAACAAGTTTTGTTAGTCTACTTTCTATGCAGAGAATAACAAAGGCACTGATCCGACTGCCGGATTGGCATGTTTGAACAAGCTTGGTAGAGGTACAATGGGTAATGCAACATACCAAATGTCAAGCCTAGTGGTTTCAGTCAAGATATTCTTTTTTATATAATATATATTTTCTCTATATAAACATATGTAAAACATATGACCCCATGGGCCCCAGGGCCATAATTTGAACAAACTTTGTAGAAGTCCACTAGGTGATGCTACATACCAAATATCATGGCTCTTTGCCTTGTAGTTCCAGATAAGTAGACTTTTAAAGTTTTCATTCTGAAAATCTTTTTTTAGCTTGTTTGAACTAGTTATACAATCTACTAAAACCAGAAGAATTACTGAAGAGGGCCATATAAGGATCATTCCCAGCCAGGTTTTGTCAAAATCCAGCAAGTGATTTAGGAGGAGATGTCTTTTAAGCAAATGATAAACACCTGAATGTGTGAATGAATCTTATACTGTCATACCTCATCATCTTTACTGTTATACCATCCTCCAGTGATACCAAGCTGGTCTAGGTAGTTCAGAAGACTTTCTTTATCATGTGCCCCAGTTAACAACAACATAGCCTGTCCTGCAGCTTTCCTTACAGCTTCCTACAAGATAAAGAAATTACTGTTATACCATCCTCCAGTGATACCAAGCTGGTCTAGGTAGTTCAGAAGAGATTCTTTATCATGTGCCCCAGTCAGCAACAACATAGCCTGTCCAGCAGCTTTCCTTACGGCTTCCTACAAGATAAAGAAATTACTGTTATACCATCCTCCAGTGATACCAAGCTGGTCTAGGTAGTTCAGAAGAGATTCTTTATCATGTGCCCCGGTTAACAACAACATAGCCTGTCCTGCAGCTTTCCTTACTGCTTCCTACAAATTGAATATAAAGAAGCTTGATTTAACACCATGCAAATGAAACAAATACAACATCTATACACTCTCCTGTATCATAAGCCACTATCAGTATTTCAAAGTTTCTTTATCATGTGCCCCAGTCAGCAACAACATAACATGTCAGGCCGCTTTCCTTACGGCTTCCTACAAGATTAAGATAAAGAAGCTTTAATTTGAACAAACTTGGTAGAGGTCCACTAGGTGATGCTACATACCAAATATCAAGGATCTAGGCCTTGTGGTTTCAGACAAGAAGATTTTTTCATTTTTCCTAATATAAATTTATGTAAACATGTGACCCCCTGGGGCGGTCCCATTTTGGCATTATTTGAACAAAGGTGGTAGAGGTCCACTAGATGATGCATCACACCAAATATTAAGGCCCTAGGCCATGTGGTTTCAGACAAGAGGATTTTTTAATGTTTTCCCTATATAAGCCTATGTAAACCTGTGACCCCCCAGGCAGGCCCATTTTTGGCCCCAGGAGAATAATGTGAACAATTTTGGTAGAGGTCCACTAGATGATGCTACATACTAAATATCAAGGCTCTAGGCCTTGGGGTTTCAGACAAGAAGATTTTTAAAGTTTTCATCTTGAAAATCTATTTTTAGCCTGTTTGACCTAAATATGCAACCGACAGAAACCTTTTGAATGATGGTTAAAGAGGGCCATATAAGGATCATTCCTGCCAAGTTTGGTCAAAATCCAACCAGTAGTTTAGGAGATGTCATTTAAGTCAATTGTTAACGGACGACGCCGACGGACGAAGACCCATCACAAAAGCTCACCTTGTCACTACGTAACAGGTGAGCTAAAATACCTGTCCCGCGGCTTTCCATACCTCTTCCTATAAAATGATTTTTTTTAAACAACAAATATAAGCTCTATACAATCTATATATTCTCCTTCATAAACACTATTGGTATCTGAGAGTTTCTTTGTCATGTGCCCTAGTCAGCAGGCAGCTTTCCTTACCGCTTCCTACAAGATTAAGAAGCCATTTTCCAAATTACCTGACACAAATGTAAGCTATATAAACTCTCCTGCATAGGCACTATCAGTATCTGAGAGTTTCTTTGTCAAATGCCTCAGTCAGCAACAATATAGCCTGTTCGGCAGCTTTCCAATTGGCTTCCTACCAGATTAAGATAAAGAAACTTATTCAACCATTGTTTACTTGAAACACATGTAAACTCTGTACACTCTCCTGCATAGCCTATATGAGTATAGGCAACAAAAATGCGTGTCTGGCCACTTGACTTATCGCTTCCTAGAACATCAAGTACTTGAAGAAACAAATATAAGCTCTATACAATCTATATATTCTCCTTCCTATTATTCCTAGCCACTATTATTATTTGAGAGTTACTTTGACATGTGCCCTTGTCAACAAAAATATAGCCTGCCCACCCACCTTCTTTATGGCTTCCTAAAAGATATAGATAAGGCCAGAATATTTTTATTAGTTGATTTACGGTAAAAAATCTTCAGATTTAAGGTCAGGGGAGGGGGGGCTCTGAAAATGACCAGATATCTCCAGAACAAACAGTAAAACTAGTAAGGTAAACCAACAGTCTGTATTAAATCTTTTGACTATTACCTGTAATTGTCTTGCACACAGCTTATACCTGTTCAACAAGTCTGACCTGTTCACTGAGTTGCATACTGTATACATGCCATTGTAAATTGATATTAAGCTACAGGTTTGTACAAAATTATTGTCTAATGAGCTTTTATAATCTGAATTAATTTGTTTTTGAGTATTTTGACAGCCTTCCCCCTTTGATCAAGCATACAATTTGTATATGATGTGAGTATTGTAAAACTACAACTGTATGTAAAAGGAAAGCACCTCAAAAAAACTTTTTCTGTTTCCTATATGTTGGATAGCGGAAACAGAGTTTTCAACCCATAATTTTTAATCAGCATTTAATTTAATTATCAATGGGAAAACCTTTTTTGCGGATAGTTTGAGGACTAAACAAACAACCTTTTTCCATGGAAAAAAAACATCATTTTCTTGAAACTTTTATCTGGCCATTTTAATAGGCAATTCTGCATTAACCCTTAAAGCGCCAATCACAACTGCAGCAGACGACAAATTTTGCGACATTTTCCCCACAAAAATAAGGTATGATATTACATGAGAATCGTCTGCCAGCAGACGATTCTCATGAACTATCATTCCTTATTGGTTATTTTTGGAAAAGTGGCAAAATTTGAAATTGTCGTCTGCTGCAAATTATAGGTGGCACTTTAAGGGTTAAGACTGTTCAAGGTCCTTTTCTTTCCACAATCTCAAACCTACCTCAGTATCTACGAGCTTGGGTAGAACCATAGTCAACACATCTGCCCTTCCTAAACCAAGGGCCTGCATGCCCCTTAAGGTGTGTCTCCTTATGGCAATGTTGAGATGCTCAAGATTAGACGCCATCTTAGCAATACACTCGTCCAACAGGGCATCACTCATACCTAGTTGTCTGAAAGCAGAAAGATTTCTTTTTACCTTCTTATTCAAATATTTATTTGCTATTCTGTTTTTTGTGTGTTTAGTTTGTGGTTTAACGTCCCAGTCAACAGCTATGGTCATGTCGAGTTGGTCACTTAACATAACCTCACTTTTCCTAGGCAAGCTTAGACTAAGCAGTTAACTGGTGCTCTAAGCGCATATTTTCTTTTGTAATTAATGGCAGCCAACTTTGGTCAGCGGAAGTAGGAGAATGGTGGTAGAAAATAATTCATGGTAAATCTCCATAAACTATGAGGCCAGGCTGGGATTGAAATCTGACCCCTGGTACAGCAATAGGCTTCCCTACCAATTGTGCTACAGGGCCCAGTTTGCTTTTTCTGTGATTAGCAATATAGACTGCATATTATTAACCCTTTACCTCATAGAGACACCTCTTAACACATTTGCAAACAGAGTAATTCTTGGAAGAGCTGTCTGATCAGGTTCTGCTCGGCTTGCTTAAGGAAATATGATACATCTGATCCTAAAATTTACTACCCTCCGTTAATAAGAACATTAATTTTGTAAAGATGCACTTAACTTACTTGAATAGTTTGGTGAGATAAGTAATGACGCTGTCATATATCATAGGATTATCATTGTTGAGAAAGCTAATGAGTTTCATGAGAATGTCTTCATACTCAAAACTACCCTCCGTTAATAAGAACATTAATTTTGAAAAGAAGCACTAAACTTACTTAAATAGTTTGGTGAGATAAGTAATGACGCTGTCATATATCATAGGATAATCATTGTTAAGAATGCTAATAAGGTTTGTGAGAACGTCTTTGTACTCAAAGCTACCCCCCCCCCCCCCACCCCCCGGTTAATAAGAACATTAATTTTGAAAAGAAGCACTAAACTTACTTAAATAGTTTGGTGAGATAAGTAATGACGCTGTCATATATCATAGGATTATCATTGTTGAGAATGCTAATGAGGTTCGTGAGAACATCTTCGTACTCAAAACTACCCTCGAGCTGCGGCATCCATTTTTCTCCCAACAACTGTTGCACGAGTTCCAGCTCCATGAAGCCTTTCCTATCAGCTTTTGCATCCTGAAAATAGCAAAACATTTTCATGGAACCCATACTATGGACCAGAAAATTTTAGTACTGAATGCATATGAACAAAACCCTTAAACACCAATGTTGGTGTAATCGAATGAGGCTAGGTCTAAATTTTGGTCGGACTCTTCATCTACGACCATATTTTGGGTATGCAAGCAGTGACGGCTCTGTCAAGGCTGCAAGGATGTGCAGGCTCATTTGAGCCATTGCTGATACTATAAGTACAAAAATCTGGCGTGCTGCTACCTTAAAGCTGGCCCATGCAAAGGTTTAGATAAACAAAAATTTTCAGTGTAAAATTGTAAATATTTTCTTACCCATTATTTTTAGCATATGTTTTTGGTGCTCATAAGAACCATTTCATTAAGAAGGTTCTTTTGAGTACCCACAACATATGTTTTGGTTGAGAAATAAGAACATTATTTTCATGCTACACACCTAGCCTATGTCATTGTTTGTCCTAAACCTATAAGGGCTTATGAAGTTTTATATGTCAGTTTTATTCATGAAGCACATTAGACAATTTACAACAAATTAAATTGCTCTCATGCACAATTAAATAAGGAATGATATTTCATCTGAAATGTCTGCCAGCAGACAATTTAGATGATATATCAAAACTTATTGTCACCCACTTATATGTGCTGAAATAGGAAACAAATGGACAAAAGACATCTACTTTGATCCTGCTAAGTTTTCGGACAAACATTTCACCACATCTTCTAAAAGCCTTTGCTGAATATCTAGTCATCCTCTAATAGCAATCCTTTAATGAATCTTTAGATTTTTGCAATCGTTCATAGCCTCATGAATGACATAAATTTGATTGACAGCTGCCAAGCTCACTTGCCCGTGCAATGCCCTTCGAACATCAAATTCATTCGCCAGAAGTGACACTGATATTGTGATTGACAGCAAGCCACACCTTATTCGCACGTGCAAAACAAGCCTTGTTTGCTCCATTGGCTGGCCGTGTTCACCCTGGCTGTTCTGCTTTTCCGTTTTATACTCCAACAAAACCGTTAATACAATTACATATTACATACAAAATTGTTTTTCCCCCCTAAATTATAAATAATTTCTATATTTTGGATATTTATAATCAAATGTAAATAAAAGCAATACATGCAATTTTTGGAATGTTCATGGAATCATGAATACTTCGGGTCTCTTGAAGTATTCATGATTCCCTGAACATTCCAAAAATCAAATTCATTTCTTAATAAAAAAACCCAATGTACCATTTGTGAATTATAATATATATTTACCCATAGACTAGAAAACCCTATATTTTTGTCATGGGGGGGTCCGGACCCCGTTCCCCTCTGGATCCGAGCATGGGTGCACATACCACAAAAGAATGTTGGAGGGATGCATGGGGCTGTGATGGCTGGAAAAAAGCACACCACTAACCTTAACAAGTATGGCTGAAGAATCTTCATCAACCGCCAATCCCGTCAGCTTAAGTGACTTCTTATCAATGCCAGATTTTCTCTTCTTCTTCATGTAGTCCACCATATCCTTTTCTGGTCGCAGTTCTATCAGCTTGCTACGAACTATCAGTGAACAAAAATACATCAAAAGCATGAAAGGTTACCTAGCATGCAACGAGTTAAAACTTTTGGAATGACAGATTATTAAAACTCAATGTTTGAACAATTAAAATTTGACAACAATAAGGACTTGACATGTACATGGATATGAATATTGAAGTAATGTTTGTTACCATTTTGTGTCTTTTTGTTTTTTTTAGAGACTAAGTGATATGACAAAGCCTTAATTAAATAGGTATAGGTACCCTAAGTATTGCTTAAATATACATAATTTGATACTTCAAACATAATCATTTTCATAAAACTTCTATTGAAGCCATTATTTTTAGCCCAAAACTGCACAATTTCCATATCAATTTAAGACTTTGTTAGATTTGTTTTAATTGATGGAATCTAATTTACTATTGAAAAAAGTAGCACAAACAAAATTACTAAACATACCCCATTAACTAGTCTGGCATGCCTTATAAAAACAAATGCTTACATAAAACTTTTCTCTCTGAGTTCAAGTAAGGTGACAAATTTGAGTCACACTTTATTATTTGAGTCACACTTTATTTTTTAGTAAACATCTTCAAATGAGGTGTGTGTGTGTGTGTGTGTGTGGGGGGGGGGGGGGGGGGGGGGGGGGGGGGGGGAGAAGGTGGGGTATGAAGCAAAAAAGGTCTAAATTCTATCTCGGACCCAGTATACACCGACTGGTAACTGACATAAAGGTTAATGTATACATTGGAAATACGTTGTCGAGGCGGAGCTTTCAAAACTGACATATGATGAAGATAAAATAATCATATCTCCATTAGTTCTCTGCATATCTGTGATTTTTCTTCAAAAAGCAATGGTTCAATATACTATATTTAAGACTGTGTTGTTACATTTAATAAATAATTATCCGTCTTTATGAACATCAGCAAGAAACCAATGTACCCATTTGAGCTATTTTTGGCACTTTATCCGAAAATCGGCAGAAATCAACCTAAAAAGATAAAACTTCAATTTTATTTACTTTAACTTGTAATATTTCAACTTCTCATACCGGGAATAACTTCTCATTCAGAATCAAATTTTATAGGCTGTAGTACTTTGAAATAGCGCAAAAGCAAAACCTCGACAACATAACATTGTATTTCCGTCAGTGACCAGTCCGTTTATACTGGGTCCGAGATTCTATGCAAATATAAATATGCAACATAATAACTTAAAATTTACATGGACATTCATCTAATATTACGTATCAATCAATTGTCATAATTGAGACACTGAATACAATATGTTAAGAGTGAGCTGTCTTCTATTCTGTCAGTGAACTGTCTTCATTCAATTTTAGTGAACCAAGGAACACACTGATATTGCCTACTAGGCTGCTGAGTACAACATTGAATGCAACAACAAAGATATGTAAAGCTTTGCAACATTATGGACTTAAATGACTATTCTGGGTGTCTTCTGAAGGGAATCACTACTGATACCCTATCAACCCTTACAATGTTAAACTGGGATATATCATTTTTTTTAAAGCAGTGTAGATCCTGATCAGCTGGCTTCTAAGATGCCAACTGATTAGGTTACATATGAATTTTCGCTATAAATGTGAAAACAGACTAATTACTAGAGTTATGCAAATTAAATGAATTAAAATTATGTTGGAGTGTAGCACAAATATATCCAGCACGAGTCTATACACAACTGACAACATTGGTGTGTTTTGTGTAATTGACAATGTAATTTGGTGTAATTGACATTACTATCATTTAACCATGTTTATTCCACTTTTATCCTATAAGACCTTGCAAGTGGCAACTTATGTCATCTACTGATAACCTTTGCAAACTGTTTGGACCCAGAACAGGACAGATCTGGATCCAAACTGTTTGGTAATAAACATGGTTATAAGGATTTACCAGAAGTGGTACTAGTGGTACTTTCAGCTGTAATGGTAGAGTTTAAAACTTTAAGCAATTCAAAAAGAGGTCTTTCATGGAGAAAATAAAATGGATTATTGCTATGGTAACAGAACATTATACCTCTCGGAAAAAGTGGATTATTGCTATGGTAACAGAACTATTTACCTCTAGGGCCAAAATGGATTGTTACTAGGGTAAGTAACAGAATAGTGTGTTATGCTATCTCTGGAAAAAATGGATTGTTGCTATGGTAACAGAACTATTTGCTCTTGAACCAAAATGGATTGTTGCTAGGGTAAGTACAAGAACAGTGTGTTCTGCTATCTCTGGAAAAAATGGATTGTTGCTATGGTAACAGAACTATTTGCTCTTGAACCAAAATGGATTGTTGCTAGGGTAAGTAGAAGAACAGTTTGTTCTGCTATCTCTGGAAAAAATGGATTGTTGCTATGGTAACAGAACCATTTGCTCTTGAACCAAAATGAATTGTTGCTAGGGTAAGTAACAGAACAGTGTGTTATGCTATCTCTGGAAAAATGGAATGTTGCTATGGTAACAGAACTATTTGCTCTTGAACCAAAATGGATTGTTGCTAGGGTAAGTACAAGAACAGTGTGTTCTGCTATCTCTGGAAAAAATGGGTTGTTGCTTTGGTAACAGATAGATTTGCTCTTGAACCAAAATGAATTTTTGCTAAGGTAAGTACAAGAACAGTGTGTTATGCTATCTCTGGAAAAAATGGATTGTTGCTATGGTAACAGAACTATTTGCTCTTGAACCAAAATGAATTGTTGCTAAGGTAAGTAACAGAACAGTGTGTTCTGCTATCTCTGGAAAAAATGGATTGTTGCTATGATAACAGAACAATTGGTTCTTTTACCATTATGCATAGCAAAAATTCCATTTTACAAAGCCTCCTTGAGCCAAGAAGACATGGCTGATAGTATATGCCAAGCTCCAATGTAAATAAGATATTTTTGTACAAATTTTTTATCAACACTCATTAACAAATTCTACTATGACATCCAATCTCATTTGCACAATCTGATGCTTGCAGTTGTTTGTTTGTGTTGATGCTTTATGTTCCAGTCAGCCATAGCGGGATGTTCTTGTTCTTGAAGATATTCTGCCACAGTTGGCGCACCTCCAGTTCGCTGGAGTACTGTTTCACAGCTAAAATGGTTGATTTCCTGTCTTCCTGGGTTGAATCAGTAGTACTAAGCAGAGCATAAAAAGTGTTTTGCTCAAGGACACATCACAGTGACTCCAGTGAGTCTCGAACTCATGACACTTCGACACCTAGTCTTACACTCTACCAACTGAGCCACTGCGCTCCTCAATCAAGCATTTGGGACACCACATAAGATTCTGGTACTTATCGGTTTTGCCTTAACTCTTTGCCTTCTAGTGTCATCTGCTAATAACCTTTGCCAACAGTTTGGACCGAGGTCAGGCCCGACAAAATGTCGGGCCTGATCTGGGGTCAAAATTGTTTGACACAAGTTAATTTTGGAAAAATAACAGCAGATGAGAGAAAATCATGCAAAATTACCCAGTAGGCAATGAGTTAAATACTGTATTCAAACAAGCACACACACCTATCTAGTTGGGCTAAACGCACAAAGTTTGGCAGTCTTCATCTATTTCTTTGTTTTGTGTGTGTCAGCAGCAGAGGTTCTGGTGAGACTACATAAGCAAACCTAAGCAAAGCTTAACAAAACCTTCTCCGACTGAAGAAACTCCTAGCTTGTATATGCAAACACCAATGTCCAACAAACACAAGACAAATACACACAAGACATACTATCTAATCTTTAAACTGTTACTCTTTTCCCCATGAAACAACATACAAAAACACACATAACTCCCCCTCTAACCCCCCTCCCCCACCCCCCAAAAAAACAAACAAACAAAAAACAATGGGAACTTTTAAATGAAAATAATGGAAAAGGCACTGTAACCAAAGCTAGAGGTTGTTTTAACTCACTGCCTTCTGGGTAATGTTTTATGCTTTTTGTCATCTGCTAATTTTTTTCAAATCAGCTATTTTGAAAAACATTCAGAATGTCAAACACTTTGGATCCTGATCAGGCCCGACATTTTGATGGGCCTGGTCTGGGTCCAATCTGTTTGCCAAGGTTATCAGCAGAAGACACTAGTAGGCAAAAAGTTAAATGAATGAAGAATAACGATGTCTCTCAAATAATTGCTAATCATAACTATTAGAAGTAGGACAGATGATATTGCTAATAAATATATGTGTTATCCGGTCTAAGTTACTTTCAAAACAAATAGTAAACATACATATAAAGTCCCAACTTGAAGAGGATGTGCATGAAATATGGAGATAACACTATTTTTTTTTCATGTAACCTTTTACTCAGAATCTAAATCATAGGGCCAGTTAAGCAAAAATAATTTGCGTAAAATTGCAATTATTTTCTTATCCATCAGTTTAAACATGTGTATGGGTGCCCACAACATGTTTTGGTAGAGAAATAAGAAAAATAATTTTCAGTTACGTACTCTTATCTGGGGGCCTGTAAATATTGGCCTCGACGCGAAAAAACTTGTCTTCAGGGTTTCCCGACCAGGTAAGGCTCAATCCGGCCTGCTTATCTACAGCAACAAGCTAGAATATTAACTATCATTCTCTCCAACAAGTGAATAACAAAGGCGCCAGTCAGCCTGCACAAAAGTGCAGGCTGGTCAGCACCTTTGTTGTTCACATGTAACAATGTCAAATTTTCTCGCGGTTTAGGCGCACATCATATATTTGCTATTCTGTGAGATGTGACATAGTCACACTGTGAACCTTTATCGTGAATAAAATTCTTGTATTACAAAGTAACTCTCAAGTTATAAAGCAGATAATTTTATGAATTCTCTAAATCCAGAATTTCAGAACTTCGAATCCTTAATGAAAAGCATCAAGTATATATCAAAATAATGATGCCACAAGCCCGCCACCAAAACCAAGCCTATCACCAATTCAGACACAACAAATAAAGAATAACTGAGCTTTCGGTTATCATCTAGTTAAAACTGTGAGTGTTTCAGACACACTTTGTAATCAATTTGCTCAGTTATAAGTTTGTCGTACCGTCGCCTGGGTTGGGTCCAATCTGTTCTAGAACCAACATTAATGGGGACACCACTGAAAAGGTCCATAGATCCAGTTGAACAAAAAAAATGAGCTTGAATATTTGCAAATATTTCCTTACCTGTCACTTAAAACATATGTTTTGAGTGCTCAAAAGAACCATCTCACTGAGACGGATCTTTTGAGAACCCACAACATATGTTTTGGTTGGTAAATAAGAAAAATATTTAAAGTTACACACTTATATCTGGAGGTCTGATGTCAGATACATCCAAGTGGAATAAATATTGACTGAGAACTATAAAATAGATAATTAACTGTCAATTGTAACAAATTTGTTAAATTGTAATAAATTCTGTCAAATTGTAATAATTTTGTCAAATTGCATTAATTTTGTCAATTGTAATATTTTTGTCAAGTTGTAATAATTTTGAGTAACAGTCAGATTTTTATGGTTGCCATTTTTAATAATAGTTTAAAAAATTGAACAAAAAAGGAGTTATCATGTTATGATTTGTTTTTGCTAAATTCATCTCTGAGAAATCACAATTAGCAAATAAATTTGTATATGCCACTTGGCCATTACACACAACTGCTGACTGACCTACATGTCCACTGTGCCTATTTATTTTTTTTTTTTTTGCACAAAAAATGTACTACCAACCATATACTTGTCAAAAATGGTGGTAATATTTCTTAAAATATGTCCAAAACTCAAAAAATACTTTGTGGAAAAACTTTAAAAAATTGTCAAGTAAACTTTGCATTGTCTAATAGTTTACAATATATTCTGTTAACAAAGTTTGCATGAAGGACCGACAGATAAGCTGAAAGAAATATGCCCCTCAACTTTTTTAAAAGTTGGGGGCATAATACATACGTAAAAGTTCTCCCAATGGTTTCGTCAGGGGACAAAAAGTCCACTTGTCCGCTCGTAATCACGAGTGAAATCTAGAAAGGACTAGTTATACTTCTCAAAGCACTCGTCCTACAGGACGAGTGCTTCGGGAAGAATAACTTGAGGGTGAGGGTGAAAAATCTGAGAGTGAAACTAGCATATATTCTCTATTGCATACGCTTTTAAAGGACAAGTGGATGTGTTTGCAGGACGAGTGACAATTGTAAGTCACTCCTCCTGCAGGACAAGTGCAATATTGAAATATTTTTGTCTGCTATTCCGTGTTACTTACGTTTATAGGTCTGGGTGTCAGAGGACTTCATCTGGTATTGTGAGTCATCAGGCTCTAATGGGATATCCTCTGTAGAGTCCTGCCCCGGGAACTTGGGACTGGCGCTGATATACCGGACTCTATCTGTTATACTAGTACTGCTGTCCAAAAACTAGATAATAGAGCAAACACATCTTTGCAACAGAAAAAAGGCAAACCTTTTTTTTTATTTCTCAATAAAAATATACCCGACAAAAAAAGAAATGCATACAGTTAGATTTTCCCATTTTCAATGAACAGAGAAGGGGTCATTTTTTAATGTCACAGAATGTTTTTAGAAGTATGACCTCCATCAGCTCATAAGGACGTCCTGGCTACATGCCTCAGGCTTGCACCTGTTCACAGCATACCGATTGCCCTGTACCTTTCCAGCTGCTGCAGTCTTGGCATAGCACGATTTGTCACATAAACGAGTTTCTTTTTTTGTCAGGTAAGTATGTTGTGGTCCGGGGTTGTGGTACTCATTGAAAGGTCTCACTGAGACCCTTCCAATGAGAACCCATATGTTCTTGTGGAGAAATAACAGAAATATGAAAGTGGACTAGCACCCATATAAAACCAAATTACATCTGTTATAATACTAGGGTTGTCTTAACAACTCTTTTATTTTAACTAAAGAAGGAAATAGAATTCAACTTCACATCATTCAAATCTATGGTTAACATGTCCTTATAATCTGTAATCTCTATATAGATCAGTTTTCATGTCATTTACATTTATGATTAAAATCTGCAATCTCTATACATAATGGAGTTCAAATGTAATTTACATTAACGATTAAAATCTGTTAACTCTATATATGTATAAGTTTACATGTCAGTTAAATAAATGATTAAAATCTGCAATATCTGTAAATCAGTTTATGAGTCATTTACATTACTGATTAAAATCTGTAAACTCTATATATGGGTAAGTTCACATGTCAGTTAAATAAATGATTAAAACCTGCAATTTCTATATATAAAGAAGTTCACATGTCATTTACAGTAATGATTAAAATCTGTAAACTCTATATATGGATAAGTTCACATGTCAGTTAAATAAATGATTAAAATCAGCAATACCTATATATAAATCTGTTTATGAGTCATTTACATTAATGATTAAAATCTGTAATCTCTGTATTCACATGTCATTAACATTAATGATTAAAAATCTGAAAATTCTATATATATAAGTTCACATGCCATTAACATTAATGATTAAAATCCGTAATATCTATATACAGATCAGTCCACATGTCATTTACAATAATGATTAAAATCTGTAATCTCTATATATTGATAAGTTCACATGTCATTTACATTAATTATTTAAATATGTTATATCAAGGAAATTATATTGTATCTTACAATGAGGACAACCTGTTGACTTGGACGTTAAGTGATAACTCAAACATTTGATGATTAACATATACTTAAAATCTCTTATATCTGTTGGTTAGTTAACATGTCAACCATATCAATACTAAACTGTACTAAAAATCTGTAATACCCGTAGTATAGTTCACATGTCATTCTTATTAATGATTAATATGTCCTTAATATTTGATAAATTAATTGATTAGTTCACATAGCATTCATATCAATGATAACCTGTCCTTTACATCTGTAACATAAAAAGATTAGTTCACATTATTAGTTCACATGTCATTCTTATTAATGATTAACATGTCCTTAAATCTGAAATATCAGTACATTAGTATATTCATGATAACATGTCCTTTAGATCTGTAACATCAAAAGATTAGTTCACACTTTATTATTAGTTCACATGTAATTCCTATTGTATTACTGATAAACTGTGCTTTAATATCAGTAGATTAGTTCACCTGTTGTCCATATCAATGGTTACATGTCATTAAGAGCAATTCTCTGTAACCACCAAAATATTTTGGCCACGCATAGTCAGGGATTTTGATAAAAACGTTATATTCAAGTACAGATGCATCAACTTTAATAATAAACTTTGTTTAGTTTTTCAAAAAGTGCAACCGTTTCCATGGTAACAGACTGAGAAGTTCCGAAAAATGGCACTTTCATGAAAATGCATACCCTCATTTTCTTTTCCTTGTTCATTGAATTAAGCTAAAAGTTATCAGTAATTTTATGTTTATGTTTCAAAGTAGATAGGTTAAGCTTTGTGATTTTAAAAAAAGTTTAGAGATGGGCGCATCTTAGATATATTTTATTTCCAAAAGTATTTGGATTTTTGATGAAAAAAACGAGTTTGGGGGTCAGATTTGATAACAAACTATTCAAAATCGCAGCAGTTCTGTGTGTTACTGCATATATTATTAGATTAAGGACACTTTGAAAAGTTAAATTGTGAAATAAAATTCATGGGAACTTTTAATACTGCAAAGAAATCAGAATTTTAATTTTGTCCTAAATTATTGCTCTCAGAGGTATGCATTTTATGCCTTAACTTTATAATTTGTAGAAAAATTAAGCTATTTTGTGCATGATTACGGTTAATCAGCAGTAAAGACTGGTGTAAAAGCATGAAAACAGCATTGAACGACACTGGAGACACCCTGGGGACCTTAAAGGGAGGGACAGCCTAGCAACAACACAACAGTCAAAATTACTTCCCCTTTGTAGCTCTTCAAATAAAGGGGCATTTAGCCATGTAAATTACAAACACGTTGAGAAAGAAACAAGACTTTTACAGGTTGATATCTCTTCTCATATATGTTTTTGTTCCGATGATGGCTATGAGTTGAAATTTTTGATTGTTAAATCAAAGTTTCTACTTGCTGAGGATCAGTTTTAAACGGATAATATCAGTCAAATCGATTTTTACACTTTACAAGTTTTGATTTTTAGAAAAGCATCTACATTTGATCGGATTTCTTATGGAAATACCAGTTTACTGCCAATTGTGAGTTAACTCTTTTCCTTTTAAAACAACATACTTTCAAATTAAATAATCTGCAATGTGAAAAAGGACTGTTTGTGTGTTTCTGCTCCGGGTAATGGCTCTGGGAACCTTGCTTCATCTTCCAAAAAGACTTGACCAGGTTGGGGAAAAGCCTAAAAGCCACTATTATAGTTTCTTTCAGCTATAATAGCTTCAAATAGCTAGCGAATTGGTCACTGGAAGACATGTTTTTCGGAAATACTTTTAAATCGCGTCGAGTCGCACCTCCTCCTTTTTACAACACACACGAAAACATAAGACTAATGTCCACTGTATCTTTTATTCTCTAAGCTACCTCCCGGTTTTGGGGTAGAAAACACTATTTTTGCCGTTTTCATTCAATAGACTGATGATTTTGATAAAAGAAGCAGATTAAATGTTTATTTCTTCAATTTTCTTGAAGAATATCAAACGTTCGATGTTCAGTTCCACCATTGCTATCCCAGAAGCAGTAATTTAAGTCTGGTTTCCCGCCTGCAGCTACTTTCAGAATCCATTGGGTAAAGTATGGTGGATAATATGTACCTTGATAGGCAATCGGAATTTGATTATAATGTTATCCTTACGGTCAGTATTGTATATTTCAACGTCTTCTTTGTTTGATTGAGTTAGTGTGGTTATGAAATGAATTTTGATGCCTAAGTTGGCACGGTGTTTACACAATTTGTATTTATTCATGTGCGGATCCAGAGGGGTGGGGGGGTCCGGACCCCCCCCTGAAAAAGTACAAAAATATATGGTTTCTTTAAAACTTTTCTTAGCAATACTGGCCCGGAACACCTTAAAACCACAAAGCTACCAATCCAGCATTCAATGTTGGGCTCTCATCGGAATGGCGTTTCGCTGGCGGGCCATTGATGGCCCATTAATAGTGGTATTTGGATCCTTCCTCCCCTCATTAAACTAAAAACAAAAAACAAAAAAACCCGTCAAAGTTGGACCCCCTCTGACGCAACTTCCTGGACCGCGCATGTTTATTCAGCTGCCCAATGATGAGCATAATTATATCGTTTTTATCCATCAGTATGATGTCTGTATTTCAAAGAACTCATGCACATATCAACCCAGTAATCAAGCTATAAAAGTCGCTATAAAAATTCAGGGGTGCGAACAGGGAAGAAGAAGATATATATAAAAAAAGAGGACCCCCTAACCCCAATCAAAAATACAAGAGATTTAGACACTTTTTGTTTCAGCAATTATTACCGAAAAAGAAAATCCCGCCTGAGAGAATGTCGATTAGTGAGGAAAAAAAAGTGCATGAACAATTGGTATACATGTGTCAATGGTTTGCCTGTCATCTTTGGGGTTTCCGCAATGCACAGGGGATTTCATGGACGAACGCTGAGAACTGCACTGCCGCCCCTCCACCCCAGAACAGTTGGCATCTTAGAAGCAGAACTGCTTAAGTCTGCCTTCTATCTCCAAAAAGCCTTAGTATAAAGGCACTTTTGCAGTGGTCATTTATTGTTGTCATAGCTTGTGACAATCAAGCAAATTGCTCGAATAATGCAGGAAATGACAGACATGTCTGCATGGATTATGTGAGCTGCATATGCGCTAAATTCTATACATGTATAAGTAAAACGTCAGTGAAATGTGCTCTCTATCCAGGACACTGGCAAATAAATTTATCAATAATATTTTTGATTTCATATTATGGTACGCATTACCTACCATACTTTATCCTAAATGATCCTGAAAGAAGCTGCATGCGGGAAACCAGGCTGAAATGCTGCATCCTGGGATTGCAATGGTGAATAGAAACAGCAGTTGATTGAAATTCTTCAAGAATTTTTACAAAAAAAGCATTCTATCGGTATCTTTTATCGTTATTGATCGTCTTTTGGATAAAAACGCCAAAAACAGTGTTTTCTACACAAAAATCAGGAGGGTGCTGGAAGAAAGTAAGATACAGCGGACATTAGTCACATGTTTTCGTGTGTGGTGTAAAAAGGAGAAGGTGCGACTCGAAGCGATTTAAAAGTATTTCCGAAAAACATGTCTTCCAGTGACCAATTCGCTAGCTATTTGAAGCTATTATAGCTGAAAGAAACTATAATAGTGGCTTTTAGGCTTTTCCCCAACCTGTTGACTGCTAGAAATATGGTGCATGTAATAATAACCAGAAAAGACTGGAATAGGTGGTGAGTAGGCCCCTATGTTTTAGTTTAATCAAAGGCTTAGTTGCTCTGATCAGTCTCATTTACAGAAAGGTACTCTTTCCAAACAAACTAAGCCCCACCCCCACCATATGTAACAACCATTCACCTGTGTGAAAGAATCCCCATCCCTTCTGACAATTGAAAATACATTGTATTTATTTTAGACCTGCTGAATGAAAAAGATCATGCTTCTGCTACAATGCATGAATTTAAGCAGGTGTTTTGGATGTGCAAAAGAACCATTTCATTGAGATGGTTCTTTTGAGTACCCACTACATATATTGTGGATGAGAAGTAAGAAAAATATTATTCCAGTACATGCTCATCTGGAGGCCTGCCTCTATGTTCAAATTGTTGAATAGAGTAAGAGCATATTCTTTTGATGGAGTTTGAGAAAAAGTTCTTAAAATGGATGTTTAACAAGGGAAAGTACATGTAGGTTTGGGGCAAAAAAATTACATATAAATTTTAGCCATTTTTATATATCCTTTCTTGATGGATAAGATCTCCAATCAAGTTTGAACCAAAATAGACTAAATTGATGCATCATTTATATTTTTAGGGATCATAGGGTAGAAATACCCCTATATACATATGTATATGAAATGCTATATTTAATGAATTTTTCTCATATTGTTTTATCAGATGAGATGTTGTATTTTTATGGCATCTCATCTTTTGTTTATCTATGTTTCCATTCCGGCATTCATACTCAAAGTTCAACAGTCCCATAAAGCCTGACCAGTAGACAAAAAAAGTAAATTGGTGAATTTGGACCTCTAACATTTAAGCTTTCAAAAAAAAAAAAGACTAATCCATCAAAAATATCAAGAAATTACAAGTACATGAACTAAACAAGACTTGAGAAGCTATTTACCACACATAAATGTACATGTATCATTCTAGCATAGAATCAATATACTGACTTAGATGCAATTTTGTGGACTATAAAGTAAGAATGGAGGCAAAGAACAGGAATAATTACAATCGAGCCCAGGACATCATAAGGGAAAGAGACCAAAACACAAGAAAATACCACATATAAGAGAGTAAAGAGCCAAGGTACATGTATTTCCTTCCTTAACTCACCCTCAACCCTGTCAAAAAGGTCAAAACATTTTTTCTGATTATAATGTGGCATAAAGGGAAAAGTGTAGAACAAACTGCCAAAATTTGTCCCGACTATTTCTCACCAATTGCAACCATTCAAGGGGTTGTTTTGTTTTTTTATATGATAAATTTTGATATATAGATTTTTTTTAAAGAAATTTGAAATATGAAAACCTGGGCTCAAGGGCTGACCAGAAGGCATGCCCAGGTCCAACTATTTTTTAAAAGTCCTTATATCTCAGAAACCATTCAGATTTTCACCCCTGAACCATATATACTCATATATCTTGTGACACAAAGTATCCAGTAATATTGATCAGGAAGTCCCCCAGGTGTACCCACTGTTGAGGCATTCAAAAGCACTTTCTGAGAAGTCCCTCCAGGGCATGCCATTATTATTCATATTTCTTATGATACCAAGCATTCAGTTATAATGACCCGTGAGACCGGGGTGAGACCCCCGGGTGTGCCAACACATGGCCCACCTCATTTACTTCATAAAAGGCTTACTATCTTGGAACTGCTCAGATCACTACCCATAAACCATTAATTTTCATGTTTCTTATGAGAAGAAAGTATTCATAAGCACTTACTGAAAAGTCCCTCCAGGGCATGCTCAGCAATTCTCCACCCCATTTACTTCATTAAAGGCTTAATATCTGGGAAATTGTTTAGATTTTCATTCCTAAATCTATATAGTGATGTTTCTGATGATAAGATACATTCAATGTCACTGATAGTGATGTCCCACGGGCATTGGGGTGGTTTGGGAGACTTTATAATCAGTAGATTACAATCATATATCCCGTTCCTCATGAAAATGCTTAAAATGTCAACATTTGGAAAACTGGTTCTAATTGATAATTGGAACAATATTATTTATTTTTTCTGGACATTTGCTGGCAAGGATTATTTAATGGCTGCCTTTTGTTTAAAAAAAATATAAATAATTTTCTTGCAATTAAAAGTGAATGAAATCACTTTTTCCTCCTGAAATTGCTCAAAAGGTCAATATTCCGAAAACTAGTACCGCTTGATTATTAGAGCGGTAATTGCATTTTTTTGATTTTACACAGATAAAAATTGTATTATGATGAGATCTGATAGAATAAATCATTTGTACACAAACTTATCTTTTCTAAATAACTTCATTCCGCATAAAGCTGCTTAAAAATTCAATTTTCCGTTATTTGGTACCGTCTGATTATTTGTACAATTATTGCTATTTTCTTAAAATTTTACAGCAATTTCTATTTTACTGATGAATTCTGACATGATAAAGTAAATCCCTACTAAAACCAATGGTTATCTTATCTTAATTTGGCCTAAAAATGCACATTATCCAAAATTCCAAAAACTGGTACTGTATGATCATTAGGACAAAAAGACCTTTTTCGCATATTTCCAGGCAGTAACTGATGATTAATGATAGAATGAATAACTTTTAATGAAATAAAATAGTTTTGTAACACATAACACAATTTTCATTGTCTTAAATTGCCAAAATCATATCAGTTAAGTCACATGTACAAAACAGCTTTATTTAGAGAAATCAATTTGTTGGTCCAATTTAACCAGAATTGCCAAAAAAACTTCAAATACTCCCATAGATTTTATTGCAATTATTTTATGACCTAAGGTTGGATTGTCAGAATCTATTGAAGTTGAATACCAGTATTGCTGCGTTTTTTTGAAAAATACCCCTAAAAATTGCCAAAAAACCATTTTTTCACATTTTGGAATTATGCCAATTTTGGTATACTTTTGGACCCTACTGCAACCAGCACGTGCATGATGGAACCAAACTACATATATCAAGAGTTAGAGTTGATACAATATTGTGGTTTGGCCTAAACCATTTGGTTACAGAATGTTTTTTGAATAACTGCAAACACTTTCAAATTAGTGTTTTTTTCATAATTTCAAAATACAGAATCTACGAAATTTGCCCAAAATGAACAATCATGGTTTCCATAGCAACCAAGGGTAACAAATAAAAAATGACTTTATTTTTGGTGGTTTTGGGTTATATGTACAACATACAAAAAAAATCAAGTTAATCTGTGACTATGCGTGCCGGACCCCTATTTAGATTTTTTGGTGGTTACAGAGAATTGCTCTTAATAAAATAGAATATCTTGATTGTTATGTTTGTCACACTTACAGTAGTACAGGGTTCACACAGGCAAAACTATGTAAAATTCAAGCACTTTTCAAGGACAAGTTAACTGAGAACTTCAATTACAGTTTTCAATGACTATAGTGTATTAAGATACTGATTTACACTTTATTGGGTAATCAACTACTCAAATGCAAGGAAACTTGAGATAATGTTAAAAAAATAGTATTAATAGTGCTTTGCCTTTATTTGACGCAGCAGATGATGCACCAAATAAAACCAAAACAATTTTAGACTGATTTTTGTTCCCATTAACAATGTAAAATTTTAAGTACTGTAACATTTGAAGGCCACAGTTTAGTTTTCTAGTACTATTTAATACAGATTTATTATTTTCAAGGATATTTCAAGAAAGCCATTTTCTAGTAATTTTCAGGCGTGTGCAAACCCTGTAGTAGATTAATTTGACGTAAATTAATTATTAACATGTACGTATTCTGCAAAATATTAAAATAAAATCCAGCTTAACCCTTAAAGCGGCAAAAAATGCATCTGAAAATGTCGTCTGCTGAAGTCGTCTGCTGCAAATAATTGCCAAGCATTACTGACGAATTAAGTATAGAGGCAAACAGCGTGGACCCAGAACATACTGCTCCTATAGGAGCAGTCTGATCTGGGTCCACACTGTTTGGCATAGAGGCTTCTTAAACATTTCAGCAGAGGAGAAAAGCAGATGACTTTTGTTAAGATTGGCGCATTAAGGATTAACATGTACTTATTCTGCACAATATTAAAATAAAATCCAGCGCAAAATAATTTCTGTAAGTAAAGTAGTTAGCAAGCTAGAAGTTAGTCGACCACATCACACCAAGTCACGCCAAAGGGATACCTTCTTCGTTGGCTCTGATGCTTTATTCTCAACAAACGGTGTCATAGTCAATGTAGACGATTTTGAGAGCTGAGTATTGGCTCGTGAGTTATTACCCGAAGCTCTCGAGAGCGCTTCCTGAGAACCGGTTGATGTTTTCTGGTCATGCTTTGTGGGTTTGGCATGGCACTCTCGTATTAAGGATTTCAGAAGTTTTGGTGGCGACGGTGGTGGCGGTGTTTTGAGTGACACCGACGAGATGGATGATAACACACTCTTTACGCTTCTCATGTGTTCTGGGGAAGGGCTGTCATCCCATTTCAGGACCACAAATCTCGGTGGCTTTTAACAAGAAATAAATGGAGTTGATAATGTTTGATGCCCTTTCAATGCTATTATTTGTAATTTTCAGGATAATTCAAATTATACTTAAAACCAAAAGTAGCTTTACACTTTCCAGTACCAAATATATCTATACTCATTTTGACTTTAAGCAAAAAGTTGGATAAAACTTGGCAATCATGCCACAGTCTGCATGTCTGGTTGTAAACCCAATCACAGTTTATAGCTAAGGTTGTCTCTTTAATTGCACGACGGTGGGTCAGGCCTCAGACTCAATGACGGCTCTGACTCAAAAAGCTTTAATCGGTGGGTTGGTGCCTGATGCTTAGCTGTAGTTGGGCCCGGTGTGGCTCAACTTGAGGTTTTCTTTAGCTCTGACTATCTGGGAGTTGTGTGCCCTTTTCTTTGTTTCATCATAGTGTGCTAATTTGATTAGATTGTTTCTCTTTGATGATACATTGCAATAGTTAGGAATCCTCTATGCGAGGAATCCTCAATTGTTTGTGCTTCAACAACAGCAGAATCTAGGGCAAAGATTAAGTACCAGTAAAATACATTTAAGACCCCCAGTGGCTTTGGTTGCTGTCCGTTCTAAGGCAGTGGTTATGTTGCTGTTTTTACCATGAAAACTTGTTGGTAGACAATACTTAACCCTTAAATCCATAATAACGCCTTTTGACGCCTTTGAAATATCATGTATTTGAAAATATTATGAAAAATGGAGTATTTGCTCTTTTGGAGCAAATGCTCCATTTTCCATAATATTTCCAAAAGTATTCAAAACTTAAATTGTTTCTTGATTTTTTCCAATGTTTCTTAAAATAGAAAATGATGTCATGATCTAAAAATAGCATATGGAGTAAAGGTTAAATAAATACTCACAGGTGTTGGTTCCTTCACACCTATCTCCCACCCTGGTGGCATATGTTCTGGTTTGGACTTTGGCACCTGAAAAGTCGCGTAAAATTATCTAAGGTTCAATATTTTACATGGGGAAAAATATAGGGAACAAACTTTTGAATAACTGTATTTTATAAGGTTTCACAAATTTAAAGAAATAAATCTTACAACCAAAAGAAGAAGTCCCTTTATGAGCCCTTAAAATGCTAAAAAAAATTCAGGGTCGGGGCATTAAACTAAATTGAGGGTCGGGGACAAAAAACTAGGCACAATTGGACAACATGAAACACAAAACATTTTCAGGCCTTAAGCCTGGCCTCGAGGTTATAAAATTTTATTCAAGATCAACTCAACTGAGCATGAAATTTCAACTGCATCATGAAAAACATCATGAAAACTAATAAGCTAAAATATGAAGAATTTTATTTTCTTCAAACTCTCAGATGTTGGTTGATTTGATACTTATGTTCCAGTCCACAATTTTTCAGTTATGTCGGGACAGGTCTTACTGGGTTGAACCAGTACTAAGCAAAGGTTTAATGTATCTTGCACAAAGATGTGATGCCGGTGCGACTCAAACCCGAAACCCCTTGAGACAAGCACTCTAACACTGGGCCACTGGTCTTCCTAAGACGTTGTTTTTATCATGCTTTTTTGTTTGTTTGATTTGATTCTTAACGTCCCATCAACAATCTTTCAATAAACAGGGACGGGTCTTCCTGGGTTGAACCAGTACTTAGCTAGGATAAATGTGTCTTGCTCAAGGACCACAATGCAGTGACGCCGGTGAGGCTTGAACTCACGGCCTCTTGGGCTTGAGTCAAGCACTCTACCACTGAGCCACTGCACTTCCTAAGATGTGTTTATCATGCTAATAAATGTTAAAATGCCAACAGTTGTTGGCATTTTCAAAATTATGAGCATGATAAATTTCATGCTCAGCTCAGTTGAGCATGAATTTTTACAACCTCTAGGCCTGGATCAAAAACCTACCGGTTTCACTTTCCATCTTCTTTCGAGCTTCCTGTGAAGTGGTTCTCTTTGCGGCGGCTTGAGCTTTGACCTGATCACAGAGTTTGGTATGTAACCTGTAAAAAAATATAGGAAGTTAATGTTACAAAAATTTCCATATGTCTGGGAATTTGACTGCGGGTGGGGGAGGTCTAATCCTAACACAACTCTGACCCAATTTCGGCTCAATAAGCCAATTCGGTATGGTTCATTAAACACCTATATAATACATGTATTTGTTAGTTTATGGAAACCCACATTTTTTAATACTTTACCTCATAGAGACACCTTTTAACGCTTTTGCAAACAGAGCAGACCTAGGCAAGAGCTGCCTTGATCAGGGTCTACTCTGTGTGCTTATGAAAACATGATATATCTGATCCTCCACTAGTGGACCGGAGAAGTAATTTATTCATTCTATGTACCAACAAGAAAGTTTATTTATATAATTATTCAAAGAGGGTGGAGCCTAGCATATTTGCATTGTTTAAATTGTAAGATTAAACAAAACTTACACAGTAAGTTAAAGTTTAATCAAGCTTTCATATGCAACCTCCTTAAGATCAGTCAGCTGTTAGGATAACCCCCCCTACCCCCCCCCCCCCCCTGCTCGATATGTATTTTAGCAAAATTCTGAATGAACACATTAATCCTTTGTATACTGGAAACCCCTAAAATAGAACTTTGACAAACAGTGAAGACCCAGATGAAAGGCAACATAAAGCTGGATTTCATCAGGGTCTGCACTTTTTGCTACGATTAAAATAATCTTCAGAGAGAGAAATACATCATAATTTAGAAAATTCTACATGTGACCCCTTAAAGTATTCAATGGGCAGTCCCATACTTATTGTATCAATATGTATGGGTAAATCCTTCAGAATACAAAGGGTTAAGCTAACCTATTTTTCAACAATATTCAATGATTATTAACTTAAAAAACAAAAACAAAACAAAAACAATAACATAAAACAAGATCTACCATCAGGGGCTATAATTGGGTCCCTTTCCATGATCTTTTTGTCCTCTAACAGTTTCATCTCGAAGGGTCCAAGTGGATAGAAGGTCTCTAACTGTCTAAGGGCCTCAGCA
Source organism: Loripinus fragilis (assembly GCA_964019695.1). Classification (NCBI taxonomy): domain Eukaryota; kingdom Metazoa; phylum Mollusca; class Bivalvia; order Lucinida; family Lucinidae; genus Loripinus; species Loripinus fragilis. The sequence continues at coordinate 10,179,826 of OZ026531.1, read as the reverse complement.
ATGGCGGAGGGATGGACCAGGCTCTGCTTCCGGGAGTCAACACTATCTGAAAGCAAGATTTGAGCCACCTCATGACATCGAAAATCTAATAATCGAGTACAAAAAAAGACATGTGTTAATATTAAAATGTGGTAAAAAAATCAGAAACTTATTTTGTGTCCCAAAACAAGACATTTGTTTGATTTTTTGTGTTAAAATGTTACAACATGTGTAACAAATCCTAATAAATGTCTTATCTTCTTGGCACTTAACCTTTAAAGCACCAAGGAAAAATGCATCTGAAAATGTTGTCTGCTGCAAATTATTGCCTAACATTACTGAAGAATTAAGTATAGAAGCAAACAGCCTGGACCCAGAACAGACTGCTCCTATAGGAGCAGTCTGCTCTGGGTCCACACTGTTTGCCTTAGAGGCTTCTTAAACATTTCAGCAGACGAGAAAAGCAGACGCATTTTGGTGCAATTAGCGCGTTAAGGGTTAAAATTGTTTTCTGATTTTTTTTTACCATTATCATTGTTACAAGTGATATATCTTGTGTATTAAATATCTGATTTATAATTTGTAATGGACTTTCATTGTGAAAATGTTTTGCTATAATTAACAGTAAAAACAATCATTCAAGAAAATCAATTAATACCATAAAAATCAAATTGCTTTTTTTTCCATCAGCACCAAAATACCATTTTTTATACAGCATATCCTCCACTAAATGTTTTTCAATCAAGGTTTGATTAGAAAACCTGGTTTTCTAGCACTTTTCAAGGCAGATTTGTAATAAAAACTTTCAAAGAAGGTCCTCTATTTTAAAGCCTGAGTGAATCCTGAATATTTCCTAAAACACCAATCGTGACTTTCGCAGATTACAAATTCACGAGATCTTTCTTAAGTTTCGGAGACATGAAGACTGGAATTTCATGTGAATTGTCTACCAACAGATATGAAGCATAAAGGAATCTATCATGAGTGTGAGGGTAGGATTGGAAAATCCGTCTGGTGGATCACCGTTTGGCATCATGAGGTTTGCCGAGTGATGACAAATGGTGATCTCGAGGGTCGGATTTTTTATATCCTACCCTCACATGAATAATGAATTCTTTTTCTTGCTCACCACCTTTTTTTAAATAAGCTTCCAGAAGTCCCTGAATAGGCTAAAATGCAATTTTCACCTGATGACGTCATTTTTACATAACAATGCCGTCATCAGGTGAAAATTGCATTTTCGCATACATTACATAACAATGATGTCACTTGACGACCATGTGTGTTAGTTCCAACACAACCAATCTATGAAGCCCTTACATGACAGCCTGGGTAAGATAGCATGGGTAAGATAAGATTTTCTACCCCAGGGTAAAATCTCAGATATCCTTATCCGGTGTGCAAGTAGTATATGGTCTCATACAGAAACATCGAAATTCGAAAATTTCGTCTGCTGCAAATCTTAAATGGTGCTTTAAGAAAAAATGTTCTTGCACACTGGATAATGTTTATCTGAGATTTTACCCTGGAAGAAAATCTTATCTTACCCAGGACGTCAAATAACGTCATCATGAGAAATTGCATCTTAGCGTATTCAGGCACTTCTGGAAGCTTATTTTGAAATAAATAAGCAAAAAAAAAAAAAAAAAAAAAAAAAAACAGTGGTGAGCAAATAAAAGAATCTATCATGAGTGTGAGGGTAGGATAGAAAAATCCATCCCTCGAGATCACCGTTTGTCATTACTCGGCAAGCCTCGTGATGCCAAACGGCAATCCTTAGGACGAATTTTTCTATCCTACCCTCATACTCATTATAGATTCTTATATTATAGCCCACCTAAATGAGATTACAAACCTTTCCCTTCTACACCAACAGCCTCCTCTGAGGTTCCATCGCGGTTGATATGATGACCTAGAAAATGGAAAACAAGAAAACAAATGAGCCATGATATGTGATTTCTAACAATTTGGCATTTTGACAAGTGTAGACTCAGATTAGCCTGTGCAGCCTCCTTTTAAGCTTATAAACACCAAATGATTTTCAGTCAGTTGCTAAAGTAAGTAAGGGTGCAAAGATCAGGAATTGATACAATCAAGTACCACATCTGACCCAGGATACCAATGGGAAAGTTACAAAATCACAGTTAGACACCACAAACGAGAGCCAAGAGGTAAGCCCTTTCCCAGCAGGTGACCACAAGGCACATATACTAATAGAATATTCAAGCGACTAGCAAAGTCTCTGATCAGACTGCTCGTATGCGCAGGCTACTGAGGCTATGCTGGTTGCGCATACCACATTGTTGGAAACCTCATGTCATGGCTCAAATCAAAGATAGTTTTCAGCCAAAATTTACGATATCAGTTATCAATTTTAATATTTGTTTTTTGCCAATTGACTGTGAATGTTTTTTCCTCACTTGCTAAAATTGGTTGGCCAAAAATAAACTCTCTTTTTATCATTAATCAGAAGAAATAGAAAATCAAGATAACAAGAACATTGGTCAAGCGGCGAATTTTACATGGACAAAAACACCTTTAATCCCCATTTTTGTGCTGCTCATTAAATCTTAAAATGTGTTTAATCAGCAATCACAGCTTTTTCGATCCTCATTATATTTTAGGCAAAAATTGTTAAATTTTTTACTAAAACTAGAATGGGCAGTCAATGGGGCCCCATTGTAAATCCCCACGCTCAAATTTTTGACCCCCAGTACCCCGAAGTCCCACCCTTCGGCATGACCCCAGCAACAGAATGAACATTTCTGTTCAATATGGTTTATATCTTGTACTTGTGAGAACACACACAAAGTTTGGTACAAAAATCTTTGAAATCATCTTTGTAATTGAAATTTAATGATATTTGACCTTTTGACCTCACCCCAAGGTCACCAGTTTGACCCTACGGTGAAAATTTTACTAGCACTCTGTTTTATTATCATTCCCTTCAATTTAATATGCCACATGACCATGTTCCAAAAAAAAAAAAAATGAGACCCTGTTGATCTGCCTGTGTATGGACTATAATAGCATAAACATAAACCCTATATAAAAAGCCATTTAGAACTACAAAGGGAAATAACTCTAATAGAAATGGCCCCTAGCCCTTACTTTTTTGTTTAAAGTATTTGTCTTGTATATATGTACATGTTTGCAAGGTTTGATTAAATTCCAGCGATGACGTCAAGATATTAAGGAAAAAAAATGTTACGGATGGACGGACGCACAGACGGATGGACAACATGAAAACAGTATACCCTCCACAAACAAAGTTTGCAGTGGTATAATTATTTAGGTGTCCATTAATTTTGCATCAAATTGCAGGGATTTTCCTACAGTTTTGAAGTCGGGACCAGGGGCCTGTTGAATTTGGGAAGAAAACATTTGGACCATCAAAATTGGGAAAAATTGATACTGGACCTCCATTTTAAGAAGATTAAAATTTGGTAGTGTAAAGCTGCAACATATTTGTTGCTTTAATTGCCCTTCATAAAACTCGTGAAAATTTACATAAAAATGTGAATGACAACATGTTTCCATTCACATTTTATACAAATTTTCATGGATCTGTAACTTTGCTATTTTCGTTCAGATTTTTTTGTAATTTTCACAAAAATGTAGAACTAAGAAATTGGGAATAATATGCACCATTTTGGCAAGTTTTTATTAATTTTTTAATTGGTAAGGGGCCGATATTTGGCCCAAAATCAGGCTTAGGAAAATCCATGAATTGGTTTTTAAGACAGATGATTACTAAACTTTTTATATCCTGGGTAATTTTCACTGCTTTTTTTTGTTGTCTGATTTTTTCAGAAAATTCTTTCAGAAATACCCTCCAAATGTCAAATAGTTTGGATCCAGATTAGGCCCAAAATGGGTTCAAACTGTTTGCAAAGGTAATAGTCAGCAGAGGACACAAGGAGATAAAGAGTTAAGACAGGTGATTACTTAAAATAGGTGGCCAATATCTAAAATTGATAAATTATTTGATGATTTTTTCTAAAACATACCAACTCTTCTGTTCACTGATTTTTTCCCAGCAAGATTTATTTCTTCGGTTTCTTCAACAGTATCTGAAATATAAGTAATATATGAGCCTCGCCATGTGATTTCCAACAATGTGGCATTTTGACAAGTGTAGACTCAGACAAGCCTGTGTAGCCTCCTTTTAAACCCTAGAAACTCCAAATGGTGTTCAGTCAGTAGCTTAACAGTCATAGAATACTCAACGACTTGCAAAGGCTCTGATCAGACTGCTCATATGCGCAGGCTGATCTGAAGCTTTGCTGGTCGCACATACCACATTGTTGGAAATCTCATGCACTGGCTCATATGGCATTGTTATATGACTGGAGAGAATCCTGTCTCTTGATTGGCCCAATCTGATTCATAAATCTCTATGTCTACCTGAAAACTGGTCTTAACTGGCTTAGAAGGTGATATTGGATGAAAACCAGATTAAACTAATTTCCGTAAGTTAATATTTATATTTTCAAAGCAAGCCTTTAATGGATCTTTAGATTTTCATAGCCTCATGAAAGACATAAAGACATAAATTTGACTGTAAGCTGCTAAGCTCACTTGCCTGTGCAATACATTTCGTATATCAAATTCACGTACAGTCGAAACTCTTTATAAAGTCACTCGTTATAACAGAATATTCAATATCCGGCATAAAATTGCTGGGAACGGATCTGTTTCCATTAAAATTCCCTCTTTATAACAGAATATTCACTTAACGACACCGACGGTAACTTCTGGGAACAGTTATACAATTTCTATTGAAAATAAATTCATTATAACAGAATTGTTACCATGTGTCAGACAATTTTGTGATCAGAACAAGGTCTTTTGCATGACCTCACTTAATAAGTGGAAAGCTTAGTGCATTTTGATGCAATATGAAATTGAACTGATGTATACATTTGGAATAATAACATTTTAATTCATTTGTATAATATTTTCTTTTACAATATGATTATTATGTTGAAACCTGGTACTGGTCAGAATTTCTTTATAACAGCAAATTCAATTTAACGTCAAAGATAGCTTGGAACAAACAGTGTCGTTATAAAGAGGGTTGACTGTATATCAAATTCACTCGCCAGAAGTGACACTGATGTTGTGATTGACAGAGAGCCACAACTGAGTCGTACCTGCAACACAGGCAATTTGTTTGCTCAATTGGCTGTCTGTGTTCACGCTGGCTGTTCGGTTTTGCAGTTTTACACTCTGACAAAACCGTTGGTACAATTTCATATTAAATACAAAAATGTTTTGTTTACAAAATTATAAATAATTTTTATATTTTAGATATTTATAATAAATTGTAAATATAAGCAATAAATTCAATTTTTGGTCTGTTCATGGAATCATGAATACTTCGGGTGGCTTGCAAAGTTAACATGAATCCCTTCTGGCTTCATGTTAACTTTGCAAGAGACCCTAAGTATTCATGATTCCATGAACCTTCCAAAAATTGAATTCATTTCTTAAATTTCTGAGAAGAGAGCACCATATTGGACCTATTAAATGTATATTCAAGAAATTAATTCAATTTTTGGTCTGTTCATGAAATCATGAACACATTGGGTCTCTTGCAAAGTAAGGGCTTTGCGCTTCACATTAACTTTGCAAGAGACCCTATGTATTCATGATTCTATGAGCAGACATTGAATTATTTACTCATATTTACATTTTATTAAATATCTAATATAATATATATATATGCAATTTAGGAAGCAAAACAGTTTTGTATTTATTATGTAATCATATTAACAGTTTTGTTGGAACGTAAAACAGAAAAGCCGAAGAGCAACAGCCAACGGAGCAAACAAGATGCTTGTTTTGCATGTGACTAAAGTGTGGCTCACTGTCAATCACAACACCAGTGTCACTTCTGGCGAATGAGTTCGATGTTCGAAGTGGATTGCATAGGAAAGTGTGCTTTGCAGCTGTCAATCATATGCATGTCTTTTATGAGGTTATGAATGGTTGCAAAAATCTAAAGATTCTTTTAGGCTTGCTTTGAAAATGTCAATATACTCCTTTTATTACAACTGCATCATATTTCTGCCGTTTGATTGGTTGATGGGAGACTTTTATACTTCAATAAAATCCCTGTATAAGAATTTTTGATATTTGGCTTCAAAATGGTGCTGGGTAATGTGATCAGGGGAGGAAAATTGGAAAAAATTGCTCAAGGACATCATATACCTCCCTTATGTTCTTTATTGCATACACTTTTAAAGGAAAAGTGCATGTGTTTGCATGACGGGTGAAAATTGTAAGTCACTTGTCCAGCATGACAAGTGCAATTTTTAAATATTTTTGTCCCCTGGTGAAGCTACTTAAAGGTGCATTTGCGGCATCTCGCTGTTAATTTTTTACCACAATATTTTATTACTCTACTCTTTAGCTTAACATGTGTTCTAACGATTTCAAGAAGGAAACGGCCCAAGAGTGGGCCAAAAACCCGCTTTCAGAGCGATTTCTATACTTTGTTAATTATTTGCGTCCCTCCAATAATTCTCGGGCAAGTTTTACGGTATTTTCCGACAGTAGTCGCTATTCATATGAACTCTAACGTGACCTCTTATGACCCATGCGCCGATGCGATCGAGTGAAGCGCAGCAAAAACAAAAATGGCGGAAACTGAACATGTCAAAAGGGCAAGAGTTGGAAGACCTAAGCGCCAAACTTCATCTGCCACAAAAAGAGAGAAATCAGAGAACGACGCTAAATGTAATAGAAGAAGAATAAATATCGGTGAAGAATTCGGTCGCTGGACTGACCTGAAAAACCGTTTCGGACTGAAAACAAGCGCAGAGGTGGGAACGATTTTACTTGACAGGTAGGCTTATTACGAAAAAGTCATATTTAGCCCGGACATGCTTATCTACTGTTCAACAGCCGGTGAGACTGTCATTATTGTGTTTTTAAATGTTGTCGTTCACCAAAAGCCCTTGTTTCGTATTGAAACACTTGCAAAGAAATACTTCTTGCAAGCTGTATATATGCTTTAATTGGACGGGGCTCCGAAGGGGGATTTTTACTTTTCTTTTACGAAAAAAATGCGCCAGCCTTTCTGTTGCTACATGGCTTCTTGCTTGGTCAGAAAAACAATATAAGTCATAACATTCAAAATGTCTGGTAAAATGGGATCAAATCTAGGCCAGTTTGTTTTCTTGATTTCGTTTATTAAATAAGTATTTCATTCGTAACAAGTAGTAGCTTTTGAAAATAGTGTCGCTCCAGTGTCGCTTTACTATCTATCTATCTATCTATCTATCTATCTATCTATCTATCTATCTATCTATCTATCTATCTATCTATCTATCTATCTATCTATCTATCTATCTATCTATCTATCTATCTATCTATCTATCTATCCTCACACTCTCCCATCCATCTGTCCATCCATTTGTCAATCCCCTTATAGAGACGCTCAAGTTAGGCCAAAAATGTGCATTTCCTTTTGCAAAGAAAAATTGAATTACTGTTGTTAACACAGGTGTCAGTTTCTTACTCTTGTTTTTGTAATGACCGCCAGCATATCACACCTCGAGACAGGCGAAATATTGAGTTATGCATGCTTCAGTTATCAATTAAAAAGCAAGCTTTGATCATCCAGCAATTGGGCGTAATCTGAAAAGTTAACTGTTGACATTCGTGTTATTTCCCCAGCATGGCTTTATCTTTTATGATGCCTGGTCTAAGTAGGCCTAGTGCTAAATCAAAATGTAAATAATTGCAAACCTAATAATTTTTCAACATAAGCAGCTACCACCACAAAAACAGTCATATAAATAGGACATTAGCCATCTGTGTGCATGCGTCCGCGCATGTGTGTGTGTGTGGGGGGGGGTGGGGATGGGGGTGCAGGAGTTGGTTAGTCCCGCGCCCTATCTAACGCATGTAGAACGCAAACATTAAATTCAAGTTGAGACAACTCTGTGTGTTCGTGCCTTGTGAGACAGTCTTTCATCCGCATTGAATAAAAAAAAAAGTGTTCGATGTTTATGAGATAAAAGTACCCTCCGTAAAGGGAAGCAAATGAAAAGAAAATATAAACTAGTAGTACGAATCGTGTTCATTTACTTGGTCATATGTCAACAAATATGGCGCTTACGAATGTTAACCACCAATATAATAGTATATAGACAGTAGAGTAGATATCTAGTATCAGAGAATAGAACAGTGGATACTAGTACTGGCCTATGTCAACTTGTCGAGAGGATTAATATATGCATGGACAAACGAAAAAAAAATGGGAAACATTTGTTTATTTTTCGCAGATGAAAGATATTTGAGGCTGTCTAAAAATCTGCAGTTTTTGGGAATTACGTTACCCTATATGTATTATTTGTATAAGAAGGGGTACAAATATTGCAATTGAAGCCAATGTAAGAACTATAACCTAAGTAACAAACCATACAAGAACTTTACAAGAAGTTTTTTTGCATAGAAAAAAAAACAAGTGGAAAAATAAATTTGTGAATAACGTTACTGTGAATTATGTTACAACAATTTTACTAAAATCTAAATACCTCTCTAAATGCATACACTAACTGAAAAATGATTGTTTTTAATCAAAGCAAATTTGTCCTAGTTAATGAAGATCGATTTAAACCATGTTACAGTTGTCATTTTATTTTAACAAGGATTTACCTATATACTCTGGGTACATCGACTCCCCTATTCATGTAACTTACAAAGCTACTCATTTTATCAACACAACATATGCAAAGTAATCTGTTTGAAAAACAAAATTGAATAGTTTAAATCTCTAAGAAACTGATCGTATGTTTTTTTGAAATGAGCTGGATTAAACAAAGGTAACGTAACTCACAAGTACGTACCGTAATTCACATTCTACAAAAAAAACAGATTTGTCCAATCAAAGGGTCAAATGCAACAAATCGACCGTGATTATAAGTTTCTGACTTGTTGTTCAATTGTTAGTTTCTCTTTTTCATACCATTTATATCTCGTTGGTGCTACCACTGGAGGTTTATTGGTGAGTTTATGTGTATACTTTGAAATTGGCACTCCTGCTTTTGCATCCTGGTCCATTCCAATTGATCACAGTGACCTCAAATATTATTATGACTTAATATGTTGATAACTTCTATGGTTTATATGAAAGATCAAATAGTTAACTTGAATTTATAAATTCTTATCTTCAATTGAAGTGAGCAAATTGGCTATGTGAATTACGTTACCATGAATGTTTTGCCATTTTTCTGAGAAGGGTGTATCTTTGTGAATGATGTAAACTTTGCTTTTTTGTAATATATGTACATAAAAGGCATTTATTGAAGTTAGATTTTTTATCTGCATTGTCTTAGTTTGTAGTGAGCCACAACAAGTTTTCAAATATATGGAATATTTAAAATCATTTTTCTATAATCATATTTTGAAGTGTTATTCCAACAACACTAATAAAGCCAGATGCAACAGCTTACTTCCAATGTGCAAAGTTGATGTAAAAAGTGTTAAGCAAAACACTAGAACCTGATATTTTGCAGAACAATATATGTTTCTATGCAGGAAATAAGACCAGAGTGTGAGGTATGTGATTTATGTTACCGACCTATTGCACACTGTTCTTTATACAAGAATACAATTTATTATTTCCAATACCCAAGAAGAATGTAATTTTTAATATTTTTCATCTACTGGTTCAAAGCCAATATTTTTATCTGGTCAACTTTTCAAATTTGATGGATACAATTAAAACAATAATAGTACTCCTAGAATTACTGTTTTCATTCCACTGTCAATTCATAACAAACCTGCTTAGACCATGCTGAGAAGAAAAAAAACATGATAAAAATTCTACATTATAGGCTTATTTGATCCACAAGAGATCCAAGTAGAAGTGCATACTATAAAAGCTCTTAAATATTTCAGTCTTGTAAGAAATTAGATGTGTACAAGTATACTTCATCACAGCAACGTAGTTCATATTCAAATTCAGTGGTGCTCTTTTTGAGGCTGAATGAATCGAACTTTTTGGATGCGCACTTTTTAGACAACATTATCTATTTGACATATACCAATAAGTAACAAAATAACATAAAAGTGAAAATCTAAGCCAAACAATTGTGGGACACAAATTTGCTGCAATTAACTCGTTTTGGCTGCTAGTACTGCCCTCTAGGAGTAACGACAGATACTAATCATACTAGTACTGACCTCTTGTAGCAGTGACTAGGAATACAGATACTAGTACTGACCCCTAGTGGTAATGAAGGGGACTCTGGATAATAGTACTGACATCTAGTGACAACGATAGGGACTCTGGATAATCTTTCTGACATCTATTGGCAATGACAAGGTCTCTTGATACTCATACTGACCTCTGGTGGCAATGACTGGGACTCTGGATACTTTAACTAACCTCGAATTACAATGTCTGGGACTCTGGATACTTTTACGGACATCTAGTGGCCGCAATGACAGGGACTCGGGGATACTTTTGCTGACTTCTAGTGGCAATGACTGCTCAAACATGCGCGGATCCAGAGGGGGGACAAGGGGTCAGGACCCCCTCTGGAAAATCACAAGTAATATGCGTTTTTATGGAAATAAGCATCTGGACCCCTCCCCCCCCCCCCCCTGGAAATGTTGGAACCACCCCCCCCCCCCCCTGAAAAATGTTGGACCCCCCATGTATAACTGTAAAATCAGTTGAGGGTTTAAAAAAACGTTGTTGCGGTTGTTTTTCGGCAGTCGGGCCTCCCCCCACCCCTCCCCCACCCCTCACCCCCTCTGACAAAGATTCCTGGATCCGCGCATCGCAAAGAAATAGTAATCGCATCTCCGAGGCATTTAAATTATGTGCACTAAAATGTCATGATAACATCGAAGGTCATCTTCAAACATTTTCCGACAGCTACATTTCCCAGTTATGGTACTACCGTTTCTTTTTCTATCCCACAGACATACCATCTCCTCATATAGGCTGACATTTTGCAAACTCATTGAGTTGATAGGAGGCTCATAGATAGATAGATAGATAGATAGACAGACAGACAGACAGACAGACAGACAGACAGACAGACAGACAGACAGACAGACAGACAGACAGACAGACAGACAGACAGACAGATAGATAGATAGATAGATAGATAGATATCTCCTCTCTCTGGGTCCGTCTTGGAACAATCCCGACATGACTGAACTATTGTTGTTACATCTAAAACTTTCTATGTGTGTGACCAGCAAAGACGCGCAGATTAGTCTGAGTCTTTGTTGCTTGCATAAACACGCGTGATAAGTCTCGCAAAATAACTCTTCCAATGATTTTTTGAGGAAACATACGAAGTCGTACCGTGATTCTTCAGCGAAAACGTCTAAATTTGGATGCTCACACGGATTCTAAATTGCATATACGTCCCTGGTGCACAGCATGTTCACGAGCACACTTAGCTTACAAATAGGTTTGTCAATGTCGAAAAGCACGGACGCTGTTTCGCATTTGTCTCATATTCGAAAAGGCATCCTTTATACATGCTTGCGCAGCTATCTAGTGGGATAGGAACCTAGACCCTAGGCCTATTGACGTCCCTGCTATGAACATATTTATAGTTCGAGACTTCACGCGCACCGACTCGTCTGAGCCTTCGGTACAAGTATGAAAAAAAGAAGAAAAAAAACATCTTGTCTCAAGAAGCCTTATTGCAAAATAAACTATTACATGTTATTCATTTTCAGCAAAGGGGGTGGGAGAGGGCAACATCATTTTAGCGCTCAGCATTTTAACAGGGGTGGGGGGTCCAGGTACACAAAATTTCTCCATGGGAGATCCATTTTTCAGGGGCCGGATGTCCTTGTGTCAATTCCTATGGAACCCTTTACCACATGTGATTTTCCAGTGGGGCCTGGACTCCCTGCTCCATCAGGATCCGTCCATGCCCCGAGTCTCGACAGTGTCTGGATTTGTTTGTTTGTTTTTTATTCTTTACGTACCAGTCAACGATATTTTAGTTACGTCGGGACGGTTCTTCCTGTGTTGAACAAGTACTAAGCTAGGATAAATGTGCCTTGCTCAAAGACACATCACAATGACACCGATGAGGCTCGAACCCTAGGCCCTTCAGTCTCAAGTGAAGTCAAGCACTCTACCACTGAGCCACTGCGCTCCCGACCGTGTGTGGAAGGGTATGGGTCCCGGGAGCCTATAGGCATATTGCTATCCATTCTAATATTTAGAGCCCTACTGGTTCAACCCATGTAGATAGGAAAATGTGACATGACTGAAAAAATGTTGACTCGTACGCTACATGTATGCATCAACACAAACAAAGGGTCGAGAATATTTTATCGAGGCTGTAAAATTCTCCCCGTTGAGTACCTCTTTGCCTATTGTCATGACCAGTGACGTCACTGTCGCAACTGAATGATTTTTTCTGGCGAATTTGTTTCAGCTCTGAGTCAGATAAACTGTGTAATTTGCGCTTTTCTTCAGAGAGTGACGATAAATCAGTAAGGTCATTGTGGTTTCCTCACAAACTTCTGCGTCTGTGTGCCGGACTAATGAAATTGCGAAAGTTAACAAAGTTTGACGTCCTCATGTAAGCATCTTATTTGGAAATAGATTTATCAGCTGATCTCTTCTCCGAAAAAATACGAAGATTGATAGGCACCGCTGAATGTTGCAATTAGCAGACATCAGCATTTTTCCATAGCCTATACGGACGTCTGGGTTTTTCACATAATTTTTTTTTCGCTGCAAAACGGCCAGAAAAATAAATATCAATCGATTTGTCCTAGAATTTTGTTAATCTGTTTTAATGAAAGTTCCAGAGTATGCAGCTTTAACAAACAGCAATGTCATTGAAGACAGTGACATTGAAGAGTTATGTCATCAAACCAATGTCTACACGAAAAACATAAAGTTTCAGCACAGTTAAACAGCCTCAAAATGAACTTTTTAAATTTATATTTACTCTTGTGTAGATCTTAGGCAAGACTTTAGGAGGTTAGTGCTTTTTAAAACCTCTAGATCCTTGATTGTGCCTAAATCTAAATGCTCTTCAAAGAGCCCAGCAAGCAGTATTTGACAAAAGAAAAGTATTCCACAATAAATGGAGTTGTTTTGAACTCATACTCTCATTTCAGTAGAATAGCTTTTTCTTAACCATTATGTTGCACAACAAAGTTATGAACTGACAGAATTTGCAAGATGGCTGCCCCATCTTTCATGGACAGCAGTTTCCAACAATTTTCATTCCACAAGCTTTTAAAATATTTTCATATTTCAGTCATTTAACACAGATGAATAAATATCTCTTATTATCTGTGCAAAAAAGATTTCTGATTTAGTTTTTGTACCAGTAATATTCTAATAAATGGTCATATTCATTATATCAAATGTTTATTAGTGAAAAAAATGTCATGTTGAAGGGACATATAGAAGTGCACATAACAAGAAGTCATCTTAATATACTGTACCTATATCCCACCTAACTATTCACAGATTTGCATTTAAACCTGCCAGTATAATTATGCTCAGTCCAGTTAATTATTTTCCCTCTTTTATCTCACCTTTTATCTTTAACACTTTTGCATGCTGCAAAATTTTTGACAATCAACTTTTTCAAAAATTTCTTTGAAAGTTCTATACTCTATAGAGTGTAGAACATTTGGATCCAGATCAGACCCACTGTTTTGTGGAGTCTGATCAAAGTCCAACTACTAGCAAAGGTTGTTGGCAGATGACACTGGCAGAAAAATTGTTAATTTAAATCATTGTTTATAGCTTGTTGTTGCAAACTTTTTCATTCGCTGGAATATGTAGTGTTAATTCAGATTTGCTATACAAATACAAAATGCACCCCCATGATGTATTTGTGTCAGTTTGGTCAAAATCTGGCCAGAAAATAGAGTGCAGACCAGGCTTTTTCATGGTTATATGACCATGGTGACCTTGAAAACTAGGTCAAGGCCACCAAAAATCTACTGGTTTATTTAGCTACTCAAAATGATGTATATGTGCCTGTTTGGTCTAAATTTGGACATTGGTTCAGAAAATAGAGCCCAGTCAAAGCTTTTTCATAGAGTTATATGACCCTGGTGACATTGAAAATTAAGTCAAGGTCACCCAAATCTAATCATTTATTAAGGCACTCCTATTGATATATATATGTGCCAGTTTGGTCAAATTTTGCGTCTTCCAGCCCTAATAATATTACAATAAATACCAATTCTAATATTTTATAGCCCTAATAACCAACAACAGAAAGAGCATCAGCAAAGTGTTAGAAACTTTAGAACATTTACGGTATAATAAGGTGGGATGATAAAATATCTGACAGTATAAAGTACAGAAATCAATAGAATGACAAAATGTTTTTGCATTGATTCTGCTAATATAGCTATGTAATTAAAGAAAGCCTCACAAACATCAGTAATATCATTAAAAATTAAAGTTTCTCGTTTGTTTCATTGCTATATAGCATGCTACCTTCACATGCCAACGCATGACAAGCTCATTTCAGAGTCCTTTGGGAATAATAAGCTCAGGCAATTGAACATCTGCAACATCCCAACAAGGTCGGTCCTGATTTGGATCCAAACCTTTGTACACTCTTATAGTGTTCTTGAAAGAATTTTTCGAAAAAGTGAAGTTTGAAAAAAGTCAGCAGACAACAACAAAAGCATGATAAATTACCCATCATGCAAAGAGTTAAGAATGGAATGTTCTACTTTGCAGAAAAGTTGCAGTGGACAAAAATTCCACTCGACGTCTGCTCGTAATTACGAGTGAAATCTAGAAAGGACGAGTACTTCTCCCCAAAGCATTCGTCCTACAGGAGGAGTGCTTTGGGAAGAATTACTCAAGGAAGTCATATTACTCCCTGATGTTCTTTATTGCATACGCTTTTAAAGGACAAGTGCATGTGTTTGCAGGATGAGTGAAAATTGTTAGTCACTCGTCCTGCAGGACAAGTGCAATACTGAAATATTTTTGTCCCCTGAGTTGTAATGTGTTTACCCACCTGTAGCTGAGGACTGAGCCACTGATTTAATTCCTAACTTGAATTTATTTTTTCCCTTCGCCCAATTCACAAGACGATCGGCAAAATCCTTCCTTATGACTCGTGTTGTACCTCCGTCGACAAAAATAACAAATTTCTCGGCAGACACTTTTTCAGTGGCCTTCTTGAGTTTCTCTATAACCTCTTCTTCTATTTTCTGTTTTCTTCTCTCTAAGATGTCAACTGGGTATTTTCTAATCTTATCAAGGTCCAACCTGGAATATATGGGGCAATTCTTGAGATTTGAGCCGTGGCATGAGATTTCCAACAATGTCGCATTTTGACATGAATAGACTCAGACGAGCCTGTGCAGCCTCATGTTAATCTTAGAAACTCCAAAAGATTTTCAATTAGTAGCTTAACACTCCTAGAATATTCCATCGACTAGCAAAGGCTCTGATCAGTCTGCGCGTATGCACAGGCTGGTCTGAGCCTTTGCTGGTCGCACATACCACATTGTTGGAAATCTGATGTCCCGGCTCATTTTAATTTGTTTGGTTAGAGGCTTTATGTCCCAGTTAACAGCTATGGTCATATCAAGATGGTCAGTTCACATATAACTACACTTTTTCCAGGGCAAACTTGACTAGTGGTTAACCAGTACTTAGTGCATTTACTTTCACTTGTAACTGACAACAACTCTTCTTGAATCAGCGGAAGGAGGAGAATAACCACAGAAATTATTTCATGATCAATCTCCACGAAAGTATGAGATCTGGCCCGGGATCAAACTTGCGACCCCTGGGTCTGCAGTCAGACTCGCTTCCAATTGTGGTATGGGGCCAGGTCCAGTTCACAAGTGTCACAAGTATACAAAGGGTGTCTTACATATACAGTGGGGCTAGAGGTCTAAATTTTGGTCCGAGGCTTCATCTACATGAATACTTTGCATATGCCAGCATGGAGAGCTCTGGCAAATCTGCCCATTGGTGTAGGCTGGTCTGAGCATTCATTGCTCTACAATGACATAAGTATCAAAATCTTATATGCTGGCCTATTAAATTATGCCAATAGTAATGCCTACTTTAGTAAAAAGGGGACAACTGTCCACAGAACTCAAATCATAGAATAATCAAGCTAACACAACAATATCCATGGAAACAATTTATTGCAAATGGGGGGAGGGGGAAGGAGTTGACATACCTTGGTGTTACACTGTGGTCAAAGTTTACCGGCAACTCTCGCCCATCATCCTGAAACATTACAATGTAAATATTACAATTCAACAGCTTTAGATAAACAAGTATGTTCAGCGTAAACAGTTACTTGTAAATATTTTCTTACCCATAATTTTTAACATATGTTTAGGGTGCTCAAAAGAACCATCTCATGGAGAGGTTAACAGGTTGAGAAATAAGAAAAAATATTTTTCTGTAACGGACTGTTAACTAAAGCCTGAATTCCATTGTTAATTCTCATTAATGATTGTATAAATGATATTGATTTTGTCAGATGAAAAATACTCATATTTAGCAGATATATTTCTAAGAGATATGACAAATACTAGAGCATTAAATTAGTAAATTCCTGAAACATATATCTTGGACTAGTTCCAGGGGATCATTGTCCACGACAACCTAGAAGCCTTTACATTTAGTCATGTTCATATGATTTTGACATGTATGTATGTATGATTTGTGGTCTAGTTATTTTAGTAGACCACCGATAGAAAACATTTATTTTATATCACATTTCTGTATAAAATAATATAGCATACCTGATTGGTGATTTATTTGTAAGAGTTTAAATTAAGATTTCTAACATGTATAGAAGATGACAAAAATATACAGTCAACTGTCTTTATAACAAAGGTGTTTGTCCCCAAATAATTTGATGTTAACTGAATTTCTGTTGTAATGCAATCAAATTCAATTTAAAATCATACATTTGTGGAAATTCCAATCATGCAAAAAAAAAATTGCTGTTATAAAGGGTGTCAGTATAAAGAGTTTTCATTATTACCCAATGTACTATATTGAGAGTAATTAAGCATTTTTACTGTTTTATCAAATTGTCGATCTCTACCAGTTTGATGCCGTTTCGATGAACTGTTGCACAAGCAACATTTTTTACTGTTGCACAGTCATGTGGCGCACTGAACACTGATGACGTCAAAGGTATTACTTAGCAGCGTCGCACTATAGGAAAGTTTTGTTCGATTTGATTCTTTATGTCCCAGTTAACAACTTTTCAGTTATGTCGGGATTGACCAAGTACTAAGCAAGGATTAATGTGACAATGCAGTGACCCCGTTGGGGCTAAAATCCGCAACACTGAAGCATTTTACCACTGAGCCACTGCGCTCTCTACGCTGTATGAGAAAAACAGAAAATTCTGCCTAATCTGTTCAATTTTGGTTTCAAAGGTTTCCGCTCATTCTAACTAAGAAAAAGAGTACCCACACTTTATGTTTCTGAACACAAACAATGAAGTTATTGGGAGTTTGAAGAGCCCTCCCACCAAGGCCTTCTGTCGTATACTCGCATTAGCATTGTGCTTATTGTTACCCTTTGTAAGTTCTGAGTTGGGCAATAAAACAACTATTTCACACCTTTCTGTGCAACAATCAAAAATATCACGCCCTCATTGCTGTGGATGACCCGATGCACCCCGGGGTGATAGTTTTGACTGTTGCACGGAAAGGTATGAAATAGTTGCATACTGTATATGGTTTTTGGCTATTGAACTGTCATCTAGGGTGTAATCTGGTTATCTAACCATATCTTGCTAATATATACTGTTAATTAGAATTTCTAATTTTTGGACAAATCACTATTTCTTTTTTCCTTAACCTTCTTAAAAGCTGTATGAATGAGTCTCCGAAGATTATCTACAGGAAGATAGTTCACCACAGAAACAGAACTGAAAAAGAAATTGAAACAACTAGAAATTGTGTTTGTGAAGCACTTTGCTCCCAACCTTACGTTTGTCCGTAAGGATAATGCTCTTTTTAAAAACAAGCCCCATTCTTTGAAAAGATATTTAATCAGGCCGCAAGGTATACATCTCAACTGAGCATGCAATTTATCCTACTTATAAATGTTAAAATGCCAACAGTATTGTTGGCAAATAAACATTTATCAGCAGGATAAATACACCATCCGAATGTATTAAGCAAGGGAAAATTGTTATGTTTTTATGAATAGTTGAAATTCTATGCTAAATCAGTTGAGCATGACAAAAGTTTTATATTCTTGCAGCCAGGTGATCCACTTATTATATATTTAAGAAATAGATCAGCTCCAGCAGTGAATTGTTGAGTAATAATTCACTGTTTGGAGGTCAGTTGTAAAGAAGATCAAATCACGAGCGCGCAGCGTGAGTGATTTATCTTCGTACAACTGACCGACAAACAGTGAATTATTACTCAAGAATTCACACACTGTAGCTGATCTATTTTGATTCTAACACACAATAAATGACGAAAACACATTCGAAGTCTTCAGCTTCTTCCAACTTTCCGCCATTGCACTGAAGAACTCCCGCCAATACTTAGACTACGTCGCATACGTTTACATGTAATTGTAACGTCTTTCAAGCGTAAAAACAACGTACCGTTGGCTCTATAGGCGAGGTGTGTTAGAATATTAGCTAATACAAAGTTTTAGGACTGTAGCTGTTACAGATTGGTAACAAGGTATGAGTGAATCAGGAGCAATAACTCTGCAATAAATTTATGCAAAATTATGTCATCCTCATTACAATATTCTACACATCAAATGATCTTAGTATATCAAAAGTCAACAGGTCCAATGTTGGGAAAATGTTTAAAATGTCATTTTTAATGAAATCCAACCAAAAGTTTTCCTCAGCCTAAATTGGTATACCTAGGTTTAATACTTACTGATAGAGATTTATCTCACCATCTGATTCTAATCAAAGTGGCAAACCTCAAATTTTGTGATATCTTTCTTAAAGCTGCATAGTCTGTAACTTTTGATCTTTTAATTTTAGAACTAATGTTTCTATTTTTCAAGAACACAGTAAAAAACTAAAATTCAGTTATACATTTTACCAATTTCGTAAATCTTAACAAATTATCAGTATCGAAACAACAGCATTATTGTTAAAATTAACTGTCTATATAATTATTGGAGGGACGCAAATAATTACCAACACGAGAAAAACACACCTGTTTGATAAGATAATTCATTTTTCCGTGCAGTTTTCAGCTCTAGTGAACAGATTTATTGTGGAAACATAACTTAATTCAACTGTTACAAATGATTTAAAAAGAAAATAAAAAATTTCAAAAAATGTTCATAGTTGCAGACTGAGTCTCTTTAATATTAGTAGAAAATAAGGTTTGATATTACAAGTGAATTTCACATTTAATATGAAACCTTATTTGTATTTTAAAAGGACATAACTTGAAAATGTCATCTTAAGCTGCTGCAAATTTTAAAATTTCCAAGGATTGATCCTCTTACACTCAGATTGGCAAAACTGAATGAAGTATCCTCAGCTCTAACCATGTTGAAACCTTTTGTTTAAAAAATAATTTTAATTTGAGCCAAACCCATCAGAAAATGGAAATATCTTAAATATGATCAATTTAACCCTTAACTTCCTTCATGAATATTCATGCTAAAATCCACCCACTATGAATAATTATATTAATAAACTTTCATGTTTTTACATTGAACAAAGAAATTACTTGTCAGGTCAACCTGTGTAGGATCATATTTAACCATATTTCTATTAACAAACTGGGCCATTCTGTTTGCAAAAGTGTCCAAAGGATTGGGTTAAAAAGTGTCAAAAAATGGGTTAATAAGTGTCCAAAGGAATGGGTTAATAAGTGTCCATAGGAATGGGTTAATAAGTGTCCAAAGAAATGGGTTAATAAGTGTCCAAAGGAATGGGTTAATAAGTGTCCAAAGGAATGGTTTAATAAGTGTCCATAGGAATGGGTTAATAAGTGTCCAAAGAAATGGGTTAATAAGTGTCCAAAGGAATGGGTTAATAAGTGTCCAAAGAAATGGGTTAATAAGTGTCCAAAGGAATGGGTTAATAAGTGTCCAAAGGAATGGGTTAATAAGTGTCCAAAGGAATGGGTTAATAAGTGTCCATAGGAATGGGTTAATAAGTGTCCAAAGAAATGGGTTAATAAGTGTCCAAAGGAATGGATTAATAAGTATGCAAAGAAATGGGTTAATAAGTGTCCAAAGGAATGGGTTAATAAATGTCCAAAGAAATGGGTTAATAAGTGTCCAAAGGAATGGGTTAATAAGTATAAAAAGAAATGGGTTAATAAGTGTCCAAAGAAATGAGTTGATAAGTGTCCAAAGGAATGGGTTAATAAGTGTCCAAAAGAATTGGGTTAATAAGTGTCCAAAGGAATGGGTTAATAAGTGTCCAAAGGAATGGGTCAATAAGTGTCCAAAGAAATGGGTTAATAAGTGTCCAAAGGAATGGGTTAATAAGTGTCCAAAAAATGGGTTAATAAGTGTCCAAAGAAATTGGTTAATAAGTGTCCAAAGGAATGGGTTAATAAGTATACAAAGAAATGGGTTAATAAGTGTCCATAGGAATGGGTTAATAAGTGTCCATAGGAATGGGTTAATAAGTGTCCAAAGAAATGGGTTAATAAGTGTCCAAAGGAATGGGTTAATAAGTATACAAAGAAATGGGTTAATAAGTGTCCATAGGAATGGGTTAATAAGTGTCCAAAGGAATGGGTTAATAAGTGTCCAAAGAAATGGATTAAAAAGTATACAAAGAAATGGGTTAATAAGTGTCCAAAGAAATGGGTTAATAAGTGTCCAAAGGAATGGGTTAATAAGTGTCCAAAGGAATGGGTTAATTTACTGCTCTGCTTCCTTGTTTTTATCCAATTTACTCCAGTAAACAAGTGAGTAAAAACAGTGTGGATCTTGATCAGCTGACTTCTCATACGCCAGGTGATTTTGATCTACTTTGATTAAAAAAGTATTTACTGGGTTAAGCATGATAATGACTTAGTCTTGTTTAAAATTTCAAAAGTTTGCATAAGCTTTCATTTGTTTAAAAGATAACAGAAATAATTTATAACTGATGAGCCAGCCTTTATATGTATGGGATTCCATGAACCATCCAAAAATCAAATTCATTCCTCATGAGAAAACCTAATTTTGTTGCATGAGAACAAAGGCACAGACCAGACTGTGCATCCATGTAGTCTGATCAGCTCCAAAATTATTCCAGTCATAGAAAGTAAAATGACTAAACTTTCAAATTTGCAATCTTATTGCTTTTCACTATATCTTAGCAAAGCCAAAAAACTTTTTTGTTTTTTTTAAGTTGGGTTTTTCTGTTCATCTGTGAAAAGTACCATTTACTTAAAAGATTTCACATAATATGTAATACACAAGAAAAACTGTCTTCAGGATTTCCAACCAAGACTCAAGCCAGTCTAGTCAGCTACAGAGAACAGCTAGAATACTAAAATTTTGCATGTATAAAGTTTGAATAAAATTCTCTCCAGATATTGAATAATAAAGGTGCTGATCAGACTGTGCAGATGCGCAGGCTGGTCTGCGCCTTTGTTATTTGCCTTGAACAGTCAAGTTTTCTTGCGAGGAGGCCCATATATCTTAAGAAAATTTATTTACAATAATTTCAATGTCTGTCCCCATCCAATATATCTATCAGCTGTTAATTTTTTGCATGCTGGGTAATTTTGCATGCTTTTGTTGTCGTCTGCTGACTTTTTCAAAATTTACTTTCTGAAAAAATTCTTAAAGGAACACTATAAGAGTGTCAAATGGTTTGGGTCCAGATCAGGACTGAAGTTTCCTCGGTCCTGATATTGTTCCAAACTGTTTGCAAAGGTTATCAGCAGACGGCACTGGAAGTCACCCGCTTAAAAGCTTGGGTGTAATAACAAGAGTCATCAATTTACCGGTGTGAGAAAACCTTAGGCCAGCCAATTTTAATAAGATAATCTTTAATCCTCAAACAATAGAAATGACAATACTTTTAAAATTTTCTGGCAGAATGCAAATGTACGAAAGATTATACCATCAGACCATCGACTCCAGATTACACTTCGTCTCTGCCATTAATTATTAGTATGGTGCCCACTCTTTGCCTACTCAAGTCGTCTGCTGATAACCTTTGCAAACAATGTGGACCCAGATCAGGCCCGACAAAATATCAGGACTGATCTGGATCCAAACTGTTTGACACTCTGATGGTATTTCTGAAAGAACTTTTCATAGAAATATATATTGAAAATAATCAGCAGACGACAAAAAACATGCAAATTACCCAGTAGGCAAAGACGTAATGATAATAAAAACCTCTTCAGAATTACCCTTCTTCCTCTCTGCATGTCAGAGCAAATGGTTTACATTTTTTTTTAATATTTATGAAAGACCTCAAAGGGTTTTCAAGTTAAAAGAAGGACACAAAAGTATGGTTTAATCTATGCATCCATTTTCAAAGGGTCATAACTCCAAAAATGCATAATCAATAATAAAATTAATACAGTTCTTGTGCTGACCTGTGCTCTGCACATCATCTCGTGCTGTTCTACATTTTTTGTATGGTTTAACTTTTTGTGGCTATTCCTTGGCAGTAGCCAGTAATGAGCCCGGTGGGTTTATGATTTTATGTCCGGGAGCATCTGAAGGCTCAACCGGCAGTTGTTGTGGTTTAAAACGTCTCAGAAGACGGGGCCACAGCTTATAGTCTCATCCGACAGACTTTTTTGAGACTGTTCCTTGGCTGTAATCAGCACTTTGCCGGGTGGGTTTATGGTTTATGTGGTTTGTTTTTTTGCTTGTTTGTTTGTTTGTTTGTTTGTTTGTTTGTTTGATTTTATTCTTTACCTCCCATCAACAATCTTTCAGTTAAACAGGGATGGGTCTTCCTGGGTTGAACCAGTACTAAGCTAGGATAAATGTGTCTTGCTCAAGGACCACAAAGCAGTCACGCCAGTGAGGCTCGAACCCATGGCCCCTGGGTCTCGAGTCAAGCACTCTACCACTGAGCCACCGGGTTCCCTATGTGATTTTATGTCCGGGAGCACCTGAAGGCCCAACCCACGGTGGTTCTGGTTTAAAATGTCTTGAAAGACAGGGCCACAGCTTAAAGTCTCATCCAACAGATTTTTTTGTGGCGGTTCCTTGGCTGTAACTAGTACTGTGTCGGGTGGGTTCATGTGGTTTTATGTCCAGGAGCACCCAAACGCTCAACCGGCAGTGGTTCTGGTTTAAAACGTCTCAGAAGCTGAGATTGACCATATTGATGTTAAGCTCTTTCCTTTCTAGCAGGGACTTTTGTCGTCTGCTAGTTAGAGCCCAGATCAGGAGAGACAGAACATTGGTCCTAATCTGGATCAAAAAATTTTGACACTGATAGTGTTCCTGAAAGAATTTTTTGAAAAGGTAACTTTGAAAAAGTCAACAGACCACAACAAATTTAGCATGAAAAATTACCTAGTATGCAAAAACTTGAGATAGATAAAAAAAAAAGTGTTGAATGAGGAGCACATTGTTTTTTAAAATCATGGTAAACATAAAACAGATTATAAGAATCTATCATGAGTGTGTGGGTAGAATAGAAAAATCCGTCCCGTTTGGCATCACAAGGCTTGCCAAGTGATGACAAACGGTGATCCCGAGGGTCAGATTTTTGTATCCTACTCTCACCCGAATAATGGATTCTTTTTCTTGCTCACCACTAGATACCAGATTTTGTTCTTAAGAAAAGGCTCCCAGAAGTTCCTGAATACGCCGAGATGGGACATGTCATGATGACGTCACTTTGACATAACAATGACGTCACTTGACGACCATGTGCGAGAGCTCCAATGCAACCAATGTATTTAGCCCTCACGTGACAGCCTGGGTAAGATAGCATGGGTAAGATAAGATTTTCTAACCCAGGGTAAAATCTCAGATGTCCCTATCCAGTGTGCAAGAAATATATATAAAAAAAAAACCTGTCTATTGCATTATTCACTTTACGTTCTAATCAACATTTTCAAGGAATTTTTTAATTTTTAACAAACTTGGATAATAAAATTAAAAATAAAGTAGTTGTTACCAAAAAAAAAGAAATAAACCTGCTATATATCCTCACAATAACAGTTTATCCAAAACAAAAACTTTTTTTGGAATGATCGTGTGCCAACTATCCTGTCAAACCAAAACTGAAACATCAAAGTTTAATCTACCTGATCAAGACAATTGAATCACAAATGATTCCACAGAAAAAGCAACCTTCTTCAGTAATTTACTGTTTTGATGCAAGACTGATGGAAACATAACATGAGAAAACATCCCTTTCTTGTCTAATGGAATAATACTTAGACGTGTGTATGTGGGAAACCAGTAAAAGAGTCCATACCCAGATGAGATGCAGTAGCAGATCCAGAGGATGTTCGCTTGAACCCCCCTCCCCGCCCCCTGTTTTTAAATATCCTATGAAAATGAAATAATTTGGTCTCAGTGAGACCAAATTATATCATTTTCATGGGATATTTAAATTAAAATGAGAGAAAATCAGCAAAGCGAACCCCCACACCTTTATATATATGAGCACCCTTTCCAGAAATCCTGGATCCGCCCCAGATGCTGCATAATATTGCATAATTAAAATCAACATAGGCAGAAATAAAATTTTATTGGAAAAATCAAATTCTCTTAATTCTAAATTTAAGTTTATAATAAATTCATTGTTTTAACTCTTTGCATGCTGGGTAATTTATTATGCCTTTGTTGTCGTCTGCTAACTTTTATCAACATTAACTCTTTTTTTTAAAATCTTTCAGGGACACTAATAATGTGCCAAACGGTTTGGATCCAGATCAGGACCAACACTCTGTTTGCAAAAGTTATTAGAAGGCGACAAAAGACTGGGCCACTTACAAGGAAAGGGTTAAATTGAAGAAAAAAAAACACACATCCTAATGCTTGTTTGAGTCTTAAACTACTTCCATACTCTGCAAGCAGTGATGGCTCTGACAAGACTGCATGAGTGTGCAGGCTCACCTGAGCCTTTGCTGCTCTCCATTGCTTGTTTGGTTTGATTGTTTACATCCCAGTCAACAAATTTTCAGTCATGTTGGGACGGGTCTTCCATGGTTGAATCAAAACAAAGCAGAAGATAAAGTGTCACATTTCCAATGTGATAAGTACTAAATTCTCATGTGATGGCTCATTTATTGTAAGCAATGTACATGATTTTGAAATTAAAGCGAATATTGATAAAACAATACAAGTTAGGAAAACAATGTACGTATTAATCTTGTACAAATTTAAATACCACTTATGAATGGGTAAACACAAATATTGAAGAGAATAATGAGATTTTGTTAAAATGTTTAAATGTTTAAATATTTAATGATATCAATCAAAGGTCAGTAGAGGTCACAGAGCTTGTATAAACCCATATCCTGCTGAATGTAACCCATCTACAGAAACATTCCAGATTTCATCATATCAGACACTTGATTTGCCCAATTGTTGCAGTAATTTAACGGAATTGCAATGCAAACAGTGTAGATCCTGATCAGCTGGCTTAGAAGCCTGCTGATTAGTATCTGCACTGTTTGCTCAGGTGTGATATATTTGATAACAGCACGATAAAGGGCAGGTAATGTAATATGCCAGAATAAAACAAAACCCACCCTAAGAAAATACAATAGGCCAATTTGTTATAAACCTTTGCTCTGATGGTGAAACAACTAGCACACACCTTTTTGTACCTATAAGCCTATTTCAGACAAATGGAGTTTTCAAAAAGCTGCATAAAAATTAGGTCAGGATGGGCCATTGTGTATATTAAGGGGGTCACAGGTTATGATTTCCAGGAAATATTGTATTTCTCTCTCTGAAGATCAATCTTTTCTTAGCAAACAGTGCAAACCCTGATGAAATGCTGCCATATGTGTCATTTCATCTGGATCTTCACAGTTTGCAACAGTACCGGTTTAGAGGTTTCAAGTATACTAGGGGTTGATCTCCAACACTTTTCCAGAAAGGGAAAGAAATGGGGATATTCATCTTACCCCCACCCCTACTGACTATAAGAAAGCATCCAACATTGATAACCAGCTTGCCCAATTTTTCCAAACGCCACTACTAAGAACCTTATTGACACCTGAGCAACAGTTTCAGATGGGGAGTAAAGAGAGGAGGACTTACCAGACATGATTGCCATAGCCAATCAGAAATGTCTCCTGTGTCATTGACAGCTGGCGAGTAAACATATAAAGACTTACCAGACATGAGTGCATGCGCAATCGGAAATGTCTCCTCTGTCATTGGCAGCTGGGGAGTAAAGAGATGAGAGGACTTACCAGACATGAGTGACATAGCCAATTGGAAATGTCTCCTCTATCATTGACAGCTGGGGAGTGAACAGATGGCTCTTACCAGACATGAGTGCCATACGCTATCGGAAATGTCTCCCCTGTTATTGACAGCTGGGGAGTAAAGAGATGAGGACTTACCAGACATGAGTGAAATAGTCAATCGGAAATGTCTCCTCAGTCATTGACAGCTGGGGAGTAAAGAGATGAGGACTTACCAGACATGAGTGAAATAGTCAATCAGAAATGTCTCCTCAGTCATTGACAGCTGGGGAGTAGAGAGATGAAAACTTAACTAGAAATGAGTGCCATACTCAATCAGAAATGTCTCCTCTGTCATTGACGGCTGGGGAGTAGAGAGATGAAAACTAAACCAGACATGAGTGCCATATGCAATCGGAAATGTCTCCCCTGTCATTGACAGCTGGGGAGTAGAGAGATGAAAACTTAACTAGACATGGGTGCCATACCCAATCAGAAATTTCTCCTCAGTCATTGACAGCTGGGGAGTAGAGAGATGAAAACTTAACTAGGCATGAGTGCAATACCCAATCTGAAATTTCTCCTCTGTCATTGACAGCTGGGGAGTAGAGAGATGAAAACTTACCTAGCCATGAGTGCAATACCCAATCTGAAATTTCTCCTCTGTCATTGACCGCTTGGGAGTAGAGAGATGAAAACTTAACTAGCCATGAGTGCAATATCTAATCGGAAATGTCTCCTCTGTCATTGACCGCTGGGGAATTAACAGATGAAAACTTTACCAGACATGAGTGCCATACCTAATCGGAAATGTCTCCTCTGTTATTGATAGCCGGGGAGTAAAGAGATGAGGACCTACCAGACATGAGTGACATACCCAATCAGAATATCTCTTCTGCCATTGGTAGCCAGGGAGTAAACAGAGAGAGGACCTACCAGACATGAGTGACATACCCAATCAGAATATCTCTTCTGCCATTGGTAGCCAGGGAGTAAACAGAGAGAGGACCTACCAGACATGAGTGACATACCCAATCAGAATATCTCTTCTGCCATTGGTAGCCAGGGAGTAAACAGATGAGAGGACCTACCAGACATGAGTGTCATAGCCAATCAGAATGTCTCCTCTGTTATTGGTAGCCAGGGAGTAAACAGAGAGAGGACCTACCAGACATGAGTGACATACCCAATCAGAATATCTCTTCTGCCATTGGTAGCCAGGGAGTAAACAGAGAGAGGACTTACCAGACATGAGTGCCATAGCCAATCAGAATGTCTCCTCTGTTATTGGCAGCCAGGGAGTAAACAGAGAGAGGACCTACCAGACATGAGTGCCATAGCGAATCAGAATATCTCTTCTGCCATTGGTAGCCAGGAAGTAAACAGAGAGAGGACTTACCAGACATGAGTGCCATAGCCAATCAGAATGTCTCCTCTGTTATTGGCAGTTTAGGAGTAAACAGATAAGAGGAATTACCAGACACGAGTGCAATAACCAATAAGAATGTCTCCTCTGTTATTGGCAGTTGGGAAGTAAACAGATGAGGCCCTACCAGACATGAGTGCCATAACCAATAAGAATGCCTCCTCTGTCATAAAGTCTGTCCAAGGTAAAACAATACAGCTGGGGAGTTAACAGATGAGAGGACCTACCAGACATGAGTGTCATAGCCAATCAGAATATCTCTTCTGCCATTGGTAGCCAGGGAGTAAACAGAGAGAGGACTTACCAGACATGAGTGCCATAGCCAATCAGAATGTCTCCTCTGTTATTGGCAGCCAGGGAGTAAACAGAGAGAGGACCTACCAGACATGAGTGCCATAGCCAATCAGAATATCTCTTCTGCCAATGGTAGCCAGGGAGTACACAGAGAGAGGACCTACCAGACATGAGTGCCATAGCCAATCAGAATATCTCTTCTGCCATTGGTAGCCAGGGAGTACACAGAGAGAGGACCTACCAGACATGAGTGCCATAGCCAATCAGAATATCTCTTCTGCCATTGGTAGCCAGGGAGTACACAGAGAGAGGACCTACCAGACATGAGTGCCATACCCAATCAGAATATCTCTTCTGCCAATGGTAGCCAGGGAGTACACAGAGAGAGGACCTACCAGACATGAGTGCCATAGCCAATCAGAATATCTCTTCTGCCATTGGTAGCCAGGAAGTAAACAGAGAGAGGACTTACCAGACATGAGTGACATAGCCAATCAGAATGTCTCCTCTGTTATTGGCAGTTTAGGAGTAAACAGATAAGAGGACTTACCAGACACGAGTGCAATAACCAATAAGAATGTCTCCTCTGTTATTGGCAGTTGGGAAGTAAACAGATGAGGCCCTACCAGACATGAGTGCCATAACCAATAAGAATGCCTCCTCTGTCATAAAGTCTGTCCAAGGTAAAACAATAGAGCTGGGGAGTTAACAGATGAGAGGACCTACCAGACATGAGTGTCATAGCCAATCAGAATGTCTCCTTTGTCATTGGTAGCCGGGGAGTAAACAGATGAAGACTTACCAGACATGAGTGCCATAGCCAATCAGAATATCTCCTCTGTCATTGGCAAAACAAGAAGCGTAGATGGGAGTGGCAAAGTTCATTTCACGGATCAGCTGGTTTTCCTTGCTCCATATCTGAATAATAAACTATCAACTGTCAGCAATTATGATAATGGATGAATTCTGATATTCAACCATTTACTCCATAGGCAATTTTTAGATCATGACATAATTTTCTATTTTTAGACAACATTGAAAACATTGAAAAAATTAAGTAAACTTTTGAATACTTTTAAAAATAATATGGAAAATGGAGCATTTCCATAATATTTTCATATACATGATATTTCAATGATGTCAAAAGGCCCAATTATGGAGGAAATGGTTAATCAGGTAGCTAGCTCCTTTAAAGAGCTGAAATATATAGGTAGGACAAAGAATAAAGCTATCAGAACTGAAGATTAACGAAAGAAATATTAATGCTCCCATCCCCCATCCAATTACTCCTATATTATTTTTTAATGCTTCCATAGCCCTAAAAAGGCCTATTTTACCAGAACATACATGTTCCTGTCCATGAAACCATTTCTTGTGAAAGTCATTACAAGAATCTGGATTTTTTTTTACTAAATACATGTACTTGTATTTGAAGTTTCCATTTGCCCACCTTTTACAAATCCTAATAATGTTATATTTCTATTTTTTATAGCTTTGCTTGTGACACTATAACTTTTTTATATATACATTAGGTTCAACTACTAGCTTCCAGTATTCCATTGAAATGCTTATGACAACACTTTTCATTCTGATGGATTTTCCCATACATGGAGAGAAATTATAGGTGTGCACGGTGCATGGGAAATGCTCGCCCTATTGACGGCAGACCAAAGAGTGAAGTCCAGGTCAGACCTGATAAGCTTCAGGTGGTAGCTTCCTTCTGCTACCTAGGTGACATGCTTTCTGCTGGTGGAGACTGTAAAATGGCGGTCACTACTCGTGTGAAAGCCGCCTGGAAGAAGTTCAGGGAGCTACTACCAGTTCTCACATCCCGCCACCTCTCTTACAAGACCCGTGGCCATGTGTACAGCTCTTGCGTGCGGAGCGCCATGCTCCATACCAGTGAAACTTGGCCACTTACCAAGACCAACCTGCAGCGCTTGCAACGCAATGATAGGGCCATGATCAGACAGATCTGCAGTATCAAGCCAGAGGATGTGGCCAGGGTAAGGTCAAGCGAGCTACTGGCAAAGCTTCAGCTTGAGGATCTCGACCTCATTTTGAGAGAGAGAAGGCTTCGCTGGTTTGGGCATGTGGCGCATTCGAGTGGTGCAATCAGTACAGCATATGATATGCAGATTGACGGCAATCGGGGGGAGGGGGGGGGGGGCAGGGAGGCCCAAGCAAACATGGAAGAAACTGACAGAGAAAGACTGCCGTGAGTGGAAGCTCACCACAGTTGACCCTCAAGAAAGGAGCACCTGGAGATCAGGTGTGAGATCTGCTATGCGTGCAGCTAGCCAGTTACCTGGAAATGGGCCCACTGATGTGGATGATGCCCCTGCACCTGCACGTTAATCAAAAATTCTGATTATGATGATTATGATGATGTTGTTACAAAAATATTTGTTTTTAAGGGATTAGTTAGTGGTCAAACTTCTATAAAATGATTAGTTTTGTCCCTGAAGATTGTTTTTATCTCAGTAAACAGTGCTGACCCTGATGAAATGATGCTTTATGTGGCATTTCATTTTCGTCTTCATTGTTTGCCACAGTATCTGTTTACTGGTATCTAAACTGTCTCCCCATCAACGCTGTAAAACTGATCAAGAGCAACAATCCAAACATCATTTTTCCGATCAGAGTTGTCTTTTCTTTCTGCTTTTAGAACATACTAAGCCATCATCAGATTAAGGAATCAATGGAAAATATTTTTTTAGTTTGTATTCGGAAAACCCTTAAACTAGTACCTTTGCATACAGTGAAGACCCAGATGAAATGCAGCATTATGCTGTATTTCATTAGGGTCTACATTGTTTGTAAAGTTTAAAAAGACCTTCAGACAAAAGAATACATTTTTTTTCAACTATAACCTGACACCCCTAGATATGTACAATGGACTATCCCAAGTTTAATGTATCAAACCAGAAGGAAGACTCCATAGGTATATAAAGGGTTACTAAGTTTGATAATGGGAGCCAGTCTAACTGGTATCTAGAATGAAAAGGGATAAGAAAGATTTTTCAAAACTGACTTACCTTGACGAAGCCATCTTTGCCAGCCGTCAGGAAGAGTTTTAAGGGAGGACACTTGTCAATGGCTGTCATCTGAAATCACATGATTACAGTACAGTGTAGTCCCTTTATAACACTAGGTTATAAGTGAATCACATTATAAAGAGCTACATGCATTAGGGGCTCATTTGGCCTCCTCTGGAGTTAAAAAATGAAAATTGTTTTTCACCAATTTCTTTGATTGGTTTATTAGAAGAATAACTGTTGAGTAAAATTTCGGCATTTATTTAAACTTTACCGTTGCTATGGTAACAAAAATGGCCGACAAAGTAGGCTTGAAATAGAGAAATTGCCATTTTGGACCAAATTTAAGGCTTTTAGAGACCTTTTTTTTTTAAAAATTAGATATCAGCGAAGCTAAATACGAAAAATTCCTTTAAATATGTTGTGTGCCGTGATAATTCTCATCAAGCTGCTAAAAAATCTTTTTGGTATTTGCTTGTGCTCTATGCTAATTGGTCTGTCAAACATCTCATATTTGCTCCAAAATGGTCAATTTCCTATTTTCAGCCTATTTTGGCGGCCATTCTTGTTACCATGGCAACGGTTGAAGTTGAATTAATTTAAAACTTTAACACTTTGTTATTGTTCTAATAAACCAATAAAACCTTAATGCACGTGGCTCTTTTAAGGTAAAAAATTTCACTTATAACACCATGTTTGGGATCCATAGGATTGGACCATGTTTTAAATGAATAAAATTATAAAGAGACAATTTCACAAATGAATTATAGGAAAATGACCATTTTCATGGTCATTTTCCTATAATTCCTATGTAAAATTCCATGGTAAAAACATATGATGGCCACAACATCACTGGGTTATATCCAAATCTGTGTTATAATGAGGTCTGTTATAAAGGCTGCACTGTATATCTTTGGTTATATGACAGGGGTAAGGGCTTCCAATTATATCTAAATCACATAATCACAGTACAGTGTAATCCCTTTGGGGTCCATAGGAACGAACCGTGTTATAAGTTTGTTTGATTTGATTCTTTTCATCCCAGTCAACAATTTATCGGATATGTTGTGATGGGTCTTCCTGGGTTGAACCAGTACTAAGCAAGGATTAATGTGTCTTGCTCAAGGACACAACGCAGTGACCCCAGGGAGGCTTGAGCCCGCAACCCCTTGGTCTCGAGTACCATGTTATAAGTGAATCATGTTATTATGGAAGAATTTCACATTTTTTAAATTATAGGAAAAAGACCTATAATTATTTTGTAAAATGCCATGGTAAAGAATTGTGAGCCACAATATGACTGTGTTATACCCACATCTGTTATATTGAGGTGTGCTTTAAAGAGGCTGAACTATATAGCTTTGGATACATGATAGGGGTGGAGGCTTCCAATTATATCTTAATCACATCATCACAGTACAGTACTAGTGTAGTCTCTTTATAACACAATGTTTGGGCCCATAGGAATGGACTGTGTTATAATTTAATCACAGATGAATAATAGGAAAATGACCATGAAATGGTCATTTTCCTATAATTCCTTTATAAAATTCCATGGTTAAAAAATTTGAGAGCCACAACATGACCATATTATATCCATGGTTTAACAAGGTGTGCTATAAAGGGACTGTACTGTATATCTTTGGGCTATTATGATAGGGATGGGGCTTCCAATTATATCTAAATCAATCTTTTCCAATACATATAAATTAGTCTTGACAAGATGAGCTGGCTGTAGGACTGCTTTTAATTTTCAAAATAAAATATGTTTGCTCTTTCAAAACGGGCATGTAAAAAAAACGAAAACCTTTCTATTTCGACAAAATATTTATATAAGAATTTGCCATTGAAAAAAAAAAGTGCACCTTTGTTCTATTTCACTTCAAATAAACTGGTTAATAGGTGTTGCTAAACCCATAAAGTGCCAATAAAATAGCCACATATAGAGGATCTTACTTGAGTGCTCATGTTTTATTGAATTTATTAAACAAGTTAGCAAAAAATGATAAAATGCAAGGCTTCCCAAACATTTTATCTCTTTTTTGCAACAATTTTAATATATTCAATAATACAAGAGCAGGAACTATAGATTCTATTTATCATATGACATTAAGATTACATTGAAATCTCATTTCTGCCGTAAAAATTTTATAATTTTGTCATTATGTATGCAATGTTGTTATGGACGTCATAATGTTTCCCGAAAATCCGTAAACTACTAATTGTCAGCACATTACCAACTATTCACATACTAAGTTTCATCAAGGTAGCTTGAATAGGTTTTGAGTTATCATAGGATCCATATATTTTAGCAACATTTTGACTATTTCTGTTACCATAGCAACCATAATTTTCATGCGACAGCAAAAATAAAATGATGTGCCTAATCAACACATTACCACATGCTCACATACCAAGTTTCATCAGGCTAGCTTGAACAGTTTTTTAATTGGCTCGGGACCCAGATTTCTGCGGACAGACAGGTTTTTTACTATTTCTGTGTAACCATAGCAACCACAAAAAATTCATGGGATGGCAAAAAAATATAACGTACATAATCAGCACATAGCAACCAGTTCACATACCATGTTTCACCATGCTAGCTTGAATAGTTTTTTAGTTATCTTGGGATCCAGATTTCAGCGGTTAGACAGAAAGACAGATAGATGGACAGACGGAGGGCAAACCTTTGTGTGATACCAGTAGGGGCTAATAGAAGTCACAACAGGTTACCTCCAAACTGTGATCTTCATTTGGTCAGCGAAACTCTTGTAGTGGTATAATAATGCCACCCTGAATAAAAGGACCGAAATACAAACAGAAAGACCGAAATTACGCACAATAAGTGAGCAAAATCAGGGAACCGCAGCCAAGTCAAAATTTTGGCTGATATTGCAAATAAGCAAGAATATCACAATCCCCTGTCCTAGAAGCAACTCTGCAAGAGTATGTTTCAGTTTTCCATGATGATTTTTTTTAAATTCCATGACTTTTCTATGATTAAGGTAGGAAAATCAAGATTCCATGATTTTTCCAGAAAAAACGCTGTTTTCCATGATTTTTCCAGATCTGTGCAAACCTTGTATTTAGCATTTAGCAAAATTTTCTAGCCCAGAGATAATGAATGTTTTGATAGATTACAAGCAAAGTTCGAAAAGTTTGAACACTTTTTCACTTTATCTTTGTTATCTGAGCTGGAATTCACAAAATGCTTGTCAGAATAGCAAACAGTGAAGACCCTGATCAGACTGCTTCCTTCAGAAGCAGTCTGATCTGGGTTTGCACTGCTTGTTTAGGCCTTTTTGGCAGAAAATTAGTGTTTGAAATTTTTGAAAATTTATGGTATCTCCAAACAGTGATTTTCATCGGGCTGATGACACTCTTGTAAAGGCATAATCATACCCTTATGGCTCACACCATGCTGCCCACTATCACATCGAGAACATGACAACCTGCACATCACAAGTCACCATTGGCAACCTAAGTATGTCATTTTGTTCTCAAGATTTTGAGCGGAAACGAAATTTTGGCATGAATCATGGGCCATAACTCTGGTACAAATGTGCGAAAAATGATTTGTAACGATTCCAAGCTAGATCTTGTCAATACAAATGCATATATAAAATTTGGTGAAAATCTGACAATTTGTTCTAAAGATATTGAGGAGAAACCAAATTCTGACGTAAATCAAGGGCCATAACTCTGGTACAAATGTTGGAAAAATGATGTGTATCAATCCTAATCTAGACCATGTCAATATAAATGCACATACAAATTTTGTTAAATAATAAAATTCTATAAAGTTGTTCTCAGATATTGAGGAAGAAACAAAATTGACGGACGTAATGATGGAATGACAGACAACCTAAATCCAATATAGCCCCTCCTTTTTCAAAAAAAGTCATAGGGACAGGTTACCTCCAAACTGTGATCTTCATCAGGCTGATGACACTCTTGTAATGGCATAATCATGCCGCCTCCCTGGCTCACTCCATGCTGCCCACTATCACGTCGGGAACATGACAACCTGTACATCACTAGTCGCCATCGGCAACCTAAGTATGTCATCACTTGGAGGGAGAGTGCCAGTATGTCATCGTACATGCACAGTTGGGTAGGAACAGCAGGAAGTAAAATCTGAAAATACAAGCAATATCTAACCCGACTCTTCCTTTTAGTTTGATACAATTAACTTGGATAGTCCATTGTACATATCTAGGGGTGTCAGCTTATAAGTTTTAAAAAAATATTGATTTCTTTCGTCGGAAGATCTTTTTTACCTTTACAAACAGTGTAGACCCTGCAGAAATGCCGAAATATTCAGCACTTCCTCTGGGTCTTCACTGTTAACATACCTGTTTAGTGATTTCCCATATACAAAGGGTTAAAGTAGGACCTTGAGTACTTTGATTCTATTTAACATATAAAAAGCCTCCTAAAAATGGCCACAATCAACATTTTCAAATCTTGATACTTCATAAGGAAACCAGATAAGCTAATAAAATTATTATAAAATGGGCCTCAATGCGAGAAAACCTGTCTTCGAGGGTTGTGAACAACAAAGGTGAAGGTCAGCCTGCGCGTCAGTGCAATCTGAGCAGCGCTTTTGTTATTTGTTTTTCGAAAGCATCATATGTAAACTTGCTACAAGCGAAATTTCAATTTTCTAGCTAGTCTCTGTATTTGAGGAGATCGGTCTGAGTCTCGCTTTGTCGGAAATCCCGAAGACAGGTTTTCTCGCGATGAAGCCCAATTAATAATCAGCTTCTGACACGACAGTCTAACATGCCTATGGATACTAACTGTCCTCTCCATCCACTCTCCTGGACCTACCCATACACCCATAAACATGCACACAACTAAGGCCCTCAACTGCTCACTCAACAAGCACTCTAAATTACCTTCAATAATAAAAACAGTGCCCTACAACCCTAAATTGAGTTCTAATCAATAATTATTGTGTCACAATGATACAATATATTATTTAAAAAAGTACATGCATGGCTTGAATCATCATTTAGTTCAAGAGATATCCTGCAGACACAATTTTGGTCAAATTTTGACTTTACAAAGTGCTGATGTGACCTTGAAAATAAGGCCAAGGTCATCAAAATCTAATCAACTCTTCCCTCCTCCCAACAACGTATCTGTGCATGTTTGGTCAAAATCCAGCCACTGATTCAGAAGATGATTAGTGTGCATGAAACGTTGATTTTTCGTCTTCAAATGATGAAGACCTTGAAAAATAGATCAAGGTCACCAAAATCTAATCGCCTTTTTATTTTTTCACAATGATATATATAAAGTTTGACCAGAATCCATCATTCTGTTCAAGAGATAACATCCAAAGAAGCTATTTTGGTCAAAATTTGACATTTCAATGTATTGACCTTGAAAATAAGGTGAAGGTCACCAAAATATAATCAACCCTTTCCCCCTTTCCAAAAATGTATATATGCAAGTTTGGTTAAAATTCACCCACTGGTTCAGAAAATACAGAGCAGGAGGACATAACAAGGCCAGGTCTGAGGTTATATAAAACATTTCCATGTTCAATTCAGTTGAGCACGAAATTTATCCTGCTCAATAATGTTAAAATGCCAATAATTGTTGGCATTTTAACATTTATTTGCATGATAAATACAACATCCGAGAGACTTAAAGCAAGACACTTCTTCATTTGTCAATATTTTAGTTTTTATGAGCAGATGAAATTTCGTGCTCAGGTTGACTAGAGGCTCAAATAAACTGTCAACATTTGTTTTTGGTACCGGGTCGCGTGGCGCAGGCGGTAACGTGTCTGGCAAACAGATGCGAGTCTGACTGCAGATCCAGGGTTCTCGAGTTCCATCCAGGCCCAGTCCCATACTTTTGTGGAGATTGATCATGAAATATTTTCTACGGTCATTCTCCTCCCTTCCTCTGAGTAATTCAAGAAGGATTGTTGTCAGTTACAAGCGAAAGTATGTGCACAAAGTACTGGTTAACTGCTTGTTCAAGCTTGCCCAGGACAAAGCAACAAAACAAACAAACAATTTGTTTTTGGTTTGTAATTGCCACTTGTTTGTATCTACCCCACCAGTGCCACCACTACAATTCTTTAATTCACTACCCACTGACCCAAGCACTCTATTAACCAGATCATCACAATGCCTCTGGATTACAAACTATTCCCTCTAACTCCTCACCAAGACATCCCTATACATACAGTAAAACCTGTGAAAACGGCCTCTCTCAAAAAGACCAAAAAAGTATTTTCAAGACCAATTATCATTTTACGCAGGTCAAAAGTATTGCAGAATGCTCTAAGGGGAGCATTCTGCAATACTTTTGACCTTCATTAAGCTACCATTTGCCATTAAGATCTTTGTTTTGTTTATTTTGAGTGGACATTTTACACAGGTTTTACTGTACACCACTTATACCGTTAACTCCCCACTCAACAACTACTCTCTAAATTACTTTCAATATAAATGCCAGATTGACTAGCTCTGCCTTCTTAAAGTGCTGGCACCAGATCATCACAGTTGTATATGCCTCTAGATACTAACTATTCCCTCTGACCCCTCACCAAGACCTTACCCCCTACAAGCATGAATCCACCCATGCACACACTCACGCACACCCTACTTATACCTTCAACTCCCCACTCAATAAGTACTCTCTAAATTACCTTCAGTATCAAGGTCAGGTTGACTACATGCCCTTGTGTAGTGCTGCCTATCACTATTAGCCGGATCATCACAGCTGTATATGCCTCTGGATACTAACTATTCCTTCCAACTTCTCACCAACACCCGCCCCCCACACACACACCACTAATACCGTCAACTCCCCACTCAAAAAGTACTCTCTAAATTACCTTCAGTTTCAAGGTCAGGTTGACTACAGGCCTTTGTGTAGTGCTGCCTATCACTATTAGCCGGATCATCAAAGTTGTATATGCATCTAGATACTAACTATTCCTTCCAACTCCCCCCCCCCACACACACACACCACTAATACCATCAACTTCCCATTCAATTTTTACGCTCTAAATTACCTTCAGTAACAAAGCCAAGTTGACTAGAGGTCTTCTTGTTGTACTGTCTATCACTATTAACCAGATATTCACAGTTCTATATGCCACCGGATACTAACTATTCCCTCCGACCCCTCGCCCAAATCTCTCCCCCCCCCCACTCCAATCCTCAACATGCATCATTACTCTCTAAATTACCTTCAATATCAAAGCCAGGTTGACCAGAGGCCTTTGTGTAGTGCTGCCTATCACTGTTAGCCTGATCATCACAGTTGTATATGCCTCTGGATACTTACTATTCCTTCATTCCTTCCAACTTCTCATCAACACCCCCCCCCCCCCCCCCAACACACACACCACTAATGTCGTCAACTCCCCATTTAATAATTACTCTCTAAATTACCTTCAATATCAAGGCAAGGTTGACCAGAAGCCTTCTTGTAGTGCTGTCTATCACTATTTACCAGATATTCACAGTTCAGTATGCCTCTGGATACTAACTATTCCCTCAAACCCCTCGCCCAGTCCTCCTCCCACATCCCAATCCTTAACATGCATCATTACTCTCTGAATTACCTTCAGTATCAAGGCCAGGTTGACTACAGGCCTTCG
The DNA here is from genome assembly GCA_964019695.1 of Loripinus fragilis. Classification (NCBI taxonomy): domain Eukaryota; kingdom Metazoa; phylum Mollusca; class Bivalvia; order Lucinida; family Lucinidae; genus Loripinus; species Loripinus fragilis. The sequence continues at coordinate 10,141,125 of OZ026531.1, read as the reverse complement.
CGTAGTGCTGCCTATCACTGTTAGCCTCATCATCACAGTTGTATATGCATCTACAGTGTTCAATCTAGAGCGCGCCATTGCGCCATTGACCCCTTTTAAAGGCAACTGGCGCAAGTTCGATGTCTACTGGGGCCGAAATGGCGCGTTACGAATCCTATGAGGTTGGAAAATATGCAAAAATTTCAGCTAAAAAACGTAAAAATCGCCATGAAACATCGTGGTGAAAAGCGGAAGTTTACAGTTTTTACTTGATTTCCCTTTCATTAAACACGGAAGTAGAGCTTTTAATGAAAAAGGGGAACCAATCTACTACGACTGTTAGCATACTGATCGTGCAACTACGATCTTTTTTTTTAAAAAAAACCTTCCGTTGCATTATCTGCCCCCCCCCCCCCCCCCCCCCCCCCCTGGGGTGTTGTGTCGTCTAAAGATCTGAAAAACAGCCGTGGTTTGCTTCTTTTATTTTAACAGATAATTCCCCTGAAAGAGTTACATTTAAAACTTGTCCAGATAAGTTTATCAAACAGCTAATAAAATAGCTAGCTTAGTAGTGGTGTATGAAATGGGACTCAGTTGAGATGGAAAATTAAAGAGGTAAGATTTTACTTTGGCTATCTTCATCTTTCTTGTCTATCAGACCTGAAGGAGCTGGTACTTGGTGTAGGTTTCAGTAGTTCCAAGTACCCCACCCCCCTTCTTCAGATTTTCTATCTTACCCCTACTTTATGTTGGCCGGGGAAAAGGGCTGGGGGTGAACAAAAAATCATTATGTATAGGGGAACCCCTGCCCAATTTTTTTTTCAGTCTGTTGACTTAGTCATTTTCAAGCAAATTCTATAAAGGGGGAGACCCTGCCCAAAATTTTTCATGATGGGTTGGCCTCTTAAGTCATTATTCAAGCATTTTATTTGTGCTTTCCCCTTCCATTTTAATGGTTGCTGCAGGTAGTATACACAAAAAATATTTTCAAAATCAACAATTAACTAGGTATAATGTACCATGGGCATTCTCTTTCTTACACCCATATTCTATACATTGGGTATTTTTAAATATAATCAGTCTTATAAGAAATTTACTGTTTTATCACCTATTTATGTGAGGGCCCCTTCTTTTTCTAAATGGCCCCCTATTTTAGGTTGGATGGGCCCGCTCGGCCCCCTTTGCTGCAATCCTAGATTGAACACTGATCTAGATACTAACTATTCCCTCTAACACCCCACAAAGACATCCCTATACATACATCACTAATACCTTCAACTCCCCACTCAATAAGTAGTCTCTAAATTACCTTCAGTATCAAGGCCAGGTTGACCAAAGGCCTTCTTGTAGTACTATCTATCACGATTAACCAGATCTTCACAAAATTGTCTGTACCACCCGACACTATCATGGTATTACACCCTGATGACAAGGAACAAGCCTGTATACTCTGGGTACTAGCGTGAAAACATGTGAGAGCACCCTCATGGGCCTGAACAGGTAACTCCAAGGCACAAACCAGGGCTTCACATAGAATTATCTGAAAAAGAACAATGGTTACTGTTTAACTTGGGAACCAGTCTGTATACTCTGGGTACCAGCATGAAAACATGTCAGAGCACCCTCATGGGCCTGAACAGGTAACTCCAAGGCACAAACTAGGGCTTCACATAGAATTATCTGAAGAATGACAAAGGTTACTGTTTAACTTGGGAACCAGTCTGTATACTCTGGGTACCAGCATGAAAACATGTCAGAGCACCCTCATGGGCCTGAACAGGTAGTTCCAAGGCACAAACCAGGGCTTCACATAGAATTATCTGAAGAGGAACAATGGATACTGTTTAACTGGGGAGCAAGACTGTATACTGTGGGTACCAGCATGAAAACATTTCAGAGCATCAGGCCGCTAGATAGGACTGTGTAATGAAAAAAAGTTTCTTATTTCTCAATCAAAACATATGTTGTGGGTACTCAAAACAAATGTCACGATGAGGAGCTTATTTTGAGCACCCAAAACGTACGGATAAGAAAATATTAACAATTTTTTGCTCAAGAATTTTCTTTATCTAAGCCTATGGAGCATCCTCATGTGCCTGACCAGGTAGTTCCAAGGCACAAACCTGGGCTTCACATAGAATTATCTGGAGAACAACATCGGTATATAAATAAATCGGTATATAAACATGCTGAATAAACTTGGAAAAGTTGTTAAGATATTTGCGTGCTGGGTAAAACTTTTATATGGATTTTTTGTCTGCATTTTTTTCAATGCTCTTTTTCATAACATTCTTTCTGTAATACAATCAGTGTTAAAACATTTTGGATTCATAGCTGTTTGATTTTGATTTGTTTTGATTTAATGTCCAATCAACAATCTTTCAGTTATAAAAGGACGGGTCTTTCTGGGTTGAACCAGTACTGAGCTAGGATAAATGCGTCTTGCTCAAGGACCACAAGGCAGTGATGCTGGTGAGGCTTGAACCCGCGGCCCTTCTGTCTCGAGTCAAGCACTCTACCACTGAGCCACTGCGCTCCCATTCATAGTTGTAGTGTGCATACTTTTGAAAGTAGGTGGCAAATGCATAACTGGGGAACCAGTCAATATGTTGGTCTTATAGTATGACGTCTGGGAGTCATATAATGCCATGTTTTAAAGTTGATGAACCACTAGTGGTTTACAGATTTTAGTAAAGTTATGATATGACGCCCACTATATTTATATGGCAAAGTCTTGACCCTTTCATACCAAAATCATGATGATAACATAATTTTTCATGCCATATGATTAATAGAATCTAACATTTGTGCTCCAGTATTAATGAAATTTATAAACTCATTGAAAAAAAAAAGTGATCACTTTCCCAACTCATTTATTAAATTCAATAAAACATGAGCACTCATGTAAGATCTTCTATGTAGCAAATTATTTCATGTCCAAATCATAATCAGATTTTTGATTAACGTGCAGGTGCAGGGGCATCATCCACATCACTGGGACTCTTTCCAGGTAACTGGCTAGCTGCACGCATAACAGATCTCACACCTGATCTCCAGGTGCTCTTTTCTTGAGGGTCAACTGTCGTGAGCTTCCACTCACTGCAGTCTCTCTCCGTCAGTTTCTTCCAGTTTAGCTTGGGCCTCCCTGCCCCCCGCCTGCCATCTATCTGTTTATCACATGCTGTTCTGATAGCACCACTAGAACGCTCCATATGCCCAAACCAGCGAAGCCTTCTCTCTCTCAAAATGAGGTCGAGGTCCTCAAGCTCAAGCTTTGCCAGTAATTTGCTTGACCTTACCGTGGCCACATCCTCTGGCTTGATACTGCAGATCTGTCTGATCATAGCCCTATCATTGCGCTGCAAGCGCTGCAGGTTCCTCTTGGTCAGTAACCAAATTTCACTGGCATGGAGCATGGCACTCCGCACGCAAGAGCTGTACACATGGCCACGTGTCTTGTAAGAGAGGTGGCAGGATGTGAGAACTGGTAGTAGCTCCCTGAACTTCTTCCAGGCTGTTTTCACACAAGTAGTGACCGCTATTTCACAGCCTCCACCAGCAGAAAGCATGTCACCAAGGTAGCAGAAGGAAGCAACCACCTCCAGCTTATCAGGTCCGACCTGGACTTCATTCTGTGGCCTGCCGTCAATAGGGCACGCATTTCCCATGCACCGTGCACACCTATAATCACGATTTGTTGTCAGTCGTTTTAGCCCACTGCATTTCTTATGCACCCAAAGTTTGCAGCCATTGCAGTAGATGCTGTTGTTGCCTACTATTGTACGACAGACAGCGCATGGGTACTCGCCTGAACTCTGCAACAGGTCCAGGCCTGTACCACAGATCATGACCTTTGTCTTTCCTGCATTTACCCTCAACCCCTTCTTCTCCATGGCTTCTTTCCATATCAAAAGCCTCCTAACACCTTCCTCTAGAGAGTCAGCAATGATGACAAGATCATCCACATATAGGTCCTCCCAGCGAACACCAGCCCGAAACTCACGTGACAAGGCCTCCAGCACAATGATGAAGAGCAAGAAACTGAGTACGGATCCCTGGTGGACTCCAACCTCAAACTCTTTGCTGAAACCCTCGCCAACACGAACCTGGCTTCGTGCATTAGCGTACATTCCCTGGACTAACCACACAATCCATTCCTCAACACCTAGCTTTCTCAGGGCCAACCAGATAACCTTCCGAGGGACACAATCAAATGCCTTCTCTAGGTCCACGAAGGCCATATAAAGCCTCTTGTTCACTGCTAGGTATTTCTCCTGCAGCTGTCGGACCACAAAGATTGCATCTGTAGTGCCTCTTCCTGGGACAAAGCCAAACTGGGAGTCCTCAATAGACACCACCTGTCTTATGAGATCATCGACAATCCTCTCAAGGATCTTCATGGCCTGCTCAGTCAGCTTGAGGCCTCGATAGTTGCCTCTGTCCAAAGCATCACCCTTGCCCTTGTAAAGGCAGACAATGAAACTTTGCTCCCAGTCAGTTGGGACCTTGCCATCATGGATAATCGCAGTAGCAAGATCGCAGATCATGGTGGCACCTGTATCACCTGCTGCTTTGATCATCTCCACCACTATGCCTGAAGGACCTGCAGCTTTGCCGGACTTCATCTTTGAGATGGCCTTCTTCACCATGTCAATAGTGATTGGGATAGGCGGTCCTTCTAATGGTGGTTCGTTGGACAGATGATCAGGGTCCCAGTCAAATTCAACGTTGAGCCTTTCGTAATGTTCAGCCCACGCATTCTGCTTTGCCTCCTCGCTCATTGACATTTCCCCAGCGTCATTCTTCACTGGCTTGTCACCTACAACATCAACATTCTCTTTCCTCATCTGGTTGGCGAGGCGGAAGATATCAGACGACTTGTGGTCAATGCCATCATAGACCACCTTGTCTGCTTCGTGGCGTGCATGGTGCACCACACGTCTGGAGATGCCCTTGGCAGAGTTATATGATGCCCGTGTGCATTTGCCAGCATTCCATGCTTTGAAAGCTTGGCGCTTGGCTGTGATGGCATCATCCACTTCCTTATTCCACCACCAAGTTTCACGTCGCCATCGGTGGGGCTTTGTTGTGCCACACACCTCCTCTGTTGTCTTCAGCAAACCTGTCTTGAGTTTCGCCCAGATTTCCTCAGTTGTTGTAGCCGCTTCAGTTTCCACGGCGGGCACATGTGCCTTGAAGACTTCCTGGAATCGGCTACACGTTTGAGGATCTCTGAGCTTCCACACTTTTGGACGTGGGGTGAATTTGTGCTTGATTTGGGGCGGTATATCAATCATCATGTCGCACACAAGGAGCTGATGCTGCAGAGCAACCTCCTCTCCAGGAATCACCTTCACATCCATAACAAGTTTGCGCAGGCTCTTTCGAAATAACACAAAGTCTATCTGGGTTGCTGTATTACCGGACCTGTATGTGATGAGGTGACTGTCACGTTTCTTGAAACATGTGTTACCGAGGAATAGGTCATATGCTAGTGCATATTCCAAGATCCTCTCACCCTCACTATCTGGCTTGCCATACCCATAGCCTCCATGAACTTCTTTGTAACTTGAGCCTGTACTGCCTACATGTCCATTCCAATCGCCACATGGAATGAGGAATTCAGATGCTGGGATCATTGCAGTCACAGCCCTAAGTTGGTCGTAGAATAGATCCTTTACAGAATCACTGAGACCACACTGTGGGGCGTAGACAGACAGAAAACAAAGCACTCGCTGACTCACTATAATCTTCACCAGGATGATCCGGTCGGAGACTCGCTTGACCTCAAATACCTTCTCTATCCACTTCTCCGCCACAATTACTCCAACACCAGCAGTACCTAAGCAAATCTTAGCCCACTCTTAAGGAAAATTGGAAGTTTCTCATTGAGTTACTCTCTTGATGAGTACCAAAGCAAATGCCTCCTTGGCGAAATATTAAAAATAGTGCCATTTTTCGTTGAATCAAAGTATGAGAACCTATACTAGGGCTATTCATTCACATACCTGTCCATTATTGAGACCTGCAAACACCAAATTGTCAACATCTGTCCCATCATCACATTGGAATTCCTGAAACAGAATACATGTACCATATAACATCTATCATGCAACATAGTTATTCACCACTTTGTGATGTCACCATTTAAAACAGTGAATTTCCAGATTCTTTAAAAATAATTACCAGGGTGCAGTTTCACAAAACTTACAGGGATGAAAAACAAGCAAAAAATAGCAATACACAATAAAATATTAAAATAATTACACTTTTGGTTCTCAAGAGTAAATGTTAAATTTTAAATATTATGATTCCTATTGACGCCAGTGTTAATTTCACAGGGAAAAAATACATTTTTTCTTGTTAAATGTATAAGAAAGCAGACACCTGAAAACTACAATAAATGTGTTTAAAACAAATGAATGGTGTGGATGCAAAGCAGTGTGGATCCTGATCAGCTGGTTTCTAATGAAGCCAATTTATCTAGATCAACACTGTATCCAAAAGAGTAGGCTTTTGAAAAGGTTATGCACAATGCTGTAGTGCCGACAGGTTTTCCCAGTATTGCGTAGTAATACGGTATGCAAATGAGGACAGCCGCATGATTGCATAAGCCTTTAGAGTGCTAACCTGTTTGCCAGGTTTATGTATTATCACGAGGAGCATGTGGCTGAATATATGGAGTGTGCGAGATGAACCGCTAATCGAAGAGAAGACAACCAGACCTTGAGGTGTACAGACACATATTTATATACAGAGAAGAGCTCACAGTGGTGTAGCAGATATCTTCAGAATAGTCTGATAAATATACAGAGGTTGTTTTATCCCCTCCCTGTGCGGACTACGGACCTGCAGCGAGCTATCCTTGAAGATAGAAGATAAACCAGTGAGTAAACTGTAATAGTGGCATTTCACCCCAAGCCCTGGCCCGTTTTCACAACAATGGCGACGAGGTGAACAACGGCTTCAGAACCACTTGGAACCCGGTTTTTGGTGTGAATGAACTAGTTTGGCCAGTTACTAAATACATGTGAGATGCAGTCCCTCTGTGCCTGAACGCTAATTTGCCATTTTCAGAGAAAATAGGTCGCGTGCACATGGCGAGCGTATGCAAACAAAGCGCCATTTTGTTCAGCCAATCGGAAACGATGTATTTCAATTGGTTACGCCCACAATTGTTTTAGCAAACAACGCACCCGTAGACGAGTGCATTTTTCTTAAAGTTTTTTTTTGGTTTGCAGAAGTTAGCGCATTGGCCCATTTATTTGCACACGAAATGCAGCCGGCCTGTGTCTGAAAAAATAAACCGTTTTTCGGAAAAGATTGATTTACTGACTCAGCAGGCAAAGAGTCGATTGTTGTGTGTATTTAAAATTGGCACGTGCAAATCTCTGTTTCCGCCTGGGTAAACAGCACTCGCAACCGAGTGTAGTTTGTAAGGAAATATTTAGCATACAACGGCGGAATTTAATGAAATTTTGAACCGCAGTCGGTTTATTTTAGTTATTTTTTTTTTTATAAAACATTGTTAAGATCACCAATTAACGGTAACGGCTGCAGTCGGCTGTTTTGCATTTTTTTTCTCAGATAAACGTGGTCACTGAAATTTTGTGAATCGCATCATTCAAGAGTTTTCTTTTCTGCAAAGCAAACGACGTGCAAGCAACGCGTTTTTTTTTAAATTATATTTGAGGGATTAAAAAATAAAGTTACCTTGTATTATTTTTGTTTAGTTTTTAGACTCAGTATGTTTTGCTTGATTTTTCACGCAGCTGTGAATTATCCGCTGTAAACATACTAAAAATCCAACAAATCAGCTGATTTTTCACGCAACTGTGATTTATCTGCTAAAGTTTATTAAAATTCAAAACCAGGAGCAATTTGTTGGAATGTTAATAGACTGATACATCACGCACTGTGATCTATCAGCTGTAAACCTTCTGAACAGCTTGTATCTCTCTACATACATTGTTTATATAATGCAACAGTTATATTTGTGGACATCCAAGCTCACCATTCTATAATCATGTCAGCTGTTCAAATCAATTTTGCTGGGGAGGATGAGTTAAGGGAACTTCCAGGAGTGGGTGCAAGAGTAGCGAGAAACATAGTACGGTTTCGAGAGGAGAATTTCCCAATAACACCTGCAAATATCCATGATATTCATAAACTAAGGACATCAAAAAGATTACTAGAGCTCATAGATTTTACAGACCAGCCTGTACACGCCAAAGGCAGCAGTCTGCCTACATATCACCAACAGGAATCTTTTGTACAGGGCCTGCCATATTTTATGAATGATAACCAACCTAACAGAAGGTATAGTGACAATCCACAACAGATGTCATGGCCAGCTACACCTGTCCAAGCACAGGCACAGCTTCCACCGCAGCTGGTGAGCTTTTCGTCACCACATCAAGTAGGTTATCAACCAACAGCTCAGTATCAACCAGCAAGAAACTATCAACCAGGGTACAATGGCGATCCACAGCAGAGTTCATTGCCAGCTACACCTGTCCAAGCACAGGTACAGCCTTCACCGCAGCTGGTGAGGTTTTCGTCACCACATCAAGTAGGTTATCAACAAACAGCTCAGTATCAACCAGCAAGAAAATATCAACCAGGGTACAGTGGCGATCCACAGCAGAGTTCATTGCAAGCTACACCTGTCCAAGCACAGGTACAGCATCCACCGCAGCTGGTGGGTTATCCTTCACAGCATCAACCGATGTCACAGTATCAACCGACGTCACATTATCAACCAATGTCACAGTATCAACCAATGTCACAGTATCAACCTATGGCCCAGCATCAACCGACAGCTCAATATCAACCAAATCAGTTCCCTATACAGAGACAGAAACCTAGTGGACGAAACACAGCTGAACCGAGTAAGCCACCAGTATTACCCAAAAATTTAGTATTTGATGGGAAGACTAACTGGACTTTATTTAAACAAACGTTTGAGAGCTATGCAATTGCTGCAGGTTGGACTGATGAGAAGAAAACAGACATGCTGATTTGGGGACTCAAAGGCAAAGCAGCTGATTTTTATGTTCTACTCTGTAATATGAATGAGGATTTGTCTTACAAGCACCTGATGTCAGAGTTCGGGAAGAGGTTCAAGAGGGAGGAGCTTCCAGAAACCCTTCAAGCCCGTTTCCAGAATGAATGTCAGGATGAAGGTGAAACCTTACGTGATTGGGCTGACAGGATTTTGACATTGGCAGCCAAAGCTTATAAAGATTTATCTGAAGCCTGGATTAGGAGACATGCCATAATAAGATTTTGCATGGGGTGCCTAGATCTTGAAGCTGGACAGCATGCCTGCATACAGCAGCCAAAATCATTTGAAGAGGCCATGGACAAAATGGAGTGGTTCCAATGTATCAACAAGACCTCTAAATCGAGACGTCCATCATCAAAAGCAACTAAATCTGATCCTCCAGTTAATGCATATACATGCAAATCATATGACGACTATGACACAGATTCCTGTTCAGATGAAGATGAGGACCAGAGTGAGGGTTATTTACAAAGTACTATTGATTCGAAACAGAACATTAGCCCATATTCTTCAATCCATAGGACAGATTCAGGTCTTATTCCAAGAAATGAGTTTCCGCAGTCGGGAACTAGCACTCAAGGATTAACGGATGTTGCTAGACAAATGTCCAAAGTGTCAAATGAAATGTCAACTCTTTGCAGTAACGTCTCTGATCTTACATCAGGGATCAAGAATATGCTGTGTGAAATTGATAATGGTGCACTACAAAGATCAAGTTGTTTTACTTGTGGTAGCCCACAACAAATGGCTAAAGAATGTCCGTCTAGACTATCAAGAGGTCCAGGGGAGAGGGCTGTTCGATTCAAAGACAATCAGCCAAAAGCCAACGGGACGAAGAAGTAGGTCGGATCCTCGCCCCAGTAAAGCACGGCCAAAAGATTAGGCAAACAAAAAATCGAAATGTGATGCAATCTCCGCAGCTGGAGACCAAGGGACAACAGAATAAACGGATTGCTGTATCTCCGCAGCTGGAGACCAAGGGCCAACAGAATAAACGGATTGTACAGCAAAATGGGAAACAGTCTCCGCAGCTGAGGGCCAAGGTCATTCAAAGAAAACAGCAAAATGTTAAACAGTCTCCGCAGCTGGAGTTTGTGCAGTCAGAGACAAAGAGCCATCAGATTAAGGAAATGCGAAAACAAGCTGATATGCAGTATCGACAGTCTGGGAACTTACAGATTGAACATCAGCCAGATAATAGCAAACATCAACCGCAACTGGTTGATAGTTCATGCCAAGACAGCTCTGTTGCTACTTCACAAGCTATGCAGTATACACAGTCTGAGAAAGTACAGAATCAACATCAGCTGGATAATAACAAATATCAACCGCAGGTGGTTGGTACTTCATGCCTAGACAGCTCTGTTGCTACGTCAGAAGCAAATTATCCACAGTCAGATAATATACAGAATCAGCATTGTTCGGGCCAACCATATCCGCATCTGGATATTAGGACTTCTCAACCGCAGCAGGTTGATACTTCACATCAAGAAAGCTCAACTTCAATAGAAGACCTAGACAACACAAGCAATTGGCAAGATGCAAGGCAGTCTCCACAGGGGTTGAAGGAATCAAATCAAGACCAGACTAACAAACCATATCTGCAGCTGGATATTAGGGCTTCTCAACCGCAGCAGGTTAATTCTTCATGCAAAGAAAGTTCTGATGATCCAACTTCAGGAAAAGGACCAGTCAGCGCTGTCAGCAAAGATGTTATGCAATATCTACAGATGGAGACGGTACTCTATATACAGCAACAAAGCAAACATTATCTACAGCGGAATATTAGGACTTATCAACCGCAGCGGGTTGACACTTTACGTCAAGAAAGCTCTGATGATCAGACTTCAAAAGAAGAACTAGTCAGCACTTTCAATCGACAAGATAAGCAATCTCCACATTGGTTGAATGTACCAAATCAACAGCAGACTTGCAAACCATATCCGCAGCTGGATATAAGGATTTATCAACCGCAGCAGGTTGATACTTCACATCAAGAAAGTTATGATGATACATCTTCAGGAAAAGAACTAGTCAGCACTATCGACAAAGTCAAATCAGGTGCAGTATACCATGCACTGGCTCAGTTAGAAGATCAACGTGTAAAGGAAGCGGCAGATTCGGTAGTGCTTTGGAATTAGATTTTCAATAGGTTGGACCCAAGGCCAGGAATATTATCAACGATAAATTGTCATATGGCTGGAGAATACCTTGTGGTCAAAGGTTTCAATGTTAATTTGACAAGAGTGCAAATAGCAGAAAGGAGAGTCACTCCCCCAGACTCTGTTGTCATGGTTACTTGTAGCTTGGAGAATGTTATGCCAGCCTTTGTACGCAAGTCCAATTTAGGACCAAAGTTCATGATTCCAGGAGCAGCATACCACAACACAATAGAAGACACTCTGCATGTTATTAACACCACAGGCCATTGCGATACACCATCTGACACAGAGCCAGAATTCAGAACGGCATTACTATATGTGATGAAGATACAAGCACTTGAACCTACTACAAGCTATCCACCTGGACTAGATGACCAATATGCAGCAGTACCAGAGCATATTCAAGACATTTTGAAGTGTGCAAGAAGTGAGCTTACACAATATTTTCATCTTCAAGGCTCAAGTTTTATTGAGGGTATAGTTGGGGATACATGCACCCTAATCAATTATTGCCAGAAAGCTGTGATGGTCACATCAAGTGAAGGTAGTGATCCAGAGACATCCCGCATCTGGGACCCTGGAGGTGCAACAAGATTTGTCAAAAGAAGAGATTAAGTAGGGAGAGAGATGAGAGGTCTTTAGAACTCTTCCGCAGTCGGAAGTGCTTATCCAAAAATTATGGTAGACCTTGACATGTCTCTATGATCCGTACAAGGAAACAGACTCCTGCATCTGGGAGACAGGATATTTGTGCTCAGATGAAGCCTCACCCGCAGTCGGGCACAGTGGCTGGTGACACTAGTGTGTGTGTGAAATGGAATTGTGGTATTTAGCCATGCTGGATTATTACGCTGGAGAAGCAAAATGCCAAGGCTGTTTTATCCAAGACCGGATACATGGGAGGTTTTCACAATGGCGGTAACAAACAGTCATAGTCCTTACTGTCATGTATTGGAGCTGTTATAAACAGATAATCTCCGGTATGAAGTGGAGCAGCTTTAGGGGTTTTTAGCATTTTGAACTTCATCATAAACAATGCCCCGCAGGCGGGACATTTCTTGGGTACTGATGGGCACCAGAAGGTCTCTTCACACAGATTACGCCATACTGCACGCCACACAAATCACTCGATGTATAATGTCCCGCAGCTGGGATATTGAATGATTATGGAAGTCCTCAAGAGAAAACCATGTCACCAGGACTCGTAGTGATTAGACAGCATTTCCATCTCAAGGGAGGAGGTATTGAGCTCAGATGATTTCTACTAAGAATTTCCTCTTCCAAGTAATGAAGATACAAGAATGATGCTACCCAGCTCTTTAGTATGGAAAGAGACTTGGCGAGATTTGGGATATTTCTCCACCTACGTTATGGAAGATTACTTGGAATACCTCCCCATACATCTCAATTTACAACAATGGACCATGTGGGACATATCGTTTGAAACAGAACTATACACTCCATGTTATTACTACTTTTGGGATAGATGAGGCACACATGCAGTCAAATTAAGTCAAATCCAATTAGTACAGCAGCAGCAGAAACACTGGCTTATAAAGCTTTGGAAAATACTGTGCTGAAAGGACACTGTCTTCTTCTAAAGTGGATCGCAGCTGATCTACAAAAGACCGCATCTGGTCTACAAAGGGCCGCATCTGGTCTCAAAGGACTGCAACTGGTCTACAAAGGACCGCAACTGGCCAACAAAGGACCACAACTGGTCTACAAAGGACTGGAATATACTCACTGAAGATTGTACAAACTGCAATAGGTTTGTCTGTGAGTAATAACTCCCTAGCTGTTTGATTTAATTGATTTGCTCATACATATACAGCAAAGTTCAAATAATAAAAGTGGGAGGAGTGTAGTGCCGACAGGTTTTCCCAGTATTGCGTAGTAATACGGTATGCAAATGAGGACAGCCGCATGATTGCATAAGCCTTTAGAGTGCTAACCTGTTTGCCAGGTTTATGTATTATCACGAGGAGCACGTGGCTGAATATATGGAGTGTGCGAGATGAACCGCTAATCGAAGAGAAGACGACCAGACCTTGAGGTGTACAGACACATATTTATATACAGAGAAGAGCTCACAGTGGTGTAGCAGATATCTTCAGAATAGTCTGATAAATATACAGAGGTTGACGACCCAGTGTTTTATCCCCTCCCTGTGCGGACTACGGACCTGCAGCGAGCTATCCTTGAAGATAGAAGATAAACCAGTGAGTAAACTGTAATAGTGGCATTTCACCCCAAGCCCTGGCCCGTTTTCACAACAATGCCTTACGAGCCTGTCAGCTTTTTCTTCATGATCTTGATCAAAATAGGAGCCAGCTTAACCCTTTAAGCGCTTCCTATAATTTGCAACAGACGACCAAACAAATTTTGCCACTTTTTCAAAAATAACAAATAAGGCATGATTTGATTTTTGTTTGATTTGATTCTTTACGTCCCATCAACAATCTTTCAGTTAAACAGGGACAGGTCTTCCTGGGTTGAACCAGTACTAAGCTAGGATAAATGTGTCTTGCTCAAGGACCACAACGCAGCGACTCTGGTGAGGCTGGAACCTGCGGCCCCTCCGTCTCAAGTCAAGCACCCTACCACTGAGCCACTGCACTCCCTAAATAAGGCATGATATTTCATGAGAATCGTCTGCTGGCAGACGATTCTCATGAAATATCATACCCTATTTTTTTTCGAAGATTTTGAAAGATGTTGCAAAATTTGTCGTCTGCTGCAGTTGTGATCGGCGCTTGAAGGGTTAGCCCTTACCCAGCCACAATTTTTTGCCTTTAAAATGTTGTCTGCTTTGTATGTCTGCTGCATATATTCAAGTGCACTTCAAACTAGAATTTTTCATAGAAGCATACCATATGAGCCCTGATCAGACTGCTCCAAAGGGTCTGGGTTCATATTGTTTGCAAAATAGGCTATGTAAGAACATAAGCAAATGAGTGACTAGCCAATTTTTTTATCATTTCTCAACCAGAGCATGTGTTGTGAGTACTAAAAAGAAACTGCTTGTTGAGACAGTTCTTTTGAGCACCAAAACACGTGTTAAAGCTGATGGATAAGAAAATATTCACAATTTTACTTTCATAATTTAATTTGTCTCCCCTTACCAGACCAACCCTGAAAAAAGGGCCCTACTCAAAAAAAATTATTTCAATTTTCAGTCAAGAACTTTTTTTTTAATTTCTCAGCAAACTTAGAATTATCCAATGTAAACACTGTTTTCTTAGCAAATTGTTTGTGTATTTAATTTTGTTGCCTATAGTAGGACTATACAGTAAAACCTGCCTAAAACGGCCACTCAAAGATATACACACCAAAGCCTTAAAGGTCGCTAAGACAAATGGGCACTAAATGCAGGTCGAAATAATTGCAGAATGCTTCCTGGTAGCATTCTGCAATACTTTTGACCTGCATTATGCGATAATCTGTCTTGAAAAACCAAACAATTTTTTGTCTTTTATCGAGTTGCATCTTAAGACAGGTTTTACTTCATACAATTAATTAAGTCTAATGGGTATCCAATTTGAGAAGTTAAAAAAAATTCTGACTGACCGACCCATACTGGTAAAACAGGGTCAGGTAAGGGGAAACACATATATTTTTAACCCTTAAAGCGGCAATCACAAATGCAGCAGATGACAAATTTTAGAACATTTTACCATATTTTCAGAAAAAAACAAGGTATGTTATTTCATGAGAATCGTCTGCCACCAGACGATTCTCATGAAATATCATGCCTTATTTGTTATTTTTGAAAAGCGGCAAAATTTTATATAGTCGTCTGCTGCAAATTATAGGTGGCGCTTTAAAGGTTAAGGTTGGCCTAAATAGTTCCTATTATCCATCATCTTACCACAGTGACTAGAAGTAGATTAGTAACTTGCTCATCTTGACAGGCAGGAACCCACATTTCTTCACATTTACAAGGATTTGTATCAGTGTTATATATCACAACTAGAAACAGCCAGAGAATAGGACAAGATAGTAGAATGAACAGAAAAGATTAGCACATAGAAAGACAGAAAATAGATAGAAACAAGTGGGCCAAATAAATAGAGGATCTTATAAGAGTGCTCATGTTTTATTGAATTTAAACGAGTTGGAAAAATGAGATAGGATGGGAGGCTTGCTGAGCATTTTATCTCTTTTTCGCAACAGTTGGGAAATATTGGGCACAAATGTTAGATTCTATTTATCATATGACATAAAGATTACTTTGAAATCTCATTTCTTGCTAAAATGTGATTTTTTTGTCATTGTGCACTTAAACTGTTATGGACGTCATAATGTTTCCCGAAAATCTGTAAACCACTAGTGGTTAATCCACTTTAATACATGGTGCTAATTCACTCCCAGGCCAAACGTCATATGATAAAAGTTATTACAGTCTTAAGCGGCCACTCAAAAATAGACAAAACAAAGGTCTGAAAGACAAATGGTAGCTTATTGAAGGTCGAAAGTATTGCAGAATGCAATACTTTTGACCTGCATTAACAGTATTCAATCTAGAGGGGGCAATGGGGCCTTTGGCCCCTTTTGTATCAAATGGTCCCTTGCTAAAGCTAGAGTGGGCCATCTTTATCATTAAGTCAATGGGGAAATATTGGACAGTGTTTTATTTTCATCTGAAATCAAATAAAAATGACCCCCTCAGGGTAAAAAAATTCCACTCGTCTGCTCGTAATTACAAGCAAATCTAGAAAGGACAATTAATTCTTCCCAAAGCACTACTCGAGGGTGAGGGTGAAAATCTGTGAGTGAAACTAGCATTTTCAGAGTATTGACTGAGAAATCTTGTCAGTATATAGGATGCAGTTATGAAGCTGACTGGGTAAATATCATTTTAGCAGTAATATAAAGAACTTTTAAAGTAATATTACATATCACTCCCTTATATTCTTCATTTAATGTGCTTTTAAAGGACAAGTGCATGACTGTTTGCAGGACGAGTGAAAATTGCAAGTCACTCGTCCTGCAGGACAAGCGCAATATTGAAATATTTTTGTCTCCTGCCCCTTAAAAATTTCCTATATTGAACACTAGCATTAAGCAATTATCAGTCTTAAAAACAAATTTTGGTCCTCTTTTTGATTGGTCACTTAAGACAGGTTTTACTGTAACTCTTTCCTTGCTGGCAGCAACCTTTGTCATTGGCTGATAACCTTTGCAAACAGTTTGAACCCAGATCAGGACCAACAGAATGTTGGTCCTGTCTGATCTGACTCCAAACCGTTTGACACTCTGATAGTGTTCCCGAAAGAATTTTTTGAAAAACTTAATTTTGAAAAAAAATCGACACACAACAACAAAAGCATGAAAAATTACCCAGCATGCAAAGGTTTAAATAGAACAGTAAGAATAGCACATTTATAAAATGGGCCTCAACGTGTGAATAAAGGCTTCGGGGGTTGGCGAAAAACAAAGGCGCAAAGCAGCCTGCGCATCCACACAGTCTGATCAGCCCCTTTGTTATTCACGTTTTGGAAAGTATCACATCTTAAACTTGCTACAAGCGAATTTTTAATTTTCTAGCTAGTCTCTGTAGCTGAGGAGACTGGTTTGAGTCTCGTTTTTTTGAAAACCCCTAAGACAGATTTTGTCATGTAAGGCCCAAATAGTTTACAAAGTAAAAGTCAAATGTTTGAAATACAAGAGGGTCAAGATGTCCTGGATCTCTCAACTGAGTTTGTTTCTTCTTGTACAGGTATCTATTGGAAACTGGCAAACCCCTCTGGCAACATATATTTTGACAGATCATATTCATTTAAGTTATCTATGTACATGGTCACCTAGTTTACATTTTCTGCCAATATATTTTGATTTTTTATCAGCAGATTCAGAATAGAAGACATCCAACAAAATTAACTTAAATGTGAAAGGCCACGCCCCTTGCAGCCATGTTTTTAAAGAGTTGTCTGTTTTTAGTTAATATTTCAATAAAGTTTGTTTAAAATTGGTCCAGTGATATAGGTGTTGTCATTTAAAGCAAATTGTTGATGACTTGAGTGATCACATTTAGGGGATAACTGTATTCAAAATTTTCATTTTGGGGTGTATATGGTCAGAAATATGGTCGGAAAATTAATTATTTCCAAAACGTCACTTTTTTGCAACAAGATATACTTTGCAGGGAGCAAATAACAAAGAAACTGATCAGACTGCATGAAACATAAATTAGATTTTCTCGTGACGAGGCCAACAGTTCAAGCCATACTGAATATAAACATTACCTCGACCATCATTGAGCACTGTGTAGAGCCGGTCTTGATGTAAGTCGTATGCAAATTCTGTCAGGATCTGTAAAGAAAAATGGTGATTTTGTGATGATGCTTTACGTCCCAGTCAAAAAAATTTCAGTCATGTCTAGACGTTTCCCTGTCTTCCTGGGATGAACCAGTACCAAGCTGAGGAAAAAGTGTCTTGCTCAGAGACATAACAAAATGCCACCGAAAGTCTCAAACTAGAGTCCTTTTGATCCCATGTCTAACTCTCTCCCAACCACGCAGCAGAAAGGAGGATAAATGGTGACAAATATTCCTTCAATATCATTTCTAATACAGGGAAGCAATAGTAGCTCAGTTGGCAGAGTGCCAGATCGTACCAGGGTTTGTACAGGCAGGTTTGATTAAAATTCAAGGACTTTTCAAGGGCTTCTAAAATACTTTCCTACAGTTTTTCAAGGACTAAAGTTTATGAAAAATACAGATTTAAGTGTTAAAATTCTACTTCGGAAATGCTAGACTGAGATAATGGAGAAATTAGTACTAGAGAATTAGTATAAAATTGTTGTGCCTTAATAAAGGCACAATAATTTTAATTCTGATTTAGGTCTCTATCAACTGTGCTAAGTCCTGCAGAAAATAATAGAATTCAAGGACTTTTCAAGGCTTTTGGGTGATTTTCCAGTACTTTTCATGGCAGATTTAATTTTCAAGGACTTTTCAAGAAAGCCCTCTAAATTCAAGTACTTTTCAAGCCTGTGCAAACCCTGCATACCAAAGAGCCTTGGCTTGTATCCCAGTCCCTACGGTATTGTATCCTTGAGTAAGTCACTCCATCCACACTGTTTAGTTCTGGTTCAGTTCAGAAAAATGTCCCTACATGACTAAAATATTCTTCATTAGATACACTAACAAAATCATCTTTAACCCTTTCTTTTCCCCTTACAAGCTTAACCACCATCCTGCTACATGTCATATATAATGACCCAACCGTGCATATATTTTTCCCCTGAGCCTAAATTTTTTAAACATTTTTAGGGGATTTCCATGGGATTTCCCAGTTTGGTCATATTGTTTCCCATCTTTCCCATGTAAAAACTTAAAATAAAAATATTTTCCTACCTACCATCCCCATTTTAAAATTTTATGTAAATAACACACAAATATTTTTTGTTTGGCCTGATATTTTGTCTCCACAATATCTGCTTATTTTGTCTGCTGCATATATTCAAATGCACTCTAGACTATTTTTTCCAATGAAGCAAACCTCATAAACCCTAATAAGACTGCTCCAAGGGGAACAGTCTGATCTGGGTCCATGAAGTTTGCAATAAAGGCCACCAATAGACATAAGCAGAAGAGAGAGCAGATGGCAATGTTTGTGAAAAATGGAAAAGTGTTTAGGCTTAAAAGAAATATATGTGTGGTTCCTGTTGCCTACCTACCCTAATTTTTTCAACCCTACCCTAAACATTAAAATGATCTTTGGAGAAAAAATACCTAAAGTGGGCACTTTTTCAGATTTTGTCACTATTTTCTTTGTTTAAATGTTATGACAAAATTTAATAATTTCCCTACCTACCTACCCTAAATTTTGTTGGCATGCAACAGGAACCACACATATATTTCATTTAGGCCTTACCCTAAAACGCCCGCAAAAAACTAATCTGAAAATGCCATCTCAGTGTCTGCTTATGTTTATCTGTTGCATATATTTGCTCACATTATTTGACTACAGTAAGTATAGAGGCAAACAGTGTGGACTGGTTTTGTTTGTTTGTTTTGTTGCTTTACGTCCCAAGTCAACAGCTATGGTCATTGCGGGACGGTCAGTTCACCTAACCACATTTTTTCCTGGGCAGGCTTGAACAAGCGGTTAACCAGTAATTCGTGCACATACTTTGGCTTGTAACTGACAACAACCCTTCTTGAATGAATCAGCGGAAGGAGGAGAATGACCGTAGAAATCATTTCATGATCAATCTCCACGAAAGTATGGGACCGGACCGGGATCGAACTCGCGAACCCTGGATCTGCAGTCAGACACGCATTTGTAGCCAGACACGTTACCGACTGCGCTACGCGGCCCGGCAGTGTGGACTGGGACTTCACCGTTTGTCGAAAATGCCTCTATATCATTTCATCAGACTACAAAAGCAGACAAATTTTGCTGTGATTAGCTTTTTAAAGGTTTAGGTGATGTAAAATATTTCTCTAAAAGATTTGTTTGTTTGTTTGTTTGTTTTGTTGCTTTACGTCCCAAGTCAACAGCTATGGTCATGGCGGGATGGCCAGTTAACCTAGCCACACTTTTTCCTGGGCAAGCTTGAACAAGCAGTTAACAAGTACTTTGTGCATATACTTTCGCTTGTAACTGACAACAACCCTTCTTGAATGAATCAGCCAAAGGGAGAAGAATGACCGTAGAAATCATTTCATGATCAATCTCCACGAAAGTATGGGACCGGGCCGGGATCAAACTCGTGACCCCTGGATCTGCAGTCAGACTCACATCTGTTGCCAGACATGTTACTAACTGCGCTTCGCGGCCAAAAGTTTGTGATACTTACCTGAAAGGTAGGCATGGGGTAGATGATGGTCAATGTTAACCCTGTCACAGGAGAAAATAACCTCACACTGCCATCCTGAAAATCAAAATTAATTTTCGAGTGTAAAATTAAGAAATAGATCAGCTCCAGCAGTTAATTGTTGTATAGTAATTCACTGTTTGGAGGTCAGTTGTAAAGGAGTTCAAATCATGAGCGCGCAGCGCGAGTGATTTATCTTCGTACAACTGACCGACAAACAAACAATTAACGCAATAGAGCTGATCTATTTCGATTCTAACACACAATAAACTAGGAAAAAACATTTGAAGTCTTCAGCTTCTTCTTACTTTTCGCCATTGCACTGAAGAAATCCGGCCAATAGTTGGACTGTGTTGCATACCTTTCCATGAATATGTAGTGTCTTTTAAGAGTAAAAACGACGTTACACCGTCTAACACCACGACTGACGTCATTTTGCAGTGACAATTGACGCCAGCTAGTGTGTGCTTTCCACGCACTTTCAAAACTGTGACTATATCCTTTGATATAACAATATTTTTTAGCATTGGCTCTATAGACGAGGTATGTTAGAATTGAGAATATTTTCTTATCCCTCAATTTTAACATTTGTTTTGGATTCTCAAAAGACCCTCTCATTTAGACCATTCTTTTGAGTACCAACAAGATATGTTTTGGTTGAAAAATAAGAAAATTGATTTTAATTACGCATTCTTGTCAATATGATACCTGTAAAAAATAGCTCTATTGGCAATATTGAATTTAAAACGGGATTTTTAAAGTGAGCCTTCTTTGGTCATTTCTTCTAGGATTTTTGTTCTACATTTCATTTAAACTTCAGTTACTATGGCAATGACAGTCAAGGCCATATATATGTAGTATAAAAGAGTAGCTTGCACAAACATTAATGTTTGTAGAACTACCTTAGGACTATATTCATTAATAAAACAATATATTTTGTTCAACTTTTCCATAATTAATTCATTTTGCCTCCCAAAGTGCCATAGAAACTAAAGTCCTGGACTTGTGTCAATATAAATATTTTAGAGATAAACAGTAAAAAAGTTTTACTTGCTGCTATAACAGTTCCTGTCAGATGACATTTTTTTCTGTTTGGTGGTTTAATATCCCAGTCAACAGCTATGGTCATGTCGAGACGGTCATTAACCTCACTCTTTTTTTCTCGACAAGCTTAGACTAAGCGGCTAACCAGTACTCAGTGCACATACTTTTGTTTGTAACTGACAACAGTCCTTCTTAAATCAGTAGAATGAACATAATCAAATATTTCACGATAAAATTTCTAGGAAACCTTGGCCAGGCCGGGATCAAACTCACAACCCCTGGATCAGCAATTGGACTCACTCCTAAAGGGCCCAGCAGATGACATGATCACCTTTTCTTCATTTTTTTCCTTTTATACCTTTTACAACAAACAAAATAGAAAGGTTTGAATCTCAATAGGATCTACATTGTTTACTATATGGTACTAAACAACTAAAATTGTTTGGAAACTTTGAGCGTTAACTCCTAATAATGCATGAGAAATCATTCCAACAAAGTGAAAACATTACAATTAGAATATCCTAATTGACATAATTGAGCCAGTGCATGAGATTTCCAACAACATGGTATGTGTAACCAGCAAAGCCTCAGATCAACCTGCGCATACGCGCAGTCTGATCAGAGCCTTTGTTAGTCGCTTGAGTATTCTATGATTGTTAAGCTACTGACTGAACACCATTTGGAGTTTCTAAGCTTAAACGGATGTTGCAGAGGCTTGTCCAAGTCTACACTTGTCAAAATGCCGCATTGTTTGAAATCTCATGCACTGACTTAATTGAGTTTAACCTATTTACCTCTGTTGATGCTAAAATTCTGTTGGGTTTGCCTCTTCCTCGACAACATATCAGCTTGTAGGTTTCCGACTCCACAGGTGCAAAGAATTGGTAAAACTGTAACAAGAAGATAATCGTCATTTTAACTCTTTGCCCCCTTTTTTTGTAATCTGTTGATGTTTTTTTCAAAATCATAACTTTCGAAAATTCTTTCAGGGATAATGTCAGTGTCAAACACTTTGGATCCAGGTCAGGCCCAACATTATATCGGACCTGATCTGGGTCCAAAATGTTTGCTTCAGTTATCAGCAGACGACACAAGGAGATAAAGAGTTAAACCCTGCCTCTCATTATGGACCCATTGGTGAATGCTAAGAATTATAAAAACTTTGAACTTTATAAAATTTGAAATTAATACTTGCAGACGTTGCAGTGAAGATTAAATAGTTCTCTTTAGATTAATCTGAAAATAAATCAGAAAAGTTTTCTAATAATCAGCCATATTCAGCATTCAAAATACTGAGTTCAGGAAAAATCCTAAAAACTTTCACCAACTTGTGAACTTAAACCTTTATGGAATAAGGATCAAATTTTCATACCTATTGCAAATAGGCAAATGCCCCTTATATATGCCCATGCTGGCCTACCCAGCAGGGATGGAGGGCAAATTTCGTACCTAAATGCATATGAACCAAATTTGCTCTGAAAACTGGTCAAATACACAAACACTAAAGCCTCGATTACATTTGCCGCGGGCGTCATACAATTTATTTGTCTACGATTTTTTGTGAGATTTTTCAGCATCATAGATGGCTGCAAGCTATGACATAAGTGTTTACATTGTTTATGATCACCATGTAATTTCTTTCAGCAACAGACCAGGGCAGGAGATAGTGCGGAAACCAAATTGTTGTGTAATCATCATAACCTTCACACAGAAATCACATGACCCCCTTGCGATATCCTTGCAGGTTCCTTATGATTATCTCAAGAGCATACAATCATTTTATGGCCCAGAAATGGCTATATGAAATCTTGCGTTGAGGCTCTGTACGATGATCGCGCGTCTCCCTACTTATGTTGCACGGAAACAATGATTTGGACATCGTTCGTGCATGTAAACTCATTGGAAAGCAAGTGTAACCCAGGCATTATTTACTTACATTGAACCACTCAAATAGTTGCCATTTTGAACAATATTTAGAAATAGTGCCAACTTTCTATAAATGAGTCATATTTGTATATGATATGAAAATGTCATCTGATTTAGTTGTCTGATGCATATATTTGCTAACCTTATTGACTATGTAAGTATGGAGTCAAACAGTGTGGACCAAAGTCTGACTAATCCATGTTACACTGTTTGTCTGAGAGGTTACTAAAACATTTCAGCAGACGACAAAACAGACAATAATTGTCGTCTGTTAGCTCAAACAATACAACCCCAAATCAGACTGCTCCCATTAGGAGCAATCAGATCAAGGTTCATAGAGTTTCGATCCATAGCAAAAGGTGAAATGAAGTGCATTTGAATACTGTTACGGTAAACCTGTCTTAAGTGGCCACTCATAAAGAAGACCAAAATTAGTTTTCAATACCGATTATCACTTAATGCAGGTCAAAAGTATTGCAAAATGCTCCAAGGGGAGCATTCTGCAATAATTTCGACCTTTATTCAGCTACCATTTTCCACTAAGACCTTTGTTTTGACTTTTTTGAGTGGCCACTTAAGACTGGTTTTACTGTAACAGACGATATAAGCAGACAACCTTTTCAGGACAAAAATATTTGCAGCTATACCTGATTAAGAGTGTAGATCATGATCTCCTTCTCTGTTCTGAAGAAAAATTCTGTGTCTCCAAGGAGAGCCAGATGATATAACCTTTCTCCAATATCCACTCTTGTAAACTGAAGTGAAAATAAATTATAATTTATAAAACTTTATCAAACTCATTATGATATTTAACTCTAGCTAGTGACAACTTTTGTTGTCTGCTGCTAATCTTTGCAAACAGTTTTCAGGACCAACAGTGTCAATTCCTGATCTGAATCCAAACCATTTGACACTTTGATATTACAGTGTTCATGAAAGATATTTTTAAATATAGCAAGAAGTGAGCAAAGCTCACATACCCCTGGCGGTAGCCATCAGAGAATGCTACGCTTCCAGAGAAAAGACAAAATTGTCAAAGATTTCATAATCCTAAATCAAGTAGTTTCTGAGAATGCTTTGATGAAAACTGTCCATATGTGTTATATAAGAGTGACAGAAGCAAAAATTGAAAATTTGAAAAAAGAAGGCAAAATGAGGATTAGCACCTTAATTTTCATTTACACAACACCCTTTGCCTATTTGAAAGTGTACACAAAATTGCATAATCCTAAATCAAGTAGTTGCTGAGAAAATTCTGACGAAAAACGTCCATACGTGTTATATAGGAGTGACAGAAGGAAAATTGAAAAAGAAGGCAAAATGAGCTTAAGCAACTTTAATTTCATTTACACAATACACTTAGCCTACCTGAAGATGTACACAAAATTTGAAAACACTGGCTCCAATAGGAACTGAGAAATCTGCGACAGAAATTTTCATTGGAGAGAAAGAAAATGAATAAATAAAGGGACTGATAAGCAATATACGGCTGTTGTTTTTTTTTGTTACACAATACAACTAATCACTATCAAGCTTTGTACCAAATTTTAGAATCCTAACTCAAGTAGTTGCTGAGAAATCTTTGACAAAAAAAAAATGTCTATGTGTATTATATAAGAGTTAAAGAAGGAAAAAAGAAAATTTGAAAAAAGAAGGCAAAATGAGGATTAGCATCTAAATTTCCATTTACACAGTACACTTTGCCTACCTGAAAGTGTACACAAAATTTTAAAACACTGGCTCCAATAGGAGCTGAGAAATCTGTGACAGAAATTTCCATTGGAGAAAGAAAAATGAACAAATAAAGGGACTGATAAGCAATATGTGGCTGTTTTTTGTTACACAATACAGCTCATCACTATCAAGCTTTGTACCAAATTTCAGAATCCTAACCCTAGTAGTTGCTGAGAAATCTTTGACGGAAAAAAAAAGTTTACAAACAAACCGACAAACAAACATAATTACAGAAAAGGCAAAAACTATATACCCCTATAATTTCTTACCGGGGGTATAAAAAGGTAAATCATTAAAAAAAACCTCTGGTTGTATTCCTGGAAGAACTTTTTGTATAAGGAAAATTTTCAAAAAATAAACAGATGACAAAAAGCAAGCAAAATCCTACACCCAGCATATAAAGAACCAAACAGGTACTTCTGCAAATTGTGAATACCCAGCTGAAATGCATCATAATGTGGCATTTCATCAGGGTCTGCACTATTTGCTTTAACAAAATCGCTCTTCAGAGAAAGAATTACAATATTTCTTGAAATTGATAATCAGTGACCATCCTGATTTAATTATAGTTGCAATGAAACTCTTTATACTTACACTCTTTATTACAGCAAAATTCTTACAAAATAGGTAATATGACCACAAACATACCAGTTTAGCTTAAATTTAAGTTCATTATTACAGAAATTCAGCTTAACATCAAATTATTTGGGGACAAACACTCGCAAAGACAGTTCAGTCGGTGTAAAGAGGGTTGACTTAAGCTTTACGAAAAATTCCTGTTATCTGAAAAGGCAGGGCTAAGAAATACCATGCCCGATTTGTCCGACCTGGTCCCATTTCATTCAGGACAAGTTGAAAATTTCTATTTACTTGTCCTTGGACAAGTACAAATGTATAAAGTGAATACAATTCTGTAGTTCATATTTTGATTTATTATTACGAGCTCACATGTTGCTTTGTAAACAGTGTAGATCCTGATCAGCTGGCTTCTGAAGAAGCCAGCTGATCTGGATCTACCCTGTTTACAAGAGAAGCCAGCTAATCAGAATCCACACTGTTTATCTGGTTTCATACTGTTTTCGAAACAGTAAATTGTTTAAGCAAAGAAAGGTATAAGCTAATTAATTGTTTCAGACAAGTAAAATTTTCTTTTGACAAGTACATTATGGCCATTTACTTGTCCTTGGACAAGTAGAAAATTTTACTATTTCCACATCCCTGGAAAGGGATAACTATACTTACTAAAGTGAAAGAGTCCATCTTCCAGAGTCTAACTGTGCCATCAAGGGAGCAGGATAACAACAAGTTGTCCTTTCTGTGGGGCTCAACACCTGAAACAATTTAACCCATTAACCCTTAATGTAATAATCGATTCTTCCTTCTGGTTTGATAAATAAACTTGGAACAGTCCATTGTAAAAATGTAGGGGTTACAGGTTATAACTTCCAAAATAAAATAGCAATTGTCTGTGGGGTTCAACACCTGAATAATTTAACCCATTAACCCTGAATGTAAAAATCAATTCTTCCATCTGGTTTGATAAATAAACTTAGAATGGTCCATTATATGAATGTTGGGGTCACATGTTATAATTCCCCCCAAAAATAGCAATTGTCTGTGGGGCTCAACACCTGAAATAATTTAACCCATTAACCCTTAATGTAATAATAGATTCTTCCTTCTGGTTTGATAATAAACCAGGAATGGTCCATTGTATAAATGTAGGGGTCACATGTTATAACTTCCAAAATAAAATAGCAATTGTCTGTGTGTATCAACATCTGAAATATTTTAACCCTTTCCTTCATGAATATGCATGCTAAGCTCCACCCACGATGAATAATTAAATATTTTTTTTTGTACATAGAACAGAGAAATTACTTGTCAGGTCCACTAATGTAGGATCATATCTTATCTTATTTCCATTTGCAACTAGAGAAGACCCTGATCAGGCAGCTCTTACAAGAGCTGCCTGATCTGGGTCTGCTCTGTTTGCAAAAGTGTTAAAAGGCATCTCTATGAGGTAAAGGGTTTGAACCCATTATGATTAACCATTGCTGCACTAATCGATTCTTCCTTCTGGTTTGATACAATAAACTTGGAATGGTCCATTGTATAAATGTAGGGGTCACAGGTTATAACTTCCAAAATAAAATAGCTATTGTCTGTGGGGCTCAACATCTGAAATAATTTAACCCTTTCCTTCATGAATATTCATGCTAAGCTCCACCTACTATGAATTAAATAAATATTTTTTTACTTCATACATAAAACAAAGAAATTACTTTTCAGGTCCACTAGTGTAGGGTCATATCTAATCATACTTCCATAAGCAAATAGAGTAGACCCTGATCAGGCAGCTCTTAAAAGAGCTGCCTGATCTGGGTCTGCTCTGTTTGCAAAAATGTTAAAAGGCATCTCTGAGATAACAGGTTATCCCATTAACCATTTCTGCACTAATCGATTCTTCCTTCTGATTTGATACAATAACCTTGGAAGTATCCAATGTTTAAATACTATGCGAAATCAGCTGCTGTTGACGTAAACAAAGCAAGATACTGAAAGAAACCGATGAAAAAATGATGTTTTTTTATTTTTCCCCATAGAGGGTTCATTTACCTACAAGACAGTAATCATAGAAATGTAAAATTGAAAGTATGTTCAATTCCGAGCGTTTTAAACAGAACAGGGGTCAAATCTGACATTTTCTTAGCTGGACCCCTTGTCAATATAAATAGTCTTATTAGTCTAGCCAACTCCCTATGCCTAAAACCCTCTTTTTTGAAGGTTCCTCTAGATTGAACTATTTTGGTTAAAAGATTGTAGCTTACTTGTAACGGGTCCATGGTGTCCAATGATGACATGAATAAAGTTGAAGGCTGTACCATTGAAAACCTGAAACAATAAAATCACTTTCAAGCTACTAATGCAAATGGGTCTGAACACGACAAAACCTGTCTTCGGGGTTTCCGAAAAGGCCATACACAAACTAGCCTGCTCAGCTACAGAGACTTCCTAGAACATTGAAATTTTGCTGGAAGCAAGTTTGGATATGATACTTTCCAACAAGAAAATAACAAAGGCCCTGATAAGACTGCACAGAAGCGCAGGCTGGTCTTGCAAACACCAAAGACAGGTTTTCTTACGTCAAGGCCCAAATAAAATCACAACATTGTTATATCCTGCTGTTCTGTGCATGAGACCAGAATGTACTGTAAAAACACATTTAAAATATTCGTGGCATCAAAATTTGGCGATTTGATTTTTTTTTACATATTTGGCATAGTTTAATTTTGACAGTTTCTCATTTTAATATAGGGATCAAACATGTTTTCTATGCATTAACATCTGCTGGACCCCGAGGGTGGTGTTGAAACCGGAGCCTGAAAGGCAAGGGTTTTAACAACCCACGAGGGGTCCAGCAGATGTTAGTGTATCAGAAAACCAAGTTTGATCATTATTTCATAAATTCATTTTGTCACTTGAAAACTTTGGAAAAACGCTTCAAAAAGTTCATTTTTGTATTACTATAATGGCATGCAAAAGCATGAACAGGGTTCATACAGGCAGGTTTGTGTAAAATTCATGGACTTTTCAAGGCCTTCCAAAAGACTTCCCTACAGTTTTTCAAGGACTAAAGTTTATGAAAAATACAGGTTTCAGTGTTAAAATTCTACTTCAGAAATGCTAGACTGAGATAATGGCGAAATTAGTCCTAGAGAATTAATATAAAATCGTTGTGCCTTTATTTGGTGCAGCAAATGTTGCACCAAATAAAGGCATAACAACTTTATACTGATTTAGGTCTCTATAAACTGTGCTAAGTCCTACAGAAAATAGTAGAATTCAAGGCCTTTCAAGCTTTTGAGTGATTTTCAAGTACTTTACAAGGCAGATTTAATTGTCAAGGATTTTTCCAGAAAGCCCTCTTAATTCACGTACTTTTCAAACCTGTGCAAACCCTGACAAAGGATTTGTAGGTTTTGAAAAGGCCTGTTGCAGAACAAAGACTTAGGTCATCCTAATGTGATTCAATTACGTTCATTTCTATGCACGTTACTGTTGATGACGTCAATTTTTGCGACAGCCTAGAATGCGTATATGTAAAGTACAAAAGCCGTGCATCAGCAGCACATGAATAGCCTGATAATACATGGGTTTTTGCTGGTTAAAACATGGCTGTTAATAGCGTGCGACACAGCTTTTTATGCAATAATGCCCTTTAAAATCAAGCTATTTACTATTCTCATAGGGGCTACTCTTAAAGGAAAGAATAAGCTCCCTATGTGGAGTATATTTTTTCCTTTAATAGTGGCCTCTTTTTACTCTTTGCATGCCGGGCAATTATTCATGCTTTTGTTATCATTTGCCGACATTTTTCATGATTAACTTTTCAAAAAATTCTTTCTGGAATACCATCAGAGTCAAACAGTTTGGATCCAGATCAGGCCCAACATTTTGTTGGGCCTAATCTGGGTCTAAACTGTTTTCAAAGGTTATCAGCAGACTACATTAGTTGGCAAAGAATTAAGGGTAAAGGTTGACTGTACCTTTATTTTTCCATCCGCTCCACCAGTAATGAGGTAGTCATTCTGAGGGAAGATACAACAGCTGAAATTATAAAGAAATCAAAGTACTGAGAGTATTGACAGCTGAAATTATTTAAAAAATCTTGAAAATAGTTTATTTGTTTTTTTCTGGACTTATTTCTTCTTCTTAACTTAGTTCTTTCAAAACAAATGTAAAAGTAGAAGAGACTCTTAAAACTAGATTGTTGAGTTTGTTTGTTTTGTTTGAGGTTTTACGTCCCAGGCAACAGCTTTTGTCAAGTCGAGACCTCAGTTCACCTAACCACACTTTTTTTCGTAAACCAGTACTATGTGCACATATGTTTTTGCTTTTAACTGATAACAACCTTTCTTGTATCAGGGGAAGGAGGAGAATGACCGTAGAAATTATTTCATGATCAATCTTAGGAAAGAATGGGACCAGCCCGATATCGAACTCGCGACACGTGGATCTGCAGTCATACTCAGTGGTTTTAGAGATGATTTAACCCTTTCCCTCCTAGTGTCGTCGGCTGATAACCTTTGCAAATAATTTGGAACCAGATCATGCCTGACAAAATGTACAGCCTGATCTGGAATCAATCTGTTCGACACTCAGATGGTTTTCTTGAAAGAATTTAAAAAAAAAAACGATTTTGGAAAAAATCAGCAGATGGCAAAAAAGCATGAAAAATCGACCAGGGGGCAAAGATTTAACCTAAGCTAATCATTTGCTTATCCAGACCTTTAGTTATTGTGTTCAACAAAAAAAGTGCCATGAAAGGTACAGATAGATCTTAAATTGTTTTAATACAGACATTTGCCCTACTTCACAAAAAAATTATCTTTATTTTATCACAAGCAGTGAATTCAATGCATATCAAATGTGAGTAAAATTGGTATTTTTCTACAGTGAAAAAATATCGTATTTTTTCACTAGTGACCGATACGATTTATATTTTCACTGTAGAATAGAATAGAACTGTAGCAAAACAAGGTTTTCTTGGCAATTTTGTGACTGGGATTTTTTAACATAAGGTTTTAAGTGAAGTATATTTGTCAAAAATAACGCTACGCATGTTGTGACGTAAATATCAAACATAATGACATCACTGTTTGACCTGGCGTAGCGCCAGTTTGCACGTGACTCCTACCCTAAGGCACACTCAATAGACTTTCTTTAAATGCAGATTTCTTGCCTTTCATTTGTTAAAATTTGATTCTAAGCCATTTTCTAGGTGCAAACTACAGTCAAACCTGTCTTAAGCAAGCGGTCAAGGGATAATCCAAAATCGCTTGCTTAAGACAGGTGGCTGCTTAATAGAGGTTCAGCTAAGATGGCCATATGATTGAGGACTGTAAAGAATATTGGCTTCGAGTTGGGGATACCAATATAATAATGAGTGAAAAGTATAAAGAATAAGGTCTACACTGCTGCAGTTATTGCATTTCTTCATAAAATATGTAAATGAAAAAAAAATACATAACCAAATATGAAATAAACAAAGCCATGTCCATTCAGTATAAAGATTCCCTTGTATGTCAAAAGAGTAGTGATAGCACTGCTAATCATATTTTTTCCAGAAGCTAAAACTTGATTTTTGATAAGCAAATGCATGTTTAATGGCCATCGTACAATTGAACATGAAGAGAATGTTGTTAGAATTGTAAATTTATTCAGGTGAAAAAGAATCGGAAAATGGTTCAAATTTTGTTACTGAAAAATAACTTCTTTTTTCTCAAAAGCTATTGCTTGTTGACTTTTAGCAAAGATTGCATCCTTGTGTAGTAAGTATATGTCTCAAGCAAAGAGTATTACTTTGCATTTAGATTTTCACACATTTACCGTTTAACATCTGTCACGGTATGGATGAATGAACTTTGACAGCGGCAAAATGCTTTGATGTCAACAATTTTATCAGCTGACTGACTCTACGACTGGTTACCCGCTTGCAAAAATGGTTACCCGCTTACAAAAAAATCAACAAGTGGTGTTCGTTTAGCGTATTCAGGTTTTCAATTACTGTCGACGCTTTTTTTAATCCATATGTGCTGGTTTCCTGAACCATGTCGTAGTGTTTTATTAGCATGCACTTGAACTTAGTTGATTTCGGCCCCGTTGTGGATCGACTGCACCACAAACTTCCAAATAGTTGGGCCCAATAACTTCGACATAGGGCAGCAGCCGTTGAAGAATTTATTCTGGAGACACCACTGCTGGGAGTTTAATTGCACCAAGCATATGACCGGTGCAAAAAAGTTAATCGATGAAATTGGAAATTTCATCAGTGTGCGAAGCACACGCTCATGAAATTAAAATTTCATGAGTGAACCGATTAGATATAGTAAGTTATAAAAGTGTTTACTCTTTCCATAATAATCAAACCAGCCGCTTTAAAGACCTTGAATTCGTCACTTCTCTTTCAGGATGTCAGAGAACAAAGAAAGATACAAGTAACACATCATAGAAACTGGTCACCTGTAAATTTCTCTGAACAAACCATTGAGAAAGAGAAATGACAGAAAAACATAGCGACAAAAAATAAAATAAAAAACAAAGAAATGTCTGAATATATCCAATTTATATAAATGAATATATCAAAAACATATATCAAATATATTTAAAGGAGATGACATCATATAAGCTCAACGCCTGTCCGTCAAATCCTAGAAATATTGTATGCATGTATATATCATAATATGTAAAAGTTACTGTGAATAAAATATTGTTTAAACCAAATATAAAGTAGATTGAAGCCTTCATAGAAGACATAAATGATCAATCTTATGCAATAAAGTTTTCAATACAAATAAACTTGGCACTTGGAATGTTAAAAACAAATCTTGGCACTGATAATGTTCAATTGGCACTTGTGTTCAAACCCTGATAGAGAAACAACAACTATGGTGTTGTAAGAAACTGTCAAACAGCAACATCTCATGTAGATGGGTACCTGCGACCGTAACCGCCCTTGTGAGTGCTGTAACACAGAAATTGGCCGTTTCAGGACACAATTTCAGTGTTTGGGGGGCAAATTTCGCCCACCGCTGGCCGCATTGGACAGGTGCACGCTTAATAAAGGTGCATTTGCATTCAAAATAGTTTTGGGGGGTTCCAAAATGGCCGCTTAAGGGAGGGTCACGCTTAATAGAGGTGGCCGCAACAGCAGGTTTGACTGTATGTTTACACCCAATGTTATACCCAATAAACACACTGCAAAAGTCAAATCGAACAAGAAACGACCAAGTAAAAAGTAAGGTTGTGATTTCTGTATTTCCGTTGAGTATAAAATAAAAAGAAAATTACTTTTTTTCGGCAAATACCAAATACATTTCATCTCGTGCGGTGAAAATATCAGCATTTTCACTCGTGCTACGCACTCGTGAAAAATACTGATTTTGTTCACCGCACTCGATGAAATATATTTGGTATTCACCTCAAAAAAGTAAAAATCCTCTATGAATTTATGAGAAAAAAAAGTATAATACAGCTGTGACATGTGATTTCCAACAAAGTGGCATTTTGGGTCAGGTGTGGTACTTGATTGTATCGATTCCTGATCTTTGCACCCTTACTTACTATGAATAGACTCAGACGAGTCTGTGCAGCCTCCTGTTAAGCTTAGAAACTCCAAATGATGTTCAGCCAGTAGCTTACCACTCATAAAATATTCAAGCGACTAGCAAAGGCTCTGATCAGACTGTGCGTATGCGCAGGCTGATCAGAGGCTTTGCTGGTCCTAGATACCACATTGTTGGAAATCCCATGTCACAGCTCAATTTATATTGTAAATAATTTCTATTTTCACTTGTCCTGCAGCCTCAGACACTCATAAATGGGCCCTGTTGTGAGAAAACCTTCCTTCCGGGTTTGCAACCAACAAAGATTCCATCCAGCCTGCACAACTATAGAGACTAGTCAGAATAATGTAATTCTGAATGAAGCAATTTTAGATAGCATACTTTGCAGGGAGAGAAAAACCAAGGTACTAAGCAGTCTGCACAGGTGGGCAGGCTGGTCTGCACCATTGTTTTTCCTGTGTAACTGTCTTGTTTTCTCATGAAGAGGCCCATATTCAAGTACACAAGTGTTTTCTAGCCCTCAAGGACTTACCATTTCAGAGGACCTTCATGTCTGTTTGCAAGTCTGTGTGTTTGCTTTCTTGTCTGCAAAGGAATAGAACAACATTAACATGTTTTTCTAGAAACTAGAATGTAAACTAGCAATACTGTTACCTAGCAACATCACTGTTACCAAGTAATATTTATATAACCTAGAGACAAAAATGTTACCCAGCAATACATAGGTAACCTTGCAAAACAAAAGTAACCCAGCAACATTTATATTGCCTAGCAATGCAACCACTATTTACCTAACAGCATTACTATAACCTAGAAATGCTTATGCTATCTAGCAACACTATTAACTAGCAATACTTATGTTTATAGATACAACAAGAAGAATATGGTTAAAACTATTTATGTAACATTTAAACAACATACAATAACAATCAGTGCAATCAACCCTGCCATGAGCAAGCACCTGTCTAAGCAGACACCTTCTTAGAAATTGCCATTTACCAAGCAACACAAATGTTACCTAAAACATTGATATAACCCATAAATACTAACGTTATCTTAAGAAAAGCTTATATTATCCAGCAACACTAAGGTAACCTAACAACATTTATGTATTTCAGCAACACTAATGTAGCCTAGCAACATGCAAGTATACCAGTAACACTAATGTTACCTAGCAACATTATTGCTATCTAGCAACACTTATGTAACCTAGCAACATGCATGTATACCAGCAACACTAATGCAACTTAGCAACATTATTGCTATCTAGCGACACTAATGTTACCTAGCAATACTTATTAATTCAACAACACTAATGTAACCTAGCAACATTATTGCTATCCAGCAACACTAATGCAACCTAACACACTTATGTAACATAGAAATATATGTACTTATCTATTCCAGCAACACTAATGTAACCTAGCAACATTATTGCTATCCAGCAACACTGATGTTACCTACCAACACTAATGTAACCTATAACACTTTAGCAACGTAGCAGCACATGTATTGCAGCAAAACTAATGTAACATAGATAGCAGAAACAATATTCAGTGATTCATTTACAATTTTGGGCTTATGGGTCCTGGGACTCACTGATACCCATATCAATGAGTCCAACTCCAAACTTATCAGTCCAGAACACTATTTTTCATGTCAAGTCTGCAATACCATTGCATCCTGGAACTCGTTGAAATAAAAACTTTGCAACCCAGAGACAAAATTATGTGTAAAATATGCAGGATGCACAGGTAAAAAAATCACTGCAATATTACTATCTAGCAAACCTAATGCAACCTAGCAACACTTATGTATTCCAGCAACACTAATGTAACCTATAACACTTTAAAAACCTAGCACACTTACGTATTCCAACAACACTAATGCAACCTAGCAATATGCATGTATTGCCAGCCACACTAATGTAACTTATCAACACTAGTGCTATCTAGCAACACTAATGTAACCTAGCAATACTTATGTATTTCAGCAACACTAATGTAACCAAGAAACAATATCAATCTAGCAACACTAATGTAACTTAGCAACACTATTGCTATCTAGCAACACTAATGTAACCTAGCAACACTTATGTATTTCAGCAACACTAATGTAACCTAGAAACAATATTACTATCTAGCAACACTAATGTAACCTAGCAACATTATTGCTATCTAGCAACATTAATGCTACCTGGCAACACTAATGTAACCTAGCAACACTAATGTTACCTGGCAACACTAATGTTACCTAGCAACATTATTTCTATCTAGCAACACTAATGTAACCTAGCAACATTATTGCTATCTAGCAACACTAATGTTACCTAGCAACATTATTTCTATCTAGCAACACTTATGTAACCTAGCAATATTATTGCTATCTAGCAACACTAATGTAACTGTATTGACTTAGCTGATATACTTACTTTAAAGTTGACTACAATAATTCCATTTCCATGCATAGCAAACATCTGGTTGTTTTTCTTGTCTATTCTGATATCCCTCACCCACTGAAACAATACAAAACTGTTAAGTTCTATAAATAGTTATTGTTCTGAAAGGCCATAACTCTGGTAATATTCTAAAGAAAACTACAATAATTCCGTTTCCGTGCATAGCAAACATCTGATTTGTTCTATTGTCTTTCCTGTTATCCTTCACCCATTGAATCAATACAAAATTGTTTAGCGCTATAAATAGCAATTGTCCTAAAGGGCCATTACTCTTGTAATATTTTTTTACAAAATTCCTTTGACAATTAATTCACTTGTCATCAAGGTTGTTACTCAATTAGATGTATAATTTATGAGATAACCTGCTAAAAAGATATGTGATGGATGAAAGGATGTATTGAGAAGTGGAAAGCAATAGGCCTGTCATAGATTTTCAGTTAATAACTAAAAGGAGCATAGAAAAATGATATCCTCCTAGTTTTGTTGTCATTAAAAATAGTCAAGATATTGAAACAAAATACTTTGAGGATTTTGCTCCTAAAGAATTTGGATAAACACAATAGAAATAAGATGTGTATAAATTGAGCCTTGATGCAATGGGGTCTATGACCAACGGAGGCTCAAACCAGCCTGCTCAGCTACAGAGACAAGCTAGAATATTGAAATGTTGTCTATTAAGTGGAGCCGTTATGCCTGCTAGAAAATGAATAACAGCAGCAGTGATCCAACTGAGCAGGCACCTGCTGGTCCATGTCCTCAGTGCTTTCAGGAGTCTCCAGAATACAAAGGGTCAAAATGAAAGTATATTATAATACAGTAAAACCTGTCTTAAGCGGCCACTCAAAAGAAGACCAAAAATTTGGTTTTCAATACCAATAATCGCTTAATTCAGGTCAAAAGTACTGCAGAATGCTCCCATGGAGCATTCTGCAGTACTTCTGACCTGCATTAGGCTACCACATGGCTTTAAGACCTTTGATTTGTCTTTACCGGCCACTCAAAGGAAGACAAAAAAATTGGTTTTCAAGACAAATAATCGCTTAAAGCAGGTCAAAAGTCCAATGGAGCTTTCTGCAGTACTTCTGACCTGCATTAGGCTACCTCATGGCGTTAAGACATTTGATTTGTCTATTTTTGAGTGGCTGCTTCAGACAGGTTTCGCTGTTAGATCAACTTACATCATTTCTGTGGATATCTGTTATAAACTTCTTTCCTGGCACTAAGGAGGCTGCATGCTGAAAAAATAAACAAGGAAAATAATTTATTGATTACTTATCTCCTGCAAAAGGGTTATTTTGAAGTAAAGTGGAAACCATAATGTATGGATACTGCTCCACCATCCAACAAAGCAAAGTCCACCCTGACCATTGTCTAGGGTTCAACACTTTATTTGACAAATATTTAGCCAACACTATGTTCTTGTTCCATTGAAGTTTGTATAAAATATACCCTAGACATGGGATAGTATGACAAAGATGACCTCTTATGAATATAGAACAGCACAAAAGACTCTGCTACTTATCACATAGGTCCAGATAAGGATCGTTTTTGCACCGAAAATTACATTTATTTCCTTACCCATCAATTTAAACATGTGTTTTGGGTGCGCAAAAGAACCGTCTCATTGACAGTTCTTTTGAGTACCAACAACATATGTTTTGGTTAAGAAATAAGAAAAACTAATTTTCAAATACGCACTCTTATCTGGAGGCCTGTTATCACATATGCTGACCTATCCAGAGGTCTAAATATTGATCTTCATCAGCACCCATACTTTATGTATGCAAGCAATGAAGACTGGTGAGTCTGCCAATTTAACAATTCCAAAAATAATCTGCCATTTGTACATAAAATTCAACTTAACATGTATTTCAAAAAACTGTTGGTAAAATATGAATCTAATCCACTCAACCTTTCAAGTAATGTAGCCCAGAAACCACCAATTTTGTCCAAATGAAATCAAAAAGGGGACATAACTCCCATAATGACTGACAGATTGTAATCAATCATCAATGTGACCTATACTTCATGATTTCATCTCCTGCATATTTCCCCCAAAGGGCCTCACAGAGATGACCCAGCATCTAGCATTGTCCCAGTTTATCATAACCGAGGTGTCTAGCGACCAGATTAGTCATTTGTTTTAGGGCAGTAATTGTTTGATTTAATTTTATGTAGAAACTGCACTTTTTCTTAATTTGTGTGTTTACAGAATAATATGGATTAATATTTAATGGATTTTATTTATTTTATATTTTCTAACATAAGTATATATTACTGTTTAATGGTGTTGAGGTACAAGTACATGTATCAATAGGATCGGACTGGATTGAGTAGGACTAGCCTGGACTTCAATGATAAGTTATTCTATTATCTTCTTCTAATCCTACTTACCTGTAAACATCTTAATTAGCATCATAACCAAGGTAGAAACATTTTCATAGAAATTCAATGAAACAGTAGAGATAAACCATACATCTTGCATGTGTAAATTGTGTTGTTCATATTGAATGTAACTCTTTATAGCACTTCCACCGTATATAGTCATGTGGTTAGTCAACATAGCTCATGATACGTAAGGCATGGGTTCGAATCCTGGCTGATCCAACTTTTAAGACATTGTGATTACTTTTATGGAACTGATTATACTTTGATGTTGATTTGCATGGACTTTGCAGAAGTCTTTGTATTTTGTCCACAGTTTTTATGTGGGATATAAGCATGATAACATTTTGGTTAATCTGATGGCCTTTTACTATGATTTTTGCTTTATAACACAACATTTTCAAGACATATGTGAAAAATAAATTTACACAGTCATTCAGGTGTATTGACGGTTGTTTATAGATTTCCCATATATAAACAGTTCTGTGGACATTGAATCAAATTTGTTCAAGTTTCCCATATTAATATTTCCTATCAAATGATATGTTACCACCTAAGTGGTCATGGAAATGACAGCTAGTTGTTTATAACAGGTTTCCCATATATAAATTTCCTATTACGTGATAGGTTTCCGTGAAACGGCTCAAATAGGGAATACTTTAAAATACGGAAATAGCTCAGAAGACATGGATTTGGTTTCCCACATAAAAATTTCCTATCATAGGATAGGTTTCCGTGAAACGGGTCATATTGGGAATACCTTAACCAGTAACAGTTAATTTTACATGGAATTGACAATTATCAGGTTCATATCAAATGGTCGATTAATTATCCACGGAAAAAGACAAATAGGAAAACTCTTAAGTAACCAAGACTTCCAGGCACAAAATCTCAGTCATGAGTTATCAATTCCGAAAGAAATAGTATATGTCCTGTGCATTGGGATAAATTAAATAGGAATGCCTACCTAAACCATCACAAGTTATGAAGTGGACATGGATTATTCAAAAGGTGTTATCCTAAGTTTCTTATTATGATACATAGCTCTTCCAATATAGGACTTAAAGGGAATAACTTAAATCCATCAATATGCAGTTCAGTATTTTGAATCATCAAGGTTAATGATATTATTGATTATTATATTTCATCAACAAAATTTCAGTAGTAATTTTTTGAAACCATATCCTAGTAGTTAGACTAGCATACAAGTCAAATAATTGTCTGTTTGGCATGTTAGAAATGTTTCCTCCTATCAAAATTGAATAAAATGGACCTTATACACTTAATATAGAGTCACTTTTTAGTGCATCTCTCCCCCTGAAAGGCTTAATTCTGTGTATCTAATAGCTATTTTCTCTGCAAACGTATTCGAACTGATACACTTAAAATATAGTCACATTTTAGTGCATCTCTCCGCCTGAAAGGCTTTTATCGGTGTATCCAATAGCTATTTTCGCTGCAAACATATTAGAACTGATACACTTTATATAGAGTCACATTTTAGTGCATCTCTCTGCCTGAAAGGCTTATCGGTGTATCTAATAGCTTTCGCTGCAAATGGATTCAAACTGATACATTTAATATAGAGTCACAATTAGTGCATCTCTCCGCCTGAAAGGCTTTAATCGATCGGTGTATTGAATAGCTATTTTCGCTGCAAACGTATTGGAACTGATACACTTAATATAGAGTCACATTTTAGTACATCTCTCCACCTGAAAGGCATCAATCTGGGTATCAAATAGCTATTTTGGCTGCAAACGTATTCGACCTGATACACTTAATATAGAGTCACATTTTAGTGCATCTCTCTGCCACAAGCTTTTATCGGTGTATCGAATAGCTATTTTCGCTGAAAACGTATTCGAACTGATACACGTAATATAGAGTCACATTTTAGTGCATCTCTCTGCCACAAGGCTTTTATCGGTGTATCGAATAGCTATTTTGGCTGAAAACATATTCGAACTGATACACTTTATATAGAGTCACAATTTAGTGCATCTCTCTGCCACAAGGCATCTATCTGTGTATCAAATAGCTATTTTCGCTGGAAACGTATTTGAACTGATACACTTAATATAGAGTCACATTTTAGTGCATCTCTCTGCCACAAGGCTTTTATCGGTGTATCAAATAGTGATTTTCGCTGCGAACATATTCGAACTGATACACTTAATATAGTCACATTTTAGGGCATCTCTCCAGCGGAAAGGCTTTTATCGGTGTATCAAATAGCAATTTTAGCTGCAAATGTATTCTAACTGATACCTTTAATATAGAGTCACATTTTAGTGCATCTCTCCGCCTGAATGACATTAATAGGTGTATTAAATAGCTATTTTCGCTGCAAACATATTCATCCTGATACCTTTAATATAGAGTCACATTTTAGTGCATCTCTCCGCCTGAATGGCATTAATCGGTGTATTAAATAGCTATTTTCGCTGCGAAAGTATTCGACCTGATACGCTTAATATAGTCACATTTTAGTGCATCTATCCGCCTGAAAGGCATCAATCTGTGTATCAAATAGCTATTTTCACTGCGAACGTATTCAACCTGATACACTTAATATGGAGTCACATTTAAGTGCATCTCTCTGCCTGAATGGCTTTAATCGGTGTATCGAATACAATGAGTTCTTTTTCTGTGATGCGTAGGAGGCAGGCTTATTTGCATATATATGGTGTTTTACCCACAAAAGCAGTTCGCATAACAGTAGTTTCTACATCAAATGATTATTTGCTGAAAGCTGTGATCTTTCACTTATAATGATGTTTTTACTCAAATAAAATTTTATTACATTTTCATTGAGTATAAAAATGAGTTGTTAAATAATGTTGAATGAATTGAGACAGCCACAATAGATTGGCAGCACGCCAGAGCGGCCACGTGGGTGACACAGCGCACACGCCAGGACATGCAAATAATAATTATAATGATTATAATCATAGATTTTATTTAAAGAGTGTAACACATTTAGTTACAAATTAATCTTTAATAAAAATACATATTATACAGTTTTACATAGTGCTTGAAGGTGATAAAGCATAAAGCTGGTCTAAAATGGGTTTTGCATCTTATATGTAATGACAAGTCTTTAAATCGATGCAGACTGAGATGCATACTTTCTGAGGACTGACTGTGCTTAACAACAACAGATATTTAGCTTAACCACCAACAGATATTTAAATGAGTTTGGTATTGTAGATTCAAAATTAAGTGAGAATTAATTAACTCCTTTGTCTCCACTAATTTCGTCCCGAAATGTTGTCCACCCTCTACGCCTGCTGCATACATTCAAGCACACTTCAGACCAGATCTTTTCATGGAATGAAACAATACAAACCTTAATGAGACTGCTTCGAAGGGCAGTCTGATCTGGATCCATAATGTTTGCAATATAGTGTCAAACGCTTGCAGAGGCTGAGCTCACTCAAAAGGAAACATTTCCCAAAAGAACTCGCTCATCATCACCCTAGCTAACCACTTTTATTGAAGGAAACATTGAGTCACTCCAACCATTCCACTTTTATGGCGATTGGCGAACTATATGTCGCCGCCAACCACTTCTATGTCAAACCAAAGACATACTCGGGAGCATCCAATTTCGGATTCATACTTTGAGTCAGAGGATGACCTTCAAGCTTACATGAACAAGAGATGTGTACATTGTCAGACGAATATGATCTGAATTTTGTCCTAGATTTGGGTATGAATTGCATTTCAATTTGTAGAACAGTGTCCTTCTATATATTTGCCTGATTTAATTATCTTTGAAATTTCACAATGTTTACAAAGTGTTTTGGCAGTACATGTATAACCTCATTTTCTGTTGTGTTACCCTACATTTCAGTCACACCTTATTTCCTGCCAATGTTTGACCTTTATTCAGGTCTCTTTCTGTCAGAGCTAGTGTTAAGTGTAAATGCATCATCTAACACTTTGAAACCCCTTTTGACCAAGATTCATGTTTATTCAAGCGAAGTTGTGATGAAATGTATCAATTTCCAAAAACAATTGCTACAGTTCTCTCTTTCTCTCAATGACTTCAGGAAGTTCAGCCATGTGCGTGGTATTATTTGTTGTTGTTTGGAAATTTCAAATTCTGCAGGCTGGATGTGGATTCAGATTACACAATCATACAGCCAGTATATTCTCAACGATGGACTGGACACAATTTGTTTGGCCTGGCTCATGTATTTCCAAAAGCTATTTTGAACTATCTTGGGTGAAAAGAAGGCACTGTGAGATAAAAGTTGACACTGTTTAGCAGTCTGCTTTCTGGAAAGTTTAACAACACAAATTTAAGTATTGTCAAGGCTTAAGTAAAAATTAACCTTCATTAAAACTTATTGATAGTTGCTTCAAAAAGGGGAGGGGCAATCAATAGTATACACAAGTTTGTTGATGATATTATTGCATCACATTTTAGTGTTAAATCTCATTGCAAGTACAAAGACTTTATGCCAATTTGCTTTTGCTCCTGCATCATATTAATATGCGTGCTATATATATTTTGCTAAGAAAATTATGAAGAATTGTCTCTAAAATCTCTGTAAGGCCCTTTGGGGGAAATATGCAGGAGATGAAATTGACAGATTGAACAAGACTTACCTTGGTAAGGTGAAGTTTAATCCAAATTTCATCGACTGCAATTTCCCCCAAGGGCTTACACACCCTCCCGCAACCTACCCATATTTAAATTCTTCATAATTCTTCTTTGATCGCCAACTGCTTCGTAAATTTTCCGCAGTTTGCTCTGCTCTAAATAATAATGATAAACTGGGACAATGCTAGATGCTGGGTCATCTCTGTGTAAGCCCTTGGGGGAAATTGCAGTCGATGAAATTTGGATTAAACTTCACCTTACCAAGGTAAGTCTTGTTCAATCTGTCAATTATATACCAGAGCATGAAATATGAATCCATTCCATGCAACCTTTAAGTGAAGAGATGTCACACTGAAAACAATGTATACATGCACATGAACCTACTGACGGATGAACAGATGGACTTACAAACATGTGCGCTAGTAAGCAAATAGTTTACAATTCCATTAAGTTTAATAATGCCAACCTGTGACCCCTTTAATATTTTTTGAACCATCCAAACAGTCCACCATTGCTCTGGATGTAAGAATCTATAACTATTCAAGGGATCAAACTGCCCTTTACCTCAGCTCCAGTAATCTTCCATTCATCCAAGAATCCAACCCCTCCTGCATAGACCTCATCTTCATCACGGTTATATACCAAACTGAAACAAATATACATGTTTTTGTTTGTTTGATTTGATTCTTTACGTCCCATCAACAGTTTTTCAGTTAAACAGGGATGGATCTTCCTGGGTTGAACCAGTACTAAGCTAGGATACATGTGTCTTGCTCAAGGACCACAATGCAGTGATGCCATTGAGGCTTAAACCTGCTGCCCCTCGGTCTTGAGTCAAGCACTCTACCATTGAGCCACTGCGCTCCCGAGAAATATACATGTATATAGTTTATCAATCAATCAATTAAAAATATGAGGTTCATCAAGATACCCGGCAGGGGACAAAAATTCCACTCGTCTGCTCGTAATTATGAGTGAAATCTTGAAAGGATGAGTAATTCTTCCCAAAGCACTCGTCCTGTAGGACGAGTGCTTTGGGAAGAATTACTCTAGGAAGTCATATTACATATTACTCACTTATGTTCTTTATTGCATAGGCTTTTAAAGGACAAGTGCATGTGTTTGCAAGACGAGTGAAAATTGCGAGTCCCTCATCCTGCAGGACAAGTGCAATATTGAAATATTTTTGTCCCCTACCCCGGTCTCCCCCACTGTTTAGCAGAGTAGTCTACTATTTGTTTATTTCATTTTATCATGAAGGAGAGCCCTGGGAATAGTCTCATACAGTTTTAAACAAACTCTGTCTGCTGCAAATAATCTCACATATTTTCTCGATCATTTATTTAAATAACTCTTTCTGTTGTATATTTTGACCTGTTAGGTAGTACAGACTGATTAGCATAACAGGCCTATAATACTCGGGCGAAACAATTTATAATGCACAGTCACTGTGGTGTCTTTGTTGAAAAATAGTTGTGAAAAAAAACACTAAAGTGTTAGACTCGGTCATGACATCCTAGTGGAAATTATTTAGATTTCAACCAAATTTTTGGACCAAAGGCACAGAGAAACTATTTATTTATACATGGAAAACCATTGTGATAATTATCCATATGCCGCTGAATACTTCAAATTTATCTACGAAAGCCACAGACTGCCAATTTGCGCCTGTAGAAGCATCTTATGTAGGACTTTGGTATATAAGTTAATGTTTACTCACCATAATAACGTTTATGTAGGACTTTGGTATATAAGTTAATGTTCACTCACCATAATACAGTTTTTGTAGGACTGGTATATAAGTTAATGTTTTCTCACCATAATAACGTTTATGTAGGACTTTGGTATATAAGTTAATGTTTACTCACCATAATACAGTAGATGTGCAGGGTACCTCAAAGGTTTCACTAAAGTTACTGTTAGCATCTGTGAATATTCTTAGACATAGGTCTGTACAGAAGGAACAATAAACCTGAAATAATCAATTATCTCTTTCAGCTCTGATTTTCTACAAGAATTCCAGGGTTCATACAGGCAGGTTTGAGTCAAATTTCAAGGACTTTTCAAGGACTTCTAAAAGACTTTTATACAGTTTTTCAAGGTCTAAAGTTTATTGAAAAATACAGATCTAAGTGGTTTAATCAACTACAGAAATGCTAGACTGAGATAATGGAGAAATTAGTAATAGAGAATTAGTATAAAATTGTTGTGCCTTTATTTGGTGCAGCATATGCTGCACCAAATAAAGGCACAACAATTTTATACTGATTTAGGTCTCTATCAACTGTGCTAAGTCCTACAGAAAATAGCAGAATTCAAGAACTTTTCAAGGCTTTTCATTGATTTTCCAGTACTTTTCAAGGCAAATTTAATTTTCAAGGACTTCTCAAGAAAAGCCCTCTAAATTCAAATACTTTTCAAGCCTGTGCAAACCCTGAATTCTGTGCAGTGTCACACTTGTCATGGTTAAGTCACACAAGCTCTATTTGGTTTTGAAGAATACCCACTCTAAGTATACCT
Source organism: Loripinus fragilis (assembly GCA_964019695.1). Taxonomy (NCBI): domain Eukaryota; kingdom Metazoa; phylum Mollusca; class Bivalvia; order Lucinida; family Lucinidae; genus Loripinus; species Loripinus fragilis. Next base: position 10,096,279 of record OZ026531.1, on the reverse strand, counting down.
AGGACAATTACTATACTATGCAAGGTTTGAAACCTGCAACTTTTACTGATACTTCACCTTGTAGATATGTCAAAAAAAACTGGAGCATGAAATGTTGAAAAGGACACCAATTAACAGTGCATGTTTGATGAGTACGCAATACCAAGGACAATTACTGTGCTAGGTTTGACACTTGGTTTAAACAATATCTATTCAGGTAAAGTGCATGATATACATTAATACAATGTTAAAAAGTAAGCCAGTGGCTTATTTAGATCATCTCCCAAACGTGTTATAAAATCTGCATTTTGTATGATGGTTTTGGACAAATTTAAACATGCAAGTATAATAAGGAGAGAGAATGAAAGAGAGAGAGAGAGGGGGAGAGAAAGGGAAAGAGAGACTCCGGTTTAGTGTTTAGAGGCAAAAAGCATAGCGCTATAGAATGACTGGCTCCAGACGTAGACGTATCAAAATTTGAACACTTTTGAGACTGGGATCAATCAAACCTACCAGACCTTATCAAAAACTCCTGTACCTTTAGGAAAGGAGATTCGTTAGACATAGGGCTAACCATGACACTTGCATCTATCACTCCGCAGAGAAATGCACTTTACAGTGTAGACATGTCAAAATCACTGAAGAGTAAAATGTAGGTCAAGGTCATCAGCTAACATTGCATGCTGAAAGCGTACAGTAAAAACCTGTCTTAAGCGGCCACTCAAAAGTAAAGGTAGACACAATTCTTAAAGACAGGTGGTAGCTTAATACTTTCAACCTGCATTAAGCGATTATCAGTCTTGAAAAACATATTTTTGGGTCTTCTTTTGACTGTCTGCTTTAGAGAGGTTTAACTGTCAAGGGTAATTACTATGCCTATGCCAGGTACGACACTTGCAGCTATCATGGCTGCAAAGAATGGCATTTAACTGCCTAGATTTGTCGGTCAATGGAGTGTGAAATGTAGGTCAAGGTCACAAGGTCAAAGTATTAGCTTGAAGAGTATGCCAAGGCCAATTATTATGCAAGATTTGACAGCATTGCTAGTGCTGACATTTAACATGTGTATATTTATGTCAGTGTCACTTGAGCGTGAAATGTAGGTCACATGGTCACAGTGCATGCTAAACTAGTATGCCCAGTCCCAATACTATGCAAGGTTTGACACTCTGACTCAATTATCATTGAATTATTACTTAAATACAACACAAGTAAGATTTCTCAAGATCTGGCGCATTTAACCTTTTCAGACCAATGGACTTTTCTATAAAGCTACACGCAATAAAGTCAGGATGGTCCATTCTATATATTGAAGGTTCAACGGAGGGGTCACAGGATATAATTTCCAAAAAATATTGTATTTTTTCCTCTGGAGATGGATTTTGTATTATTAAACAGTACAAACTGTGCTGAAATGCAGCATTGTGTCGAATTTTCTTAACTGTTTGCATAAGTATGGTAGATGTTCTAATATTTCCAACACTGTTGCCTACCAAAAAAGCCTAGACAAACAGTGTAGTCTGATCAGGGCCTTTGCTGTTTGCTCCTCTGACAAGAATTTTGTGAGTTTCAGCCTGGATTACCAACATTTTATTTGAAAACAGAAAGAGAAAATTGTTTGAAAATTTAGAACATTTACCATACCATAGGGGTTTCTCGTCTAAAATGGGTTAACCAATATAGTCCTTGCAACCTTTTGTGGGGCATACGCAAACAGTAAAGACCCAGATCAGACGCCGCAGAATGCGGGGTCTCATCAGGGTCTCCACAGTTTACTTACAGAATATTATATTAAAATTTGAATAAAAATGAAAACTACCACCCAACAACCCTTAAAAAGGCAATGTACTGGTCCAATTGGTAATAGTGGTAAATTCCAGTCAGCTTCAATTGGTTAATGAACTACTCACTTACCCTGTGTTTTGCAACATATATCAAAGAGGTTAACTCATACTGGGTCTCAAACCTAAAATACACAAGCAAATATTAGACATCAGTCATCATGCATATCTACATTTGAGCCTTGATGCGAGAGAACCTGTGTTGTATGCAAACAGCAAAGGGGCAGACTGCACATAAGCACCTTCGTTATTCGTCATCTTGAAACAGGGTTCATACAGGCAAGATTGTGTAAAATTCAAGGCCTTTGCAAGGACTTCTAAAAGACTTTCCTATTGTTTTCAAGGACTGAAAACTTAAGAAAAATACTGATTTACACGTTTAAATTCTACTTCTGAAATGACAGAGTCCATTACTAAATATATTAGTTTAAGATAATAAGTATAAAATTGTGGTGCCTTAAAGGCTCTGATCAGACTACGCATATGCGCAGGCTGATCTGAGGCTTTCTGGTCGCACATACCACATTGTTGGGAATCTCATGTCGCGGCTCAGTTATTATTTCTGCATTTTTATTCTTTCATTTGCACACATTTCAGGATATCATTCACACATCATTATAAAGTAATTAGTGGTAATTAACTAAATGAATGTAATAGAACTGATTAGAACAATTAGAGCTCATCAATGCTTTAAGAAACCATCAATTAGCCAAACTTAACTGTTTGCACCCTGGTATTGTCCAGCCTCATCTGGATCTAAACTGTTTGCAAAAGTCATCAGCAGATGACGGTAGGAGAGTTAAAAGAGTTCTACAGTGCTTAGACCTTAAGCTTCCAGGCTTCTATTAGCCAAACTTAATGTGACTGCATAGGTTTAGATAAACAACATTTTTGAGTTTAAAATTGTAAATATTTTCTTATCCATCAGTTTTAACGTATGTTTTGGGCGCTCAAAAGAACCATCTCATTGAGACGGTTCTTTTGAGTGCCCACAACATATATTTTGGTTGAGAAATAAAAAAAATATTTTTTTTTTGGTACACATTCTTAACTAAAGTCCTATTTTGTTTGTTTGATTTGATTCTTTTTGTCCCATCAACAATCTTTCAGTTATATAGGGATGGGTCTTCCTGGGTTGAACCAGTACTAAGCTTGGATTAATATTCTTGCTCAAGGACACAACGCAGTGACCCTGGTGAGGCTCGAACCTGAGGCCCTTCTGTCTCTAGTCATGCACTCTATCACTGAGCCACTGCGCTCCCACTAAAGTCCTGTGACTGCATGCAATGGTATATGTATATGGTTAAGTCAGTTGTCCCTGCTCATCATGAGGACATGTGCAAACCCCTGCTAAGACAATTAACAGGTTTCAGTTGAGTTTACAGAAATATACATACCCAACATGTTTTGAAACACTTTCTTTACTCTTGGACTCCAGCAACCAGACACTTATCCTTTGAACAGCTCCCTTATTATAGTGTGTGGTAAATACCTCACCAAGCTTAGTGTTGACATGGTTCACACATCGCAGTAAACTTCTGTGCCGCAGAGTCTGTAGTAACTGTAATAACAAAGATCAAAGTCAAGTGCTGGAGATGACAACTTTTGTGTGGTGATATGATCCTACGCTAGTGGACCTGATAAGTCAGTCTTTTTTCTATGTACAAAGTTTATAAGTTATTCTAAGTGGGTGGAGCTTAGCATAAATATTCATAAAGGAAAAGGTTAAATATGGAATATATGAATTACAAGATTTTTTTAGTAATGCCAACTATGAGTATTATTACCTACAGAGGGGACTAGAGATAGCCAAAAATTCTCGGTATTTAACAGAATTTTGAAATCAGGGACCGAGCAGATTTGCTTATTTCATGAACATTTGATCAGGACTTTTCTCATGTAATTTTTATCTTGCAAGTTTTGTGGCTAAAATCCAATATATATCTGTCAGCTCCAATTCATGTGTGTCAAAAAAAAGATTTTGCCTGAGTCATCATTGCCACAAACACATAATTTCTAGACTACTACACTAGTTATCGCTCATTATCACATAGGTGGGTAGCAAAGGCTCAGACAAGTCTGTACAATTGTGCAGTCTGACAGGAGTTCTCCATGCTCATATACACATGCTGACACCTAAGAGAATGACAATTTACCGTTCAATTTCAAAGGAACAACACCAACTCCAAATAGGGTGCAAAGATCAGGAATCAATACAATCAAGAACCACACCTGACCCAGGATACCAATGGGAAAGTGACAAACTCACAGTTAGACACCACAAACAAGAGCCAAGAGCCAGCCCTTTCCCAGCAGGTGACCACAAAGCACATATAAACAGACGCGCACAAAGACATAGCAAACCCAAGACAGAGCAAAAACATAAAAGATCCACAAAAGGAGTACCGCCTTGGAATGGTCAGTAAAATATTTTACTGGAGGGCTAAAACCGGTTTAACGGCGCCAACCTCACCCTTAATTCAGATGTGGATCAAGACACATAGATGTTTGGATTGCATGAAAGACCCCTAGCTTATCAATGACCATATTTACTTATAAGCAAATAGAGTAGACCCTGACAAGGCAGTTCTTACAAGAGCTGCCTGATCTAGGTCTGCTCTGTTTGCAAAAGTGTTAAAAGGCATCTCCATGAGGTAAAAAGTTAACTCTTTGGATACTGGGTAAGTTTTCATGCCTTGTTGTTGTCTGCTGACTTTCGGGTAAGTTTTCAAGCCTTGTTGACTTTTTTCAAAATGAACTTTTTCAAAAAATCCTTTCAGGAACACTATCAGAGAGGATCATTCAAAAAGGGTTGTTGTCAGTTACAAGCGAAAGTATGTGCACAAATTACTGGTTAACCGCTTGTTCAAGCCTGTCCAGGAAAAAGTGTGGTTAGGTGAACTGACCGTCCCGCAATGACCATAGCTGTTGACTTGGGACGTAAAGCAACAAAACAAACAAACAATCAGAGAGGGTCAAACAGTTTGGTACCAGATCAGGTTCCACATTATGTCAGTCCTGATCTGGATCCAAACTATTTGCAAAAGTTATCAGCATAAGACAAAAGTTGCCCCCAACAAGTCAAGAGTTAAGAATATGCAATAATTACTAAAATCTCACGGGTAGACTCAATAGATTATTAGCAGACGACTTTGCAGGTGACAAGTTGCCACTAGCAAGGAAAGAGTTAAACAATCTTGCATCAGAAATACCTGTGGGCCTATGTCTATCGTAATTCCACAATCAAACTTCTCTGGCTCCTGACACTTCGCTTCAATTTCATCTTTCAGCAGATGCCATGTCCGAAGTTTATCCCAGCGTGTGCCAAACGACAATTCCTGCTTGTCACTTGGTACTTTCTTCACCATAATTCAAGTTGGTGGTAGAATAACTCTTAACCTGTCTGCAAAAGATAACATATGAGCCGTGACATGTGATTTCCAACAATGTGGTATTTGGACATGTGTAGACTCGGACGAGCATCTGCAGCTTCCTTTTAAGCTTAGAAACGGCAAATGGTGTTCAGTCAGTAGCTAAACAATCATAGAATACTCAAGCGACTAGCAAAGGCTCTGATCAGACTGCGCATATGCGCAGGCTGATCTGAGGCTTTGCTGGTCGCATATACCACATTGTTGAAAATCTCATGCACTGGCTCATATTGGAAACACAGGTTTAGTTAAACAAAAAAAAAATAGTGTAAAATTGTAACATTTTTTTACCCATAATTTTTAGCATATATTTTGGGTGCTCAAAAGAACCATCTCATTGAGATGGTTCTTTTGAGTAACCACAGCATATGTTTTAGTTGAGAAATAAGAAAATTATTTTCCTGTTATACACTCTTTAACTAAAGGCCAGGGAAAACTAAAAATAGTTGACCCAGCCAATAAAGTTACTCCAAATGGGTCTTTAGAAGTTGCCTAGCAGCTTGGTACGACCTTGGTAATGGTGAGTTAATGTTGAGTTTATATGGATGGGCCTCGCCGCAAGAAAACCTAACTCTCGGTGTTCTGGTTCAAAATAAAAATCAAGACATCACATTGGTCCAGTTAAGTAAATTTTTTAGTGTAAAACTGTTATTATCTCTAATATCTATATTTATTTGTTTGGTTTGATTCTTTAAGTTTCAGTCAACAGATAAGTCTGAGCTATGGTCATGTCGAGAGTGCCTGTTCACCTAACCATACTTTTTCGTGGGCAAGCTTTACTAAGCTGTTTACCAGTACTTTCGCTTGTAACTGACTACAACCCTTTCTGAATCAGTAGAAGGAGGAGAATGACTGTAAAAATTATTGTATGATCAATCTCCACTTAAGTATGGGATCGCGACCCCTGGATCTGCAGTCAGACTTGCTACTGGTTGCGCTACAGGGCCCATTGTCTATCAGTTTACACATATGTTTCAGGGATCAAGCTAGGGGGCGACTAGGGCGAAATAGTCGCCCTAGGGGCCGAAATTTCGCCCTAAATGGTACCCAGGGAGAAGTGGGAGTCTCCCTAAAAAAAAAAAAAAATTTTTTTTTTTAGGGAGATTCATTTTCATTCTGTCACCACACAAATGCAAGCTGTGGTGACAATATACTACCACTGCATCGTGTTTCTCCTTCCATTAAATGGCAATAGTATGTGTAATGGCTTATTTCCTTCTAAATTGACAGAAAATGCCGTAATTATGCACTATAACTTCTCCCTATCTGCCTGTCACTTCTCCCTGATTTTCCTGCAGGGAGAAGTCACTTCTCCCTAAAATTCTGGGCCAGCTTGGTCCCTGTGTTTTGGGTGCTCCAAAGAACCATCTTATTGAGAGTGTTTTTTGAGCACCCACAGGTGACAGCATGGTTGAGGAATAAAAAAAAAATTCAGTTATTACTTGACTTTTCGCTTACTGTAAAGGCGGCAACTTTAATATTCATATCTGGGCGTGGTTCGGCTATTTTATCTGCTAAGGAAGGGAAATCAGGTTCTGTTTATAATTTGGTAAAGAGTTAATAAGCTTGTTGAGCCACGCAAACGTGCGTGCATTTCATGAAAATCCTAACCGTATACACACTGAACTCACATTTATTAACCCTTTAAGTGAATAATCACAAAATTTTTTTTGCCGTCCACTTAACTATTTGAAGCCTCATACATGTAGATAAACAGTGTGGACCCAGATCAGACTGCTCCTGTAGGAGCAATCTGATCTGGGTCAACAATGTTTGCCTCCCTGCTTATGTTAAATAGACATTTTCAGATGCAGTTATTTTGCTGGCGTTTTAAGGACTAAATAATGACTGATGTGGTGGCACAAGCTGATACAGTTACTTTTGAACAAAACCACGCCTCCTTTTCAGCTTTTACCTATGCCTCAGGTTGACTAGTCCTAATTACGCATTCATGAGGCGCCGCCTTTACAGGCCTTTAGTTAAGAGTGCATACCATAATTCATTTTCTCATTTCCCAACCAAAACATATGTTGTGGGTACTCAAAAGAACTGTCTCATCGAGACGGATCTTTTAAGTACCCAAAACAAACATGTGAAAATATTTACAATTTTACGCTAAAAAATTTTGTTTATCTAAATGTATGAATGTACCACATCGTACACCAGCTTGTCAATAATGTATACTGAACTACTAAAGAAACCTGACACATTTTACTTGCTTCAAACTCGTGAATAACAAATTATAGACTTAAGCCTTTATGCTTATTTTAACAACAAGACATTGGAAAGTATTCTTCGAAAAAAATATATTTATCAACTATAGAACATGACGTCACGATGTCAAAAATACCTTTGTCATCACTTTTGCCTCAATAGTGTGTCTTGATATTTTTTTGAAAATTGCAAGGCCAATACTACTACAAACAAAAGTGCATTTTAAAATTTTGCAATTTCTTGTTGTGACGTATGATATGGAGGTTTTAATTTGTGCTTTTGACGTTATTTAAACGGAAGTGTTTTTTTCTTTGTTTAAGCAATTTTTAGAAACTGAAATGACTTGGAGTCAACCAATCATTGTAAGAGAATGCATTTCCAAAAATCAGAACTTGTGTTTCGCGTCACGTTAAAGGGTAAAAGCGGAATAAACCGATTTTAACGCCAATTAAGAAACAACGTAAACTATGAATAGTAACTGTTGTTTCTTTGTCAACGTCTGTCGCCGTTTAGTGTGTGCTATCTACCTTGTTATAGTGCCAATTGGATACACTTTACTTAAATCGCGTATGAATTTTAAGCTTTGCAGTATACACATATCAGCATGTAATTTTAACGCTTGACGTCGCTAAATGGAAGTAGGCAGCAACTACGGAGTTCAAAAATCCTGAAACATTGTCAAAATGCATTCTAAACATCATACAAAATGGAAAAAGTTGATAAAGTGGCGGTACTTTTTAAAAGCTCATAAAACGCTGAAAACGTAAAATTGAAGTTAAGATAATGAAAATAGGCTTTTGGGTTAAACAATGCACATAATGTATACATTATACTCCACTAGTAACCACAACAGAATGAGAGGTCACCACTCCGGAATCAGGCAAAACCAGGCTACCACCAGGGCCCTCCAACTACAAATTCAGCCACTTTAACAAAACCAACAAAATTAGGGTCCGAAATTGTGTTAAAATGGCACAGGGTCAGAAATGACTTTGGGTGAAATAGCTTAGGATTGGAAATAGGTTGAAGTTCTCACAGAACCATTGTAATTCACATTGTGCTTCTTTTGTTTACACTCTACGTATATTTATAAACAAGAAGTTGTTCATTGTCTGCACATGTCAAGTTCTCCAATGGGAGAAAAATACATTTTAGGGAGAATTGGCTTTTATTTTGGGGGATTTGGGGGAGAAGCTGAATTGATTTTAGGGATCTGGGGAGCAAAGGCAAATACTTTCAGGGAGCTGAGGATTTTTTTAAGGGATTTGGGGAGATCAATGCATTATTTTTAGGGAGCACAGACACCCCCTGAGTGGCGTCACATGTACACAGAATGCTCAAATCAGATAGGAATGCAACACATAAGAAGATGATAAGTCCCAAAATTTGTTAGGAAAATAATGCAGAAAATTGGGAATATATAGCCCATTTTTGGATCAGGAATGACAATATTCGGCGATAAAACAGCCATATTATAAAATCAATGATTGGCCCACCCCTGGTGGCCGTGTTTTTTTGTTTTTTTTTATATATACTCCTCAAAATAATTAAAGGACCAAATTTTAAAACGCGAGTACAATTTACTCAAACATTTTAATTCTGTAAAACTTGGCCCAAATCTTTCTATTCTTTATGTCCATAAGTCAAGAATCATATTTAATGATTACCATGCCTAATTCTGCCATAACTGTGTCTAAAATGCACATACCCTCAAAAACACACTTTCAAAAGGCAGTGGGTGGGGTAAAGAAATTCTTCTGTGGTAATTCGAGTAGGGTGAAAGTGACATCAAATTAAACTTTGTTTTAAACAGTTCAGCTTACATGCAAAATATTCTTCAAACAGTTTCAATATATGGGAAGCAAGCATTTTCATCTCTGACGATGGAGTTTTGACATTGATTTGTTTTCTGAAAACAATGTGTGTACTTGGCCATCAAGAAACAGATTTTCAATCGTCATTCTACGCCGTTGAGTGTTAGAAAGATGTCCCGACGAATCGCTTAAAGATTTTCACAGACAAACGCCAAAACCAGTTGTCTGAATCCATTGTCTGGCCATTACGCCAGAGCCAAAAAGGGCAATTTTCTCTCACAGGAAGAGATGGATGGTATTGACAGGATTAAAACACCATAAAATCATGTGAAAACAGAGATTTCAACATCTAAAAGCATTTTCCATTCATTTCATGCAGTTCTGTGGTCCATGGACCACACATAAAAAATGACATTCCAATACATTTTGGTCAAGTTTTAAAATGACAAAAAATCCTTGTTAGTAACATTTTCTACCATATTCTTTTTGCTGTTTCATTTGGCAATAACACGTCAAAGATGTCCGCAAAATTTAGGCTAGATATAAAATTGATTTTCAAAATATGTTCTACACAAAATGTATCAATGTTATAATTGATAGTATTGGTCCTTCAATTATTTTGAGGAGTATACAGGCCTTCAGATTTATGGTGGGTCCGGGTCATTGTCCCATGATTTCAAAATATGGCCCATCACTTTCAAAGGCAGTGGGCCCAGTGGACCCATCCTTTTTAGTTGTGAAAAAATCTCACTTTAATAATAATATTCATCTTACAGCAAGTCTATGAACTCCATGAAACAGAAAGTACATGTAGGTAGTCAATACAGTAAAACATGTGTCACCTGGCACGAAAAGGGGGTATAGGGGTTTGAGTAGTTATAGCCCCTTGTATCTATCTGGAGATGAGACTGGGTGAACGCACTCGCTTGACTAAATTTGGGGAATTAGACTCAAGATAGGCAGCACCCAGAACTCACTCCAGAAACTAGAATAAATGAATATGGATGTCTCTCCCCTTTTCGGTACCCTGTGACGCAGTTCTTAAGTACTAATTGAAATAACACTCTGAGACGATTTGAATTTTCTGTAATTTTAATAAATGAAAAAATGTTCCTAAAACGCGATGGATGCAGACTGTTGAATTCACTGTTCTTATCAAGTTCTAGATTTTCACTGCTCCGGTAAATCAAAATATTCAAAAGTTTGTACTTATTTAAACGCGAAATCACAAACAATAATTCTTCTGAATTTTCCTTAACCTATAATGTCATCCAGCCAATATAATTTTCCAAAAATTATGTGTTCATTTAGCTAACCGAATTGAAGATTCCACCATTCTAAAATGCCCTGTTTTATTTATTTTATGTCCTAGGTCCGAAGTTCATAGTCTATAAATTTGAGCACATCACATTTCCAAAAACTGTCCTATAGGCTAAACAAAGATTTATAAGACCTAAACACAGAAAACCACAATCACGGTCTATGCAAAGTCTACCATGTTAACCTCCTATCATTCAGTTTCGAAGGAAGATCTAGACTGATCTGCTCCCAGGTTAAGACTGACTGATGGACCCTCAAATTTGGGTCCCAGGAAAACTCCCTAGGTCCGAAAACAGCCAATGAAAAATACTATAACAATTAACCAACCAAACAATTCTCTAATTATAACCAATGAAATTAATTTTAAAATTCACTGCAGACCTGTGCCAAAACTATGCTAGAAGCCAATCTGCTTAATGGGTGAGAAATTGTTATCAACACTCATGAGGTTACAACCATTTTCCTTAATTAACACTTTCCATTGTTCTCCAAAGTAAGCTAGTCACCAAAAGGATCACCTCTAACCCCTAATATCTAAGTTTGCCAAGAGGTGATAAAACATCACAAGTAATAGCTGCTCCAGGGCTGATAAGAAATCAAGTTGTCAATTTCTTCAATCTAAAGTCCAAACAGTTCTCAAGCCATCAAAATTATTTCCAATCTTATATCCAAACTTAGCCCCAAGCCAAGAACACAGTTTTGAACAGAATACTTTCGGAAAATATGAAAATCTTAAACCTTAAATAAAAAAATGCTAAAATGAAATCTTTAAACTAATTTTCCATCAAAAACCCTATTTCAGACTCTTCCATCCAGACTCCCACACTATAATACAGAAAAAACTAAAAACACATTCTCTCATCTTTCTCTCACCTTAACATTAATAATTTTATTGCAAATTTATCATTTTATTAAGTAAAACAAAATGTATCAAATTTTTACTTTGTGATATGTTCCCCCGCGCCCAATTTAGTTTGTCCCCAAACTAAGAATGGTAGCGGTACCTTACTATATTTTTTTTTCTATATTTTTTTTTTTTTATATTTTAAACACATAACATATATACAAACAACACTGATATATATACAAGCTCAAACTAAATGATTATCTATGCAAAAATTAAACCCTAAACGCGTGTCTGCATCATTGTCTTTTATCATAACTGTATCACTTGTTTTGAGTTCCGGTATACTTGACTGTTTATATTTCACTTGGATTCCTTATTCTAAACGTATTAGTCCTGGCACTTTAAAATTGAGTTTCTTGTCATCGGGGTTCAGAATCTGCAAACTTGAAAATCCTGGCTGGAGGGTTTCGTCTGTTTCCATCTGCATGGTTCTGTGACTGACTGGTTTTGGCTATCCTGGCACTCCTCCAGCACTGAAACTTTGAACAACAAGATTAGTATTGGTCAAAAACGCAGTCAATCTGACTGCTTACATACATTAACTATTTTGTACCTAAAATTTATGATGTAAACTGTCTGACGTTGGACATTGTTAAGGCAAGGTTGGTGCAATATGCGGGCCCACACTTTACACTCTAGCACTATTAAACATCTAAAAACATGACAATGAAATCAGATAAAAGATTTATGCCTTAACAAATACCAAGAACCTCTACAACTGCAATTTTGACTGAAAATTCCATTATATTTGATAATATCAGCTACAATAAAATTTCAAATACTTAAAGAAATCAAAATTCAGTATCTCTGTCTTTTCCCTAGTGCTCTATAGTAGTCACTTTGTAGGCTTGAAATTAGCCTGTTTATGCTGTCTGGGGATAGATTTTCAAAAGATGTCCATTGAGGTGACAAGTCTAGACTCCTGAAAGTTAACAGAAACTCCCAAGAACCATCAACTGCTCTTCTAACTTCATGTATTGTATCCGACATGACAGTTTTAAGTGGGTCAAACCGAGGTACTTTGTTCTTGTTTCTTATAAAATCTATCTTGTTCTGTATGCTATCTTCTCTTCTCAATTCAATTAAATGTGTAATGAAACCTCTTGCATACCAATGTGCCATACTAACTGACTGAAGTTCTGGTTCATTGCAACCATATTGTACCAAATAAAATGACCTGTCTCTGATTAGTTTTACTCCTACCATTCTTGGTTTACTGTTTACAAAATCTTGCTCATTTTCCTGATTTGTGTGTGTTTCTGATGCAGACATAACATTGTTTTCCTGTGAATTATTCTTCTTACTATGTTCCATTTCATCACTTGCCACTCTTGGGTGCGACTTAACATTGTGTTGTGTATTTTGCACTCGTGGGTGCGAACTACCATTTCCATTTTGCATTTCTGTGTGCATCTTATAATCTTGACTTTGCACTTCTGTGTGTGAATGCTTGTTTTAACTATGCTTTTCTGAGTGTGACCTATTACTTCTACTTTGCACTTCAGAATGAAACCTACAATTTTGCACTTCAGAGTGTGACCTGCAATTTTGCACTTCTGAGTGCAACCTACAATTTTGCACCTCTGGGTGCAAACAACTACATCTACTTTGCACTTCTGTGTGTGAACTATTTAAACCTTGCACTTCTGAGTGCAACCTGCAATTTTGCACTTCTTGGTGCAACTTACCATTTCCTCTTTGGGTTTCATCTGAAGTATCTTGACTACTGCTTTGACTACCCCTTTTTTCAAAGAATTTATGCTTACCCTTCAAAGGACGCCTTCTCTTCTTGCCTGACATAGTACGGGAAGCATGAAACTCTCTTATAATTACCTGAGGGATGGAGGAAGCATATTCCCAGGTGGATCCAGAACCTGGATGCTTCCATTTTACCCTGTAATACAGAATCCCACTGCTTCTACGTGATGAGAGGAGCTTGTCAATGTCTTCGACGGAAAACATTTTGTTACTGACAGCTTCTCTTAACTGACCATCCTGTCTCTCCCGATTTGCTAACGACTCATTGGATTCATGAGAGGGACCAGGAAGTGGTTCAGGAGTCAATGGCCGAGAATCAGACTGCCTTATTTCCGTTGGACTAGTCTTAGGCTGTAATGTCTGCTTTTCCTGCAGTGCACTACCTTTCCCTTGGGGTTTCTTACCTTTACCTGAAGTCTGAGCTTTCTCCTGATTCTTTCTATCTACTAATTTTCTGACATTATCTACCATTGAATTTTGCGTCTGTTTTCTATTATTGTCACTTTTACCTGTATTTGGTCTCTTCTGAGCCTGATTTTCTACTCTATGATCCGTATTTGGCTTCTTCTTTGTCTGTTTTTCTACTCTATTATCTGTATTTCTACCTGACTGCTGCTGTGCTTTATTTTGGACTATTCTACCTGTATTGGCTTCTTCTTGGACATGGTTGTCTCTTTAATTATTCTGATCTGTATTGGCTTCCTGCCGGACCTGATTTCTTACTATATTTCGACCTGTGTTTGTCTCTGCTCGGGCCTGAATTGGTTCTGCCTGATCATGATCTATGTTTCTACCTACATCTAAATTCTCATTAATTAACTCTTCTGCATCTAACTCTTCATCGATATCTTCCATACCTACTGGGGATTTGTTGGCCTATTCTCAGGGTCATAATATGGCTTCAGTCTTACGCCATTTACCAGAGATTTTACCTCTTTATTAGTAGCACAGTTTCTGACTTTGAACGTGTGATGGGGACCTAATTGCGTAATATAATATGGACCTACCAATTTCCTGTGAAGCTTAGGGGCCTTACCTACAGCAACCTTTATGCAGTACAGCCACACTCTTTCTGCTGGCTGAAACTTGGGTACTTGTGACCGTTTATCAAATTGATGCTTGTACCTTACCTGAGCAGCCTTAATGTTTTCTGTAGCAATTTTGCGTGTGGTCTCAAGCTGTTTCAGTACATTATTGAGGTGCACCTTATGATTCTGAGAAAGATTATCTTTGGGAAGGAGTGCAGTGTCAATAGGGACTTGCATTTCCCTACCGAACAGAAGGAAAAACGGTGAGACCTGACACGCCTGGGTGCACAGTGTCATTCTATGAGCCATCATGACTGATGGTAAGATTTCTGGCCAGTCATCTTGCTGATCCTTGCAATACATTCTAAAGCCCTGCAGTATAATAGAATTTGCGCGCTCTACCACTGAATTAGTAGCCGGATGGTAAGCTGAGACATAATGCCTTGTGATTTGAAAGAGCTCACACATGGCCGCAGTAAGCTTAGACATAAAAGTTTGCCCTCGGTCTGAAATCAAAGTTCTAGGTGCACCATATCTAGTTATTACCTCACGGTACAAAACTGCTGCTACTTCTGTTGCTTCCTGGCTTCTAAGTGGGTGTGCTACCATCCATTTAGAGTAAGAATCTACAACTACTAATATATGCTTATACTTATCCTTGGTCGTAGGTAAGCCGCTGAGTATATCTATGTGCCAACGACTAAAAAGATCAGCCACGGGTAGTGGCTGAAGGGGTGGGGGCTTTGCATGGACTGGTCTTTTGACCTGTTGACAAAGCAAGCAAGATTGAACATATTTGCCGATCTCATCATACATTTTCGGCCAGTAATATTTGAGTCTTATTGCAGCAAAGGTCCGTTGGTGACCTTGATGTCCTCCACCTGCCAAAGAGTCATGGTATGATCTTAGTATATCATCCCGCATTACCTTGGGAAGAGCTAATTGTTTTACAAACCTCTCCTCTCTAGGGAGTCCTCTAGACCTAGGGGAGTAAAAGTGATAAAGAAGACCATTTATTACTTCAAACTGTGAGGCTTCTGCTACAAGAGTCCTAGCTTGTTTTGCATCATCGGGTACCTCACCTGTAGTTTTATACTTATAAATAGCCTTGAAATCCAGACAGTTCTGTTGCAGTCTTATCAGATTTGGACAGCCTGTTTGCTTATCAGTATTCTGCTTAGCGGGAACTGGGTCAACCGATTGCACCTTAATATCACTAGGGTCATTTGCATAACAAAAAGATACCTCATAGCCTACCGAACAAACCTCAGGTTCTTCCTCTTCTACTTCTGGAGAAGGGGGATAACTCCTCCTAGAAAGACCATCAGCATTTGCATTGTTCCGACTACTCTTATGGACTATCTGCATGTTATACCCTTGCAATAATAGTGACCATCTACCCAATCTACCCTGACAATCCTTTATCTGCTGAAGGTACTTCACAGACACATTATCTGTGTAGACTGTGAATGGTACATTAGCAAGATAGGGTCTAAACTGCCTGATTGCTTCTACTAAACTAAGCCCCTCTTTGTCTGTGATGTGCCATCTTAATTCTTCATTACGTAAAGCTCTACCTCCGTATGCTACTGGGTGTTCCCTGTTATCTGCATCTAACTGACTAAGCACATACCCTATAGACTCATCACTAGCATCTACTGCTAAAATGAAGGGCTTATCAAATTGTGGAAATGCTAGCACAGGGGCCGTAACCAATGCCTTTTTCAAAGTTTCAAAAGCCACCTGACATTCCTCTGTCCAAACAAATTTAGTATCTTTCCGTAACAACTTATTTAACGGTAAAGCAATTGTAGCAAAAGACTTAATGTATCTCCTATAAAATTGTGCCATGCCAAGAATCGCTCTTACATTTTTAACATTCTTAGGGACGGGATAAGTTTCAATAGCCTGGTATTTTGAATCATCAATTTTAATGCCAAATGAGTTTATCCTGTGAGCCAAGTAAACAATCTTCTGAACTGCAAATTTACATTTTCCAGGGTGAATTTTCAAATTAGCCGCTCTTAAGATTTGAAATACCTGTTCCAAATGACCCAAATGCTCATCAAAATTCTTGCTGAAAATCAAAATATCACCAATGTAAACCAAAGCGATCTTCCAGTTAAGATCTTTGAGCACTTTCGACATAAGATTTTGAAAACACATGGGAGAGTTCTTCAAACCAAACTGAAGTCTTGTGGGTGTGAATACGCCCTGGTGCGTTATAAAGCTTGCCTTCTCGGCCGTGGATGGACATAAACCAATTTGATGAAAACCTGAACGAGCGTCAATCAAACTGAATATCTGAGGTTTAGAATCTGCCAAGGTATCAAAAACTTCCGTAATCGTTGGAATAGGAAAAGAAATCGGCTCAGTTATTTTATTGAGCTCCCGATAATCTATAGCAAACCTATATTCACCATTTCTTTTTTTCACCAAGACAATCGGGGAGTGCCACGGCGGGTGCAAGACAGTTCACCGACAAGACAATTCACCGACACCTATTTTGAAGACAGTTCACCGACAGAATTGAAGACAGTTCACCGACACATTTGAAGACAGGTCATCGACAAATTTATTCGTATTCAAGAATTTGAAAAACGGTTTATTTTTATAAATCAATCGGTATAAACAACCGCGGATAGACTTTATTTCTACAACATTTACAAGATATGAAAGATTTGAGTATCTTTGAACAGTCACAATGAAATGAAAGATACAAATTTATATGAACATTCATGAGGAAAGAAGCATGAAGAGGAAAACGCTTACAAGTTAAATACTTACCGACGCATATATATATTCCCTATAATACAACAACATTTCCAGCAAACATTATCCGTTTGACTTTCAGATAACAGTGTAATATTCGTGTTTAACTGTACTTAGAAGACAAACATGACAATAAAAAAGAGAAAGAAGAAAAGAAACAATTTTATTTCTGATTAAGTCTAACTCCATTATCATCAAATTTAGAATATCAATTAGCAATCAGGTCTAATGATTGAGTGGTCACTAATTAATAAACGTTAGTTAATAGTGCAATCAGGTCTAATTAGGCCTAATGAGCGTGTGGGCGTGGGCACTAATTAATAATTAATTAATTAGAGGGACTCGAACTCAATGTCAGCTCAAATTACTCAACTCACCTGTCAGCTTGCGTGTCGAGTGCTTTCACGTGTATATAAGGTAGAAAGCAACGGAGCTCATCATCAGTTACTCTCAACGTCTGAAAATGGATGCTGCGTGTATAGATTGTTCCAGTGAAGTCAGACCGCGTCAACATGCTCTTCAGTGTGATGAATGTGATAGATGGCAACACAGAAAATGCAATTCAGGCAAGTATTTTTTAATATCATTTTTAAGGTTATCTTACTTTGTTGCAATCGAAAAGAACAAAGGCGCTGACCAGCATCCGCATCCGCGCAGTCTGATCAGCGTTTTTTGTTATATGATCTATGGATAAAACGATGGCCAATATAAATCTAATTATGTTCTGATTCGACTCCTCATACGAACATAAATCATTTATATTTTATTGCAGCGTTGTTTTACATTTCCTCTTAAAATATAAAGAAGCATCATTCACCTGTCAGTTTCTTCAGACCATTTAGTCTATCTTTACTGCGCATGCTCAGAAGCTTCTTATTTGCAATCAAATAAAACTAACAAGAATATAGTATGTGCCAACAGCCAGCTGATCGACGTGTATTTTGTATATTTCATGACAAAAGAATAGCATAATTTGTGTTTGTTATTCTGAAGCTCTGCTACAGCCATATTCTAAGTCCATCCGTCATAGTCTTGGTTTGCGATCCCCAAACAATGGAAGAACTTTTACAAGTCAAATCTGAAACGAACTGATATAATATCATCTTCAAGTATTGTCTTCTAATCTTATATATATTTTTTTTTTTTACAAATATGAACGAATTGTTACTACTACAATTGAACTTTAACATCCTGTGTAACTTTAAGGTTGAAATGCACTGATGCCATTACAATTAATCTGTAAACCTTCGTAAGTTCTGAAAGAAATGCATAGATGCTCTTGTTGAATAAAGCATAAAATGCTTAAATTTTATTAATGCAATACTACGAAAAAAGCTACAATAAAACTCATAAACTCAGATGGTTCAATCAGAATATATATGTAAGCTGTTAACACAGTAATGTAATTCGATTAGAAGCAACCGACTCTAATGCATATATGTAAAATTATGCGTGAAAATATTCTCTGGATAGACAAAACACTTTGAAACGTGACAACGCTTACAATATGAAACATAGTTCTCTTACAATGAATGTCTTAAGTCGTTTCTATTTTAACATGAAATATTTGACAAGAACAGATGTTCATGTCCAAGTAGATTATTATATGGGCTCTGCAATAGAAATACCCAAAGTTCATTATTCAAAGGTCATGGTACATCTGTATGAAATGCTTTGTGAGCATCTGCTTACCATAACCATGAGAATAATCATTTGTTTTACGTTTAATTATATGCTCTTTACTTTATTATTATTATAAAATAAAAGCGCAGATATATTTACCTTTAAGTGCATCTTCCTTAAATCTATACTTGCCAATCTGTATTTATCCAGATATTCACAAATTTCACCATCTGCTTGCCATCTTTACCACTTCTTTCCATTCCTCTATCCTGAAATTCTTCCTGCCTCTGATGCATACCAATTTGACTATGATGTCCAGTCTTTTCAAACACCTCAAAAAACTAAATACTTGTGATAAATATAGTACATTCATACTTTGCAACAATGGGATAGACGAAACCAGAAATTAGGTAGCATTCGTGCTTAATTAGCCCTTCTAGACTCAAATTCTAATCTATTCAAACCACCCCAATATTGTAAAATATCTTTAATATATATTCCTTGATGAACATGGCCACGTTAAAACTGAAATAGTGCATTTCATTTGTTCGTAAGTATATGCTTAAATAAAGGGAATAAATTCCCAAATTATAAAAAATACATATTCATTTCCTGAAAGATCTTTCTTTCATATTCCAATGATATTTGCAAATCATTTTTTTTTTTTTTTTTTTTTTTTTTTTTTCTATAACTTGTAATGCAATGTGGCATAAAATAATTGAACATGCGGCATAAAATAATTGACCACTTAATGTATATATTATGCTTCTAATACAGTAGGGCTACAGTTACAGAGAAATCAGGTGTGTTGAACGTTTCAAATATTGATCACTGTCACCAACCTGTTGTTGGAGCTTTAGCATTAACGAAAATGAAGGTGGCATTTAAGGAAAGGGCACAAGCCGAGCCATTCTCATCAACACCGCTAATCGTTGACGATGCTTTAGACACTCATGTAAATACATCTAATCCGTGTGAACTACCAAACCCAAAGTCTCTCTATAGAACCGCGAACAGAGTACGACAGGCAACTAGACCAAATCATCCAGACAATTTGAAGTTTGATTTAAATTTAGACGCTATTCCAGATGACTTCGTGCAAGCTGATATTAAGGTTAAGGGCAAACGACATCTACTTATTGCAACTTCTTTCATGCTTTCACTTTTGGTAACTGCCAAGAATTGGTTTGTTGATGGTACTTTCAAGGTTGTGCGTGCTCCTTTCACTCAGCTTTTTTCTATTCATGCTTTCATTCGACAGGGTGATAATCTTAAGCAGATCCCTTTGGTTTTTTTCTTGATGTCGGGCAAGTCTACTAAAGACTATGAGGCTATTTTTAAAGCTCTACTTGGATTATTAGCTGGTGAGAATCTTGGCGTTAAAACTGTCACTTTGGATTTCGAAGCTGCAACTTGGCTAGCGTTAAGGAATGTCTTCCCCTCTGTTTGTCTGCGAGGCTGTTTGTTCCATTGGAATCAGGCTATTTGGCGACACTTACAACATCTTGGTCTTGTCAGCAGTTATATGAAGAAGGATTCAGCCTATAAATTTTGTAGACGTGTCATGGCTCTTCCGTTTCTTCCTGCTGAATCTATCTACCCTATGTTTTGCTCTCTTAAGTCCACTGTTCGATCGGGTCCTTACGCTAATTTGATGGAATATATTGATCAAACTTGGATGAAAAGCTCTGTTTGGCCTATTGAATCTTGGTGTGTTTTCAAAAGAACTGTTCGTACCAATAATGATTGTGAAGGTTGGCATCGTCGTTTGAATAACTTGGCTCCGGGACAATCAGGCTTGAATTTGTACTTTTTGATTCAGATTTTGTATAGGGAAACTCGGTTCATCAATCGGCAGGTTAGGTTTGTATCAGAGGGGAAGATTCTTCGGTACCAGAGGTGCAGATATGTCAGGCACCAGGGTGTGATTGTTAAGGCATGGGAAGATTTTGAAGCAGAAAACTTAACTTTGAAGGAACTCCTTCGTATCTGTGCTCGTATCAATGGACCTGTTGCATTAAATTAAAAACTTTATCCCCAATATGTAGGTCTTATATGGACCTTGGCGCGAGAAAACTTGTCTTCGGGGGGTTGAAAACAAAAGCGCAGACCAGCCTGCGCATCTGCGCAGTCTGATCAGCACATTCGTTAGCTACTTATTGGAAACTTTTATACCAAAACTTGCTACACACAAAAGTTCATTATTCAAGCTAGTCTCTGTAGTTGAGCAGGCTGTTTTGATTGTCACTTTGTATAAACCCCGATGACAGGTTTTCTCGCGTCGCAGTCCTATTATGTTATGGTTTACCAAAGACGATATACATCTGAGACATTTGGTCATGCTTACATCAATTGAACATGAAATTCATCAGGCTCATAAATTCTGTAATGCTAAACAATACTTGGCATTTCAACTAATTTATTCGCAGGATGAAAACATGAGTTTTATGGCAGTTGAAATTTCATGCTCAGGTGAGTCATATTTGAGCATGAACTAAGTTTTAAATCCCCTTTAGTTCAAAATACTGAAAAATCAAAGTTCATTCATTTGCATATACTGTCTGTCAATAGTTCCAGCTATATGTCATAAAAAGGTCCAAAAGATAACGTATATATATTTTTTTTTCGAGTTTTATTTATATTTGGATCCGGATCAAAGCCAACGTCTATCTGTTTGCAAAGGTTATCAGCACACGACATACAAGTCGCCGCTATTTACAGTTAAGAAGCCCACATAATAGAAATTCTGGGGCGTAGCTACCATATACGAAAAAAACGCATACAAATTTGACTAGAAAAGCAGTATTCCAGTTCTGAAGTTAGTTTGAAGATACGCATACAACATGAGCGGATCCAGAGGGGGGACAGGAGGTCCGGAAAATATAGAGTTTCTGAGCAGTACTAAGCTACCAAGCCAGTATTCAATGTTGAGGCACCCTCGGCTCGCCAGCGAAACACCATTTAAATGGCGTTTCGCTGGCGGTTCGATGATGGCCCGCTTATAGTGACAAAAACGTTGTCAAAGTTCGACCCCTCTGACTCTGGATCCGCTGAAGTACAAAATCGTGTGCGGAAAGGAAATTCTTATCTGATCAAATTTTGTGATGGTATTATCTGCTCAAGACCCTGGTTCATGTAGTTTTTTATGTGGTCCACCCTTACCAAGAATGTGTTTAACGTGGCAAATAGCGCAGAACATGATGCCACGCCTCGTTTTTCGGGCAAGCCACGTCCCTAGATATGCTAAGAATTTAATCTGTATATATTAATTAGGGGAAAACTGTATTCAAACATTTCATTTCCGACATTATATCCAACGCTATGCCAAGTTTGAATATGGCTATCCCCAATCTAATGCATTTATGCAGTTTCGTCTCACCATGCAACGAAATGTGAGGTATAAAATCAAACTGTCTTCGATAGTACATAGGCTATATCGCAGGATACACTGTCGTAATCTTTTTGAGATTATCTAATCATACGTTGCGTTACAATATCAAGTGCTTTAGAATAATTGAGCCACAACATGAGATTTCCAACAGTGTGGTATGTGCGACCAGCAAAGCATCAGATAAGCTTGCGCACATGCCCAGTCTGATCAGGACCTTTGCTGGTCGCTAGAACGAGTGATAAGCTACTGATTCAACATCATTCAGTGTTACTAAGCTTAAAGGGGGGGGGGGGGGGGGGGGAGGCTGCGCGGGCTCGTCTGTGTCTGCGCTTGTCAAAATGCCACATTGTTGGAAATCACATGTCATTGATCATTGTTTTTGTTTTATGTGCTATTTTTGTGTCTCGTCCAGTATGAAAAAATCACATTGAAGAAATAATATCATTAAATATGTAAATATTCTAACTGACTTCATTATTTTTTATGTCTCCTGTCCAACGGTGAAAATTCCTGAAACTGCTGTATTCAATTATACCAAGTCATGCATGACAAACACAGTATCCACTAAATTTTTTTGAATATTAAAATGCGGCTTCGGCTCTAAATTGATGGCTCCATATCATTGAAATTTAAACAAGCATAGATATGCCATGTCCTATATGGTACATACAGCTGTTCCACTTGTCAGGTCAAAATAAGTTGCAAAATTATTCAGAAATTCTCTGCCTATTACAATAATCAGCTATAATTAACAGTCACAAGCCATCGTTCATGTAATAACAACGTGCATGGACAGTTCAGATAAAATCCAATTAGTGCCGAACAATCCCGCAATTACAGTAAATTACTTTATTTCTGACATTTTAACGGCATCATATCATTTTGTGTACAAAATAAATTCGTTCTCATACATAAGAATCTCATTTTAATTTGTCGGTGAACTGTCTTCAAATGTGTCGGTGAATTGTCTTCAATTCTGTCGGTGAACTGTCTTCAAAATAGGTGTCGGCGAATTGTCTTGTCGGTGAACTGTCTCGATTCCGCCACGGCGTGGCAGATTCCCTAATTATACCATTAGCTAGCATTTCTTTGGTTTGTCGCTCAGTTTCTTCTCTCATTTTTGGGGTCTGCCTATAGGGTGGTCTGCTGACTGGTTTTTCAGTTGTTGTATGAATCACATGCTTGTGTAATTTTGCTTCAGTCAGCTCTGAGGAATCTTTTGCAAAAATGTCTCTATTACGGCCTAAAAATGTGTACAGTTTTCGTTTTTGTTCCTCAGATAATTCAGAATTATCTAAATTTAAGCCTAAATCTTTTGCAATATTTTCATAATACTTATCAGACTTATTTTCTACAGACGCATCTAGCAGATTTACAGAAGCCTGCTCATCATGGTCCGTAACCTGTTGAATATTTCGTTCATCGACCAAATGCGAGGTCGCAATGACAAACTCTTCTTTCAAAAACACAGGATAGTTTGTTGGATTAAGCACCCTATATGCAGAAGACCCAGGGTCTACACTACTTAAGCACTTACTACCTACTAAGTTTTCCTGATTTAGCGCCACTGTTGGATTCACTGTTCTTATCAAGTTCTAGATTTTCACTGCTCAGGTAAATCAAAATATTCAAAAGTTTGTACTTATTTAAACGCGAAATCACAAACAATAATTCTTCTGAATTTTCCTTAACCTATAATGTCATCCAGCCAATATAATTTTCCAAAAATTATGTGTTCATTTAGCTAACCGAATTGAAGATTCCACCATTCTAAAATGCCTTGTTTTATTTATTTTATGTCCTAGGTCCAAAGTTCATAGTCTATAAATTTGAGCACATCACATTTCCAAAAACTGTCCTATAGGCTAAACAAAGATTTATAAGACCTAAACACAGAAAACCACAATCACGGTCTATGCAAAGTCTACCATGTTAACCTCCTATCATTCAGTTTCGAAGGAAGATCTAGACTGATCTGCTCCCAGGTTAAGACTGACTGATGGACCCTCAAATTTGGGTCCCAGGAAAACTCCCTAGGTCCGAAAACAGCCAATGAAAAATACTATAACAATTAACCAACCAAACAATTCTCTAATTATAACCAATGAAATTAATTTTAAAATTCACTGCAGACCTGTGCCAAAACTATGCTAGAAGCCAATCTGCTTAATGGGTGAGAAATTGTTATCAACACCCATGAGGTGACAACCATTTTCCTTAATTAACACTTTCCATTGTTCTCCAAAGTAAGCTAGTCACCAAAAGGATCACCTCTAACCCCTAATATCTAAGTTTGCCAAGAGGTGATAAAACATCACAAGTAATAGCTGCTCCAGGGCTGATAAGAAATCAAGTTGTCAATTTCTTCAATCTAAAGTCCAAACAGTTCTCAAGACATCAAAATTATTTCCAATCTTATATCCAAACTTAGCCCCAAGCCAAGAACACAGTTTTGAACAGAATACTTTCGGAAAATATGAAAATCTTAAACCTTAAATAAAAAAAATGCTAAAATGAAATCTTTAAACTAATTTTCCATCAAAAACCCTATTTCAGACTCTTCCATCCAGACTCCCACACTATAATACAGAAAAAACTAAAAACACATTCTCTCATCTTTCTCTCACCTTAACATTAATAATTTTATTGCAAATTTATCATTTTATTAAGTAAAACAAAATGTATCAAATTTTTACTTTGTGATACATGTCTTAAGCAGTCACTCAAAAAAGACAAAACAATGACTTTAATAACAAATGGTAGCTTAATGAAGGTCAAAAGTATTGCAGAATGCTCCCCTTGGAGCATTCTGCAATACTTTTGTCCTGCAATAAGCAATAATTGATCTTCTTTTTTGAGTGGCCGCTTAAGACGGGTTTTACTGTATAATCAGGAGTCAATATATATATGCATACAAGTGTCTGAGTCAGTGTGTTGGTAAAATATACAACCCAAATGTCAACTTTGGTTAGTTTGATATGCTTGGGCCCATCATTTCAGAAAGTGACCCACCATTTTTTGCTCCATGGGTCACTTCGGCCCATCAATCTTGAAAAAAATCTGAAGCCCTGGAGTATATATCAAGCTAGGACATTATTCCCTCATAAAACCAAGATGTGAAATCAGTTTCTGGCTTCTGAGTTTTTCTCAACGTGCGATTATGGAACAGAACAGGTGTTACAGCTCACAAGTATAAGTATCAGCAGTACTCTACATCGACCGATTTTTTTAAAGTACAGCTTCTTCTCGTGGACAATCCCTCTTTGGAACAGACTATTAGCAGCCGCAGCTGAGGCTTCCTCCTTGATTCTTTCAAGAGGGAGCTGTTTAACCTAACCTTCTAATGGGGATTTCACCCCCCAGCCATGAATGTACACCCAGATGAAGAGTGGTGAGCTGTCGTCGGCAGGTACCCCCAGGGAAGGCGGATTAGTCTCACTCTGTTGGGCAAAAGTGGCTGGGAACAACTTTTTTTTTATTTTTATTTTTTTTTCTAGTGCATTCTTACGCCTTCTTACAGTCTTGTCTAACGCTTCTGTCTTTAACTATTACTTTTCTCTTTAAATTTCTCTCTTGTACATCACTAAAGAAATGTCAAGTATGACAGCTTAGGCAGGAATTTTTTTATTAGTTGATTTACAAACCCTCCTACTGTTATTTTCCGGAAAGTAGGAAAAAAATAAAATTTAATTTCTAAAAAATTTTTTTTATTTTATCCACCGACTCTAAACATTATTTGTTTCATTGAAAAAAAAATGTATTTTTGAGGTTCTGTCTGTGTATTTTTGAGTGTGACACTGTTAAAAGTGATTGTCCAGTCCAGATTTTTAGGAAAATGATAAAATATTTAAAGATTTAATACAGACTGTTGGTTTACCTATTACTAGGTTTACTGTTTCTGGAGATACCGGTATTAAAAAAAACACACATTGAAAATATATAAAAAAAAAAAAAAAAAAAAAAGCTCTGAAAATGACCAGCTAACTGGTCATTTTCAGAGTTTTTTATTTATTTTTTTCAGTCCCCCAGAACCTAAATCTGAAAAACAATACCCGTAAATCAACTTACAAAAAAATTCTGGCCTTAGTGTAACAATGTAGATGGAATAGATGCTGAAGTTATTAATGCAAAAACACTTAACTCTTTCAAAAACAAAAATGACATTTGCTCTGGAACAATGAAGAAATGTATAAATTCTAAAAGTTTTGTATCTCAAAAATGTACATTTTGGCTCTTCACCATCATTGAATCTTTGATTAACATGCAGGTGCATCATCCATATTAGTTGACCAGTTGCATGCTTACTCCGGCAGTAAATCTCACACCTGATCTTCAGGTGTTCCTTTCTGGGGGAGGAGGGGGGGGGGGGGGGGGGGGACTGTTGTGAACTTTCACTCACAGGAGGCTCCTGTAGACAAATCATTAGTGAAATCTTTGAAAAATACATTTTAAGCACGAAACAATTCAATACTCAATATTTTTTTGTTAATTTTTCTTGACAACCTGATACACATGCCCTATATAATGTACCGAAGAGTTTTTTTACCATAAAAGAAGTACCAAAGAGCCTACCAGGGACCAAGCTTGCCCAGAATTTTAGGGAGAAGTGACTTCTCCCTGCAGGAAAATTAGGGAGAAGTGACAGTCAGATAGGGAGAAGTTATAGCGCAAAATTACAGCATTTTCTGTCAATTTAGAAGCATATTAGCCATTACACATACTATTCCCATTTAATGGAAGGAGAAACACAATGCAGTGGTAGTAGATTGTCTGATAATGTCACCACAGCTTGCATTTGTGTGGTGACAGAATAAAAATGAGTCTCCCTAAAAAAAAAAAAAATTTTTTTTTTTTTTAGGGAGACTTCCACTTCTACATGGGTCCCATTTAGGGCGAAATTTCGGCCCCTAGGGCCACTATTTCGCCCTAGTCGCCCCCTAGCTTTGTTCCTGGCCTACTATCAGAGAGATACTTCGGCCAAAGGCTGCCAACAACAGACTGAACAGCAACAATTTCTCCATCAATTGCTTGCATGTCATCTTGGGCCTCCCTGACCTGTGCCTTCATGGAATAAAAATGCTATAACAAATTATACAGGCCTTCAGATTTGTGGTTTGGCCCGGGTCATTGTCCCATGATTTCAAAATATGGCCCATCACTTTCCAAGGCAGTGGGCCCGGTGGACCCATCCATTTTAGTTGTGAGTAAAGCATGTCTTAAGCAGCCACTCAAAAACACAAAACAAAGATCTTTATACATGTAACAAATGGAAGCTTAATGAGGGTCCAAAGGATTGCAGAATGCTCCCCTTGGAGCATTCTGCAATACTTTTGACCTGCATTGATTCATAATTGGTCTTCATTTTTGAGTGGCCACTTAAAGGCATATATTTTGTGATATATGGAATCATTAGTGAATTTACTGATAAGGGACAGTTTCAGTATCTCATAAAATTTAAGGGGCCTCAAGAGGGGACTTACCTGTATACAACACAATTTCTTTCACTGAGATAAAGATCAATATTTTATCAAAAAATACCTAATCCCTTCATGGGACCACTTTATTGCACCCTGTAAGGAAGTCATAATCACCTAATAAAGATTAGCCTTTGATCTGTCCAGTATGACCCCTGGAGAGAATCATAATGAGTGGTACCAGTATTATTGCTAAATTTTCTATGTCTTTAAGACAGGTTTTACTGTATAATCAGCAGTCAATATACATACATGCATACACATGTCTGTGTCAGTGTGTAGGTAAAGTATACTACCCAAATGTCAACTGTGGTTAATTTGATATGCTTGGGCCCATCATTTCAGAAAATGACCCACCATTTTTTGCTCCATGGGTCACTCCTGCCCACCAATCCTGAAAGAAATCTGAAGTCCTGATTATATTTGAGAAAAAATAATCATGTACTCAGAAGAAACTAGAGCAGAAGTCGATGGTACACCATCGCAAATACCCGCTTTTTGACCTATAACCTTTACCTTGGGGTCAAGGTCACACAAAATGTAGCTCAGTACCTTCAACATAATATGACATATGCACCTGTAAAGTTTGAAATTGCTATGTCCAATGGTTAAGGAGAAGAAGTATTTACAAAAAAATACACTATATGACCTTGACCTATGGGTCAAGGTCACACTAATGTTGTCCAGTGCCCTCCAAATCATATGACCTTTGCACCTGCAAAATTTGAAATTGCTACGTCCAACAGTTTAGGAGAAGATGCATTTACAAGAAAGTACATCATTTGACCTTGACCTTCAGGTCAAGGTCACACTAAATGTTGCCCAATGCCCTCTACATCATGTGACCTATGCATCTACAGAGTTTGAAGTTACTACGTCAAAAGCTTTAGGAGGAGAAGCGTTTACAAGAAATTCAATATTTGACCTTGACCTTGGGGTCAAGGTCACACAAAATGTTGCCCAGTACCCTCAACATCATGTGAACCATCCAGTTACAAAGTTTGAAGTTCCTAGGTCTAACCCTTTAGGAGGAGATACATTTACAAGAAAATTCAATATTTGACCTTTGACCTTGACCTTGGGGCCAAGGTCACACAAAATGTTGCCCAGTACCCTCTACATCATGTGACCTTTTCAGCTACAAAGTTTGAAGTTGCTACGTCAAAAGGTTAAGGAGGAGATGCATTTACAAGAAAATTCAATATTTGACCTTTGACCTTGACCTTGGGGTCAAGGTCACACAAAATGTTGCCCAGTACCCTCTACATTATGTGACCTATTCAGCTACAAAGTTTGAAGTTGCTACGTCTAACTGTTTAGGAGGAGATACATTTACAAGAAATTACAATATTTGACCTTTGACCTTGACCTTGGGGTCAAGGTCACACGAAATCTTGCCCAGTACCCTCTAAATCATGTGACCTATTCAACTACAAAGTTTAAAGTTGCTATCTCTAACGGTTTAGGAGGAGATACAATTACAAGAAACGTGACGGACGCACAGACGCACGGACGCACAGACGCACGGACGCACAGACGCACGGACAGACGGACGACGGACCGACTTTGGTACGAAATTAATATACCCTTTTTTTCTAAAGAAAAAAGCGGGTATAATAACAAGTTAGCCTTGTATGATGGTACATCCTAATTTCGGGGTAGTTAATGTTTAAAAACAACCCCTTTTAGCTGTTCAAAATTAAAATCTATACTGTTTCATGAGCATCAACATCTGTACTGCCAATGTAGGGCCCCCAGGGGTTTTGGGGATCTGGGGAGAATGGCTATTTATTTTCAGGGAGCTGGGGAGCACAGGTAATTATTTCAGGGGAGCTAGGGAGCAGGCTCATAATTTTGGGGATATAGGGAGCCTTGCCAAAAAGCAAAAAAAATAAAAAAAAAAAAAAAAAAAACAAGGAAAAGCCTCCATTTCGTTTGATTTTTTAAAAATTTCTTCTGCTTCTGGGGGTCCAGACCCCCCTTGTAAATTCTGAGTGTATTTTTTTTTTCGTACTAACATGCTCATCAAGATTGGTCTTAGAGAGAAATATGGCAATGAAGTTTTCTTGTTGAGTTTTTCCTTAAAATTGTTGATTTTTAGGTTGGTAATAACATACTTTGGGACGCCCCATATTGCACAAGATCACACCATTTTTGTCAAAAAATTTCCAGGGGAGCATGCATGTATGACTACACAATGTTACAGGGGCACCTACACATCTGCTATGTTATTATCTTTTTAGGTAATTAGCCCTTTTAAAAGGAATTTTTGAAGAATGCTTATCAGATCTATACTTACTTGATTAACTGAAGTTAAACAAGCATATAGACACTAAATAAGCAATTGTAGAAAAGACTTTTTATAGTTAAATCCTTTCACTATAGTCTCGAGAAAAATCTAGTTTAAGCTGTTGGTAAAAATCAGCCCCTGTTCCCGAAAAGAAAACCGAATGATTTGTCTCTAAACCCCCAGGCCTAGTCTACCAGGTACAGCAACAACATTTTAAGAATGGTCTCATACTTTGAGCCATATATACTATATTTCATTGAAATTCATTATATGTCATGCATTCCATGGCTTTTATATGTCATGTATTCCATGGCAAAGACCTGTCTTTACATGTATAACGCAAAATATTAAATGATCATTAAGTCATGCGCTCTTATAATGCTTCATAGTTTTTAAGTATGTGATTTCAATTCTACGGAAAGATGAAAACATTTTAGGGAGAATTGGCTTATATTTTTGGGGATTTGGGGAGAAGCTGAACTATTTTTAGGGATTTGGGGAGCGAAGGCAAATACTTTTAGGGAGACGAGGACATTATTTGCAGGGAGACGGGGAGGTCAATGCATTATTTTCAGGGATCAAGGGAGCACAGACCCCCCCCCCCGGGGGGGGGGGGGGGGGGGGGGGGGGGGGGGGGGGGGGGGGCTCAAATGTAAATAATGAAAATGAACCAAGGTGCCAAGGTGTAACCAAACAGAAAGCACATCATTCAAAAATAACCATGATACGGTTTTTAACCATGTGAAAACTCCATCCTAAATTCGATGTAATAAAAGTTCAATTAGAAAAGGTCTGGAAGTGTTATTTGTCTGGAATTTCAAAAATTAGTAGTGCTGGGTATTCCAAACTGACAGATAAAAATAGATTTAATCTGCATTCAGTTAAATGTGTTTTGTAAGGTTTGTTGTTTAGGCCCTACTTTCACTTTTGTTTGGCCGCCATTTTGTTTTAGAAAATCCATGTTAGGGATATCAACGGATCAGCTCTCCTATCTGTCCTATCTGTCACAGTGCACAATCAATCATTGTTGAATCCATATTTCTCCGCTAAATATGCCATAATTTTACTAGAGTCTTTTATTTTGAAATAAATTATACATTAATATTGTCAATTCAAGTGTTTGTTGACTTTGGTAAAGTCAAATATGTAAGAAATATTAATTGCAATATTACGTATGGCCCGACATTTTGAACTTCCAACATAATGATTTTCGGCTGACCTTGCGAGGGTACACTAATTTAAATATTCATTATAAACCATCCAATGAAACAACTGCAAAAAAAATTTTATGCAATCACAGATGATAAATATAGAAATGAGATCATGCAAAAAATTCGGATATTTTCGGCAGTTCAAAAGGTCAGAGCCTTGCCTAAAGATTGGCCAACTTTGAGATCGTTATTCTCCGGAAATCTAATAGACCACTAAAAAGAACTGGTACCAGGCTTTTCTCAAGGGCTTCCCCAACAAAATAAACTCAAACTTAGTAACATAGAGTTGTGCGCATCTGTGCGCAAACGATGTTTATAGCAGTACTATCACGAGGAGAGTGCATGTAAACCATACGGCAAAGCGTCCAAACCACGGGAATGTGTATTGGACAATACACAATTGCGGCTTATCAGCTGATCGATTTTTGACAGAAAAATATACCAATCGAAAATGTTTGAACTAGTGTAGCTTTTTTATTTCTTGATGGATTTTCATAATTTAAACACCATTTTCTTTATCATTCATTCTTCTTTTAGCCCATTTTTTCAGATTTGAAAGATTTCAACTAATACTAAAATCAATTTTATCGCTATCCATGTCCTCAGGGCTTCCGTTAGGCGGACGTACGCCGTATATTACGTCCAAAAATCGGCTGCGCACGCCGAAATTACACATCAAAGACGTACCGCGGACTTCTGAAATTATTTTAGTACGGCCGAAAATGGATATCGAGACGTCCTGTCTGCAGAAAAAACCCGCCCACATTTACCAGATTACGTGATTTATGTCCCGCCTTCGTGTTGGAAACTCATTTATTTTGTTTATTGACCACGCTAGGACGTCCCACTTGACTGATTTCGAGAGTTTTATTGACAGCCAGTGTCACGTGTAGGCTTCAGTCGGAAGCGTAATTATAAATGCGTGTCATCCAACAGGTGTGAAATTTTACATCGACACATCTTGACAACAGCCTTAGAAACCATTCCCGCGAGACGGACGTCCAGTCCCTGAGAAATAAAGCGAAACGGCCAACAGTCCAATCACTATCCGTTTTGTTTGAAGTGCCGACGTGACACTTTGCACGCTTGTGAAATAACTTTTATAAACTCTACGCGTCTGCGTCGTAATTAATTGTGTAGATCCTACGCATGCGATAATTTAGTACTTGAACGCTCCTTCTACACAGGCACTACACCAACGAACATACAACATATTAAAAACGAATGTTGTTTTGTTGCAATTTTTACGCTGTACAAGTACAAGCTTATAAAAAATAATTGTTACACAAAATAAGTACAAGCTTTTAAAATAAAAATTGATACACAAACACTCTCCCAAAAAAATCTATCTATCTACCCTACCCTACCTCACCCGACCCTACCCTACCTCACCCTACCCTACTCTACTCTACCCTACCCTACCCTACCCTACCTAACCCTACCCTATCTATGCATTGTAAGGAACAAAGAATGATCTCATTCTGTATAAGTACAAGCTTATAAAAAATAATTGTTTCGCAAATAAGTACAAGCTTTTAAAATAAAAATTGCTACACAAACACCCTCCCAAACAAATCTATCTACCCTACCATACCCTACCCTTCCCGACCCTACCTCACCCTTCCCAACCCTACCCTACCCTACCCTATCCTTCCCTACCCCACCATACCCTACCCTTCCCAACCCTACCCTGCCCTGCCCTGCCCTGTATAATATATATCTTATTTTTCAAAGCAAGTTTGACAATCTGCCACACCGCGACGGTGTCACAGAAAAAAATGGGACTTCCAAAAATATTCAATGGGACTTCCAAATTTCAAGGGTAGGAAGTCTGGACTTCCTGGATTTGAAAGTTAATGGAAGCCCTGCGTCCTAACAGAAACTCTCCTAAGTCTACACAACAAATAACAGAATAATTTGTTATATTATATTATTTTAACCACCCAATCAAGTGGCTTTAAGCTACCTTGAATAAAACACTAAATGTTCCATACATGGCAAGAAATAGTGAGATGATAAAATTACACCGAAATTAGGATTGCCTCGTAATTAGGATGTCCCGCCATACTTGAAACCAGCCTACACATGCCTTTTCTACTTTCTCCCACATATTGCCTTTTTCATTTTGCCAGATTCTTTTGCCACAATCTTTAGCTCTCCATACTAAAATCCAGCTCTTCTTTGGACACTTCTGCTGCAGCAATTTAATTATATAACACACTGCCATTGCTATTAAGTCGCGAAAACTCATGTCATTTCAGGGAATATCCTCTTAGTAGTGTTGTTTCAGACCAGAGCGGAAATAATTTGAACGATTATGGACAAAGGTCTTACCCTCCATGTATTGTATGCATAATTCATGTCTTATTACTTTTAACGATAAAAATGACCGTAATTTACTTCTTGATTGGTTTACTTCGTGCAGTAGAAATTCTATGACGTCACAGAAGAGTGTGGTCCAAAAATTGAGCAGCGTAGAATAGAATAGAATACAGTTGTACTTAGCTCAGGCCAGCCCGTGGACAGTTCGATATAAAAGTCGACAAGACAGGAGCTAGTCTCTTGCTTACCGAGTGCATTCTATTCTGTTTGTTGTTAAGAGGTTGCCACCATAATGGAATCTGAAACGATCGCAACAGCATGGCCTACATGTACATCTCTACGTTGAACAGTCAAATTTGACTATTTTACTCAGTCAAGTTTGTCTTCCTAGTGTCTTGTGATGGTCGAGTGGCTCTTCCTCGCGGTGCCATGGGGTTGTCTGCGTTTTGTGTTTGTGGTATTTCCTGATCATACTCACTTACTATTTCTGATGTTGGGTCTTAAGAACCCGAGCATGCTGTTGGGCTTCTTAGAGATCCTGTCTATGTGTGTCTTCCATGATAAACCCAGCTAGCAATCTATATGGGTCCCATATGGGACCCATATGGGCAGTGCAACCGGGTTCCATATGGGTCCCATATGGGCTGGCCCATGTAAATGAAATAAAATAAATGGCAGAAGCAGGGACGGATCCAGGATTTCCTGCTAGGAGGTTCAAATTTACAAAGGAGGTTTCGATTTGAAAATTGTACATGATTATTAGATAGTTTATGCTGATTTTGCTTGAAATTCCATACAAAAATGGAATAATTTTGTCTCAAATGGTGGTTCAAGCGAACCACATGAATCCCCTCTGTATCCGCAACTGTAGAAGCTAGCCATTCATTATAAACAAGGAAATAAGTTTATATAAAGATGATTATAGCATTTCTTTTTTCTTTAAGGGACTGTTATATGGGACCCATATGGGACCCATCTGGGCAACCCGCATATGGGCTAACCCATATGGGACCCATGCCGAATCCGGTTGCACTCCCCATATGGGTCCCATATGGGTAGCCCATATGGGACCCATATAGGCATGTTTGCTGGGGAGTTGTCTGGAGGTCAACACCAAGCTAGAGGTACTTTGCTGTATCTTCAGTAATCAGGATGTGTCCATTCAGTTTGTAAGAGTGTCTGATTGGGGATCTGGATCTTGACACACTCAGGACACTACATTAGTGAGGATGGAATTCCATAGTAAGTAAGGGTGCAAAGATCAGGAATCGATACAACCAAGTACCACACCTGACCCAGGATACCAATGGGAAAGTGACAAACTCACAGTTAGACACCACAAACGAGAGCCAAGAGGTCAGCCCTTTCCCAGCAGGTG
Organism: Loripinus fragilis; assembly: GCA_964019695.1. Lineage (NCBI taxonomy): Eukaryota > Metazoa > Mollusca > Bivalvia > Lucinida > Lucinidae > Loripinus > Loripinus fragilis. The sequence goes on along the minus strand of OZ026531.1, from coordinate 10,061,526 downwards.
ACGACAAGGCACATATAAACTGACGCCCACAAAGGCATAGCAAACACCAAGGCCGTCGTCGCTGGTCCGGCAGGACGGCGAGCACCGGACCACTTTTTTTGGCCGAGTATGCTTTCCACTGTGTCCCTTTTTTCTCGTTTCGGCTAATTTACTTTTTACTCTGATTTTATTCAATCTGTCAAAAATTATTGATGCAATTATCAATAACACTAATTCATAATCTGATGGTCTTAGTGGACGTTATCATACTTATGGATCGTGTCGAGAGAAAAACAGATGTAGCTGCATGCGCAGACCAGCCTACACATCCGCGCAGTCTGATCAGCGCCTTTATTGTTCGCTCCCAGTAAAGTATAATTGATAAACTTGCTACACGCAATATTTCAGCATTCTAGCCAATCTCTGTAACTGAGTAGGCTGGTTTGAGTATTGCATGGTCGGAAACCCTGAAGACAGGTCTTCTCGTTGAGGTCCAGATAATTTCTATGATCCAGTTTCATTCCCTCAACAAATTGGCATATTGTTTTTTTCTTCTCATAATTAACGTGTCGAGCGACAAAGTTTGTTTCAAACGTTTTGACTTTTGACTTTACATATATGAGCATCGTGAGCCTGTACAATTACAATGCATTCCGTTACGGATATACAAGTCCCACCTGTTTAAATTCAGGCCAAGACTTTTTGGTTCCCCCCAACGTTCACATGACTTTAAGAAGCCTGAACAAAGAAATGTTTATCCGTCGTGGTTCGACAGTTGTTACGATGAAGTCAAGCCAACCGAAGCCCAAACCTAGATGAAGCCTGCATCCTTTAACGGGTGTTCTAATTGAAAAGACGCTAGACTAAGTGTATACATATCTTTTCGAAAAAATGACTCTTTTAAGTATCACCAAGGATCAGTGCTAAAAGTACTTTGCTAAAACCTGCGGGGACATAGATGAAATAATGTCCAAAAAACATGCTGAAGAAAAAAGTAAAAAAAAAACATGAGACTGTCTGAAAACAATTTTGTCCAGCATTAGATTTTTCACGCGACAAGAAATATCTTTGTGACCAAAACGACTAAAATCTGGTCCCAAACGCATAAAACCCCCATTAAAAACGCACATAGAAGCGCTCAAAATTAAAAAAAATCTCGGGGGGAGGCCCCCAAAACCCCCCTAACGAGAGGGGGACTAATTCCCCTCTCGTACTCTCCCCCTCGCGTGCCTTCGGCACTTGATGGCTTCTTCCGCCGGACCACTTTTAAATACGCGGCGACGGCCCTTAACACAAGACAGAAAAAACATAAACGATCCACATAAATCCATGCCCCACTTAGATTCCCACTCTGCCAAAGCATCAATGTCTTGCTGTAGGGTGCCACAATCACTATTGCCATGTATTGGTTTGTATACTATGCAGTCATATGCAAACAAAGGCGTCTTGGAGATGATCTTGTCTGGGAGGTCATTGATAAATAGCCCGTGTAGCAAGGACCCCAGTACTGAACCTTGAGGAACTCTGGTAAACAGGTTCTCATGATTTTCACGTTTCTAATTAAATGATGTGCCATTTAAAACCTATGTGCATAAAATGTTCTTCACATGCCATTTTATATGTTTTATACATATGTTGTTTCATGTTCCTTTTTTAGTTCTTAAAAATAGTAAATGAGTATGATCAGGAAATACCACAATCACAAACTGCAGACAACCCCGTGGCACCGCGAGGAAGAGCCGCTCAACCACCACGAGACACCAGGAAGACAAATTAAGCAAAGCAATCAGCTCTCTCTTCCCCATCAAGATGATTGCAATACTAGAATGGACATAAAGTAACGTACAACAAAACATAGAACAATTACAGACTCCCACAATGGGAGTAACAATAAACAAAAAGTCAACAACAACAGAACCACCGCCTTAGAACGGACAGCAGCCTAAGCCACCGGGGGGCTTAAATGCATTTTACTGGTACCAAATCTTCGCCCTAGATTCTTCTGTTGTTGAATTACAAGAAATGTTTAGCTCGCATGGAGGTCATCTCACTAATGCAATGTATCATCATGGAAAACATTCAATCAAATTAACACTCCATGATGAAACAAAGAAAAGGGCTCATGACTCACAGATAGTCAGAGCTAAAGAAAACCTCAAGTTGAGCCACGATGGGTCCAGCTACAGATAAGCATCAGGCACCAACCCACCGATTAAAGCTTTACGTCAGAGCCGTCATAAAGCCTGAGGCCTGACCCACCGTCGTGCAATTAAAGAGGAAATCATAGCTATAAACCGTGATTGGGTTTAAAACTAGGCATGCAGACTGTCGCATGATATCCAAATTATATCCACTCCTTATATAACGTGCTACTATCGTTTTGAATTGATCACTAAAATAAGGTTTTCCAACAATTCGTTTGAATTTATAGACTAAATCACCATAAAATATAGGTTCCTTAATCCTTCAATAGGCCTGGAGTAAATATTCACTTTTTTTGCTCTATCAAGAGAGGTAAGTCAACAAGATTGAATTTAATATATGCCCAAAAAGAAGTGTGCATGACCAGGAAATACCACAATAACACACTGCAGACAAACCCATGGCACCGCGAGGAAGGGACACAGAATACCAACAGTCACGCATGGCATCAAAAGTAAAGTAGACAGCTTTCTCTCCCCCAGCGAGATGATTGCAAAACTAGAAATGACATTAAGTACTGCACAGCAAAACAAGGACCATACATAAAACCCCACAAAACAATAGAAGCAACAACAACAAAAATTCGACAGCAGCAGAATCACCGTCTTAGAAGTGGTAATGGCAGTTTAAAAATAGTGAGTATATCAGAAAATGCCACAATCACAAACCGCAGACAAACCCATAGAAGCAACAACAACAATAATTCGACAGCAACAGAATCACCGTCTTAGAAGTGGGAACGGCAATTTAAAAACAGTAAGTGAGTAAATCAGAAAATACCACAATCACAAACCGCAGACAAACCCATGGCACCTCGAGGAGACACAAGTAAGTAAGGGTGAAAAGATCAGGAATCGATACAATCAAGTACCACACCTGACCCAGGATACCAATGGGAAAGTAACAAACTCACAGTAAGACACCACAAACGAGAGCCGAGAGGTCAATCTTTGAATATTCAATCGTAAGTGGGCCAAATGTTTAATGATTAGCGATTTTCAGACACCACCAAATCCAGGCCTTCATATAATATCATTTGCATTGGTATATGCGCCAAGTTCTTGAAACAATATGTACATTAACATTGTGCCTTCTCAAACTCTGTTACAATAAACAGCGTTATTAGTTCTTAGTCTGATAGAATAATTTAGTTGCGACCTAAAAACATTTTTAGGTGGGCCCTAAAAAGATTTAGGTATAACACTAAATTATTTTAGGTGTCACTGAAATTAACTTTTGACCCAATCGGTACACCATATACAAGGGTCTGGATGGGGTATAATGATTAGTGAATAAAGACCCTTTTTTATAATGAATAGTGAATAATGAGCCAAAAAATAATGAATAGTGAATAATGAGGGCTTAAAAAATAATGAATAATCCCATTTTTTAATGAATTGGAGAAAAAATTAATGAGAAGTGAATAATCAGATTTTTTTGCTATCTTTCTTACTGTCAATAGATAATTGGTCTAATTTTAATGAATAACCCAAAATTTTAATGAGATGAATAATGGGCTTAATTTTTAATGAATAGTGAATACCAGACCCCCCCCCCCCCCATCCAGACCCTCATATACCCTGCGAGTTTCTAAGTATCTGCACTTGCCTATTGACGTAGTCTTGGATGAAGGGTACCAGACAATATTATCTGTGTGAAGAAGGACATTCTGCCAATGAAGATACCTAAAATGTGTGCAAGTTTAGAAAAGTACATATGTACTAGCTCTTTTCTGGTGAGGTATTTTGAGTATTTGATGGATACACCTACAGATTTATACATGTAGTTTTGCAATCATCTCACTGGGGGATAGAGAGGTGTTTTTTTTTTTAAATATTTTATTGTCTTCTTGGTGTTGTTCAGTTGTCATTGCTCTTTCCCCTTCCTCTAAGATTGGTCTGCAGTTTGTGGTTGTGGAATTTCCCTAGTCATACTCACTTACTTTATATGTATATACCTTAGTTTGTATTTGTTCTTTTGTTTCTTCCTCGATGTGTCATAAGTTGGTATATGATAATTGAATGTAAACGAGTGCTTCCTTATATTCAACCTTGGTCTTTTTTGTATAGTTTAAGTGAATTTCTTTGGGTTGTGACATCTTCTCTTAATTGGAATAGCTGTGTTAAATCAAAAATAGTGAGTATGATCAGGAAGTACTACAATCACAAACCGCAGACAACCCCATGGCACTGCGAGGAAGAGCCACTCAACCATCTGTGGGTGAAATTTCAGGAGCCATTTGTCTGACCATAAACTCATGTCATAAACATCTTTTTGTAGCACTTCACAGTCTTCTGGTGTAAATATTTGTCTGAAATCTTGGTATCGTCCGCATACAGGTATAGAGTACTTTTGTTTCCTACGTCATTCATATGGGCCAAGATATGACAAAAGGTACCTTATGGTTATAATTATCAAAATCTAGATTATGTTGCCTCTGCAAAGCACGATTACTTAAGAGCATTCCCTGAAAATTTGAAGCATTTATCTTCAATATTGATGAATATATGGAGGTTTAAAGCAACAAATGTAATCCGGTTTGGAACGTGACGTCAAGAAGAACGTTAAACCTAATATGACGTCAGAGTGCTAGTCTCCAGTTGCTTGTTGGTTATTGTTGACTCAGTATAAACATCTAACAAGTATAATGTATTCACATGCGTTATGCATGAACTATATTGTAAATGCAAATGAAATAGTACGAATTTATAATTGCTAAGTCGTATTATAGGCATTTAAAGTGACCCACCCTTCACTATGAGCCCTTGTTGTATGTGTTATGGCCTAATTGTTGTCATGGAAGCAGGCAGCACACAAAACTTTAAATATAATCAGAAATGTTTGCTACTTTGATGACATCAAGCTTTAGATACATTTTTGTGGTACTTTAAAAGCATGTGAAATTTGTCATTTTAGGCGTTTTTAAATGTATGTCATGTAATAATTTGCTGGAATGTCTTAAGGACCCTTTTCTCAGCTCCGAGCTCAATATAAAACAAAAAGTATCAGACCCAGTATGGAGCCTTGTGGGATACCACTTGTTACCTTCCTCCATTCTTATTTTTCTCTGTTGACAATCACTCTTTGTCTCCTTTTGCGGAGAAATGCCTCTATCCATCACATGTAAGGATCGCTGATACCATATTGTTTCAGTTTGTGTACTAATCTTTTGTGTGGGACTTTGTCAAATGCTTTCATAAATCACAGTATAAAAAAATAACATTTACTGAGCCTCCAGAGTCCAATATTTCAGTCCATTTATCTATCACTAATAAAAAGCTGTAAAACAGTTGATCTCCCTGATATAAAGCCATATTGTTTATCACAAAAAAGATTCTGATTTTGTATGTGTTTAAAAATTTGTTCTCTAATGATGGATTCCAACATTTTACAAACTGTACAGGTCAAACTGACATGTCTATATTTACCAGCATTTTTCTCGTTCTCTTCTTAAATAATGCTGTAATATTTGCCGTCTTCCACATATTTGGTAAAGTAGCTGTTTTTACTGAATTATCAAATATAATTGTTAATTGCTCAGCCAGTGCACAAGTAAGATCTTTCAAAATTCTTGGTGATAATCCATCTGGTCCTGGTGATTTATCTATCTTTAGAGATTCAAGATTTTTATGAACCATTTCACTGTCAATGTTTAAAGTGTCTAATTTGGGCACATCCTTTATATCCAAATCTGGTAATTTGCTGTCTGGTTCAATTGCAAATACTGAAGTAAAAAGGTCAGTGAATATACTTGCCTTCTTCTGAACTGTCTTTGTGATTTTCTCTCTGGAGTCTTCCATATACAAATCCGATACAGAATGATGTTTTGGTTTTGGATTTTACTTACTTCCAGAACACTTTGGGATTATCTTGAACTGATTCTGCTATCTTAACCTCATTTCATGTTGCTGTAGTGATTTCCTGGACATACGACGAACATGACCTAGGACTCTATTGTACTCTGTTCTGGACCCCATTGGAAATAAGCCTTATGGCCTTCATGGGCTATCCTGGGTTATTTCAACACTCATACATTTTGCCTTTACATCATCTGTCATTAATATATCATATTTTGCTTACATTCATCTCTCACACTCTTATTCGGGAGTGTGAGATATAAATGAGATATCAGTCGTTTTCACCATTTTTGTTTTGTGCCTTGTCAAAAAGTGATCTCTTGATTTATAAAATGCATAATTGTGATGATATGTGATAACCTAGTTTACTGTGATAATCTTAATGTGATATTTGTGCCAGATCCATTCAAATTCATCTTAAATTATTCAAATTCATCTTAAATTATAAGTTTTAATAGCATGAGAGATTTATTTAACTTTTTTTATTTAAATTATTCCATATTTTAAAGTGCTAAATTAAGGTAGTACCGGACTCACCGGCATATGTCCAAAAGTGTTTTATCTTTTAATATATTATAATATAGACTTATACTTATAATCTAAGACAAAAAAACAATACCTCACCGTTCTTTTTAAAAAGTTATTTGATGTCAAAAACTGCAAAATCGCAGGTTTTTGAAATAAACAAACACAGATTTTGTTAACAAATAAACAAGAAACGCAATACAGTTTTTTTTTCAGAACAACTACTATCCACACTAGAGATATAAATAAAAACAAAAAATAGTGAAATAACATGTATTACACAATTTATTAAGCAAAATCCTAATTAAGTCAAACGAATAAATGCCAAAAAAAACATTAATATTCAAAATAAACATATCAGAGAATGTAACTGGAACAACAAAAAACATTTTTTTACAAAGACATTTTCATGAAGAATCTAACGATTGAATAAAAAATATGTGCCACCGTGCTCGTTTTTTTTTTTTTTTGTTTTGGTGACTTTTCTGAAAAATCTTTAAAAACAATAAAGACTATAATAAGTGTTGTCTCCCCTTTCAACCAATTTTTTTGTTTGTCTACGCCCTATGTATATCACTGGGCGGAGACATAGCTATTATTGATTAAGCACTGACAAATGGGCATAGAAAATGACAAAAAAGATTTTGACCTAGCATTTGTGACCCAGCACATTACATTATGATTCTCATTAAAGCATGGCTATAGCATGTCTTGATACTTTGATGCTTTCTTACACGTAGGATTTATGTAGATAAAAGCTAAAAATTATAGCTTCATTCCTGATGCATAGATCTAAATGTCATTTAAAGAATAAACTTACAAATATGCAATAAGAGGATAAAACATTCCTTTCCTTGTATTAATGTTTGGCAAGCCTGAATGTGATGTGTTGCAACCAGAACCACACAGCGGTGAGGCCTGCAACACATTCTTGCACAAGGGCTTGACAAACGTTAATATACAGAAAGGAATGTTATATTGTCATTGTTATATATCATAGGACTTTTGGGGTACTGTAAAGGTGGCAACTTTAATTTTCATGTCTGGGCGTGGTTCGGTTATTTCAACTGCTCAAGAATGGAAATCAGGTTCTATCCATTGGTTAAGCGTTTAAAAGTTGCTTGAGCCGCGCAGGTCTGCGTGCATTTCATGAAAGTCCTGTCCGTTAATGCACTGAACCCACATTTATTAACCCTTAAAGCGTATATTACAACACAATCGTATGTTTTTATCGTCTATTGAAATATTATGAAGCCTCTTAAACAAACAGTGTAGATCTAGAGCAGACTGCTCACCTAGAGCAGTCTGATCTGGGTCCACACGGTTTGCCTCTATACTAATGTTAAACGATAGACAAACACTTTCGAATGTAGTTATAACGCCTCATTTTCAGATTTTACCTATGTCTAAAGTAGACTAATAAGGCAGTCATGAGTTGCCGCCTTTACAGTATCCAAAAAGTTCTAGAATACTTTCCTTTCAAGCAAAAGCATTTCCAAAAAAAAATGTCCACTGTAACATCGTGAAGCATACAACAAAACCACACCTTATAGGCGCAATCGAAAACATCAATACTATCGAAATAGTTAGAATCATAGTTTTTTTTTATTACCATCACTCATCGAACAGGCGACACTTTGCAATCAAAACACTGTTTCTAGCGAGTTTTGATCCGCGTCCGTCAATGGTAAGAGTGTTTTCGATTGCTCACTATCCGGTGTGGAAACAAACTTTTTTTTTTCAACAGAAACATGACTGAAAAATGTAGATAACTCCTAGCTATTGTTTCAGATTGTTTTGGTTACGTATTCATTGTACCAATACACATCCCGGATATGTGGCAATCGAAAACGTTGATGCTATCGACGAACGTAAATCAAATACCGTCAGAAACAGACTTTTTGGATTGCAGTTTGTTTGCCTGACTGGCGACAAATGGTAAATTCTAGCGATTTGCGATCCACGTTCATCAATTGTTCAGAGCATTCTTGATTGTCGCCTATCCGATGTAATAAAGTAGCGTATCTTATGATAATTGAATATTTTGGTCATTTCTCAATAAAGCATAAGCGACGGTATCTTAAGCCCTCTGCAGTCATGTTATATCGGAAATAAAGCCCGCGGTCAGTGATTGGTCAACGATCAACCAAAATATGACACATTATTAAATAAAATGTACAATTGTCAGCGATTGAAACACCTCAAGTTTCTATAGTAAACACTTATTATAAGGTATATAACAATAAAAGGATGATACATTCTTCTGTCTATAAACGTTTGCCAAGCCCAAATGAGATTATGTATTGTAGCCTTAACCATGAAGCTGTGAGGGCTGCACCAAGTGCGGATCCAGAAAGGGGCAGGGGGTCCGGACCCCCTCTGGAAAATCACAAATTATATGGGTTTCTATAGGGAATCAGCAATTGGACACCCCCTGGAAAAAGTTGGACCCCCTGGAAAAAATTGGACCCCATCTGGAGCCTTGAAAAATGATAGATTTCTTTGAAATTGACCATTTGACTTCTGTAAAATAAGCTGAGGACTAAACAAATCGTTGTCAGAGCTTTTTTGTCAAACTGACCTGGATCCTCCCCTTCCCCTGATGAAAATTCCTGGATCCGCGCATCTGTACCATGCTTGCCAACCGTTAATATCAATTAATTTTATTAAAATGTATGCAGAAATGTCCATTTTATCACCATGAACATGCAACGAAACAAAATAATTTTTTCAACAGAAACATGAAATAACTCCTAGCCCTTGTATCAGATTGTTTTGGCTACGTCTTCAGTATATCAAAAACACACTAGATAGGCGGCAATCGAAAACGTTAATGCTATCGACGAACGTAGTTAAATATTGTGAGTAACAGGATTTTGGATTGTTGTTTGTAATCCGATTGGCAACAAATGGCAATCACAAACACTGTTTCTAGCAATTTTTTATCAGCATTCATCGATTGTTTAGTCTGTTTTTATTGTTGCTTATCCGGTGTGATAAGGTAATTGAAATAGTAACGTCATTTCTCCATAAAACATTAGTGACCATGTACCCCCATGGGACCTAAAACATGAGAATGTCACATACAAGGCATGTGCACGTCTACAACCCCCCACTTTTTTGGGGTGGGGTGGGTCTTAGGTTAGTGGTAGCATGCAGAAATAGCAACCGAGACATGTATATAGTATGTATATTTATACGGTCCGCAACTTTTAACCATGTAAATACTGAATGACTTCGTACTCTGGGTGATGTTTTTAAAAGCTAATACTTGCATTCCTTCTTTTTGTGAAAGCAAAATACTTTAATAATAAATCGTGATTTTATAGACTTATCTTGCTAAAATAACTTATTTAAAAGCTTCCTTCCGTACAAAAATCTTCCTTCCGCATAGGGACATTTTATTTTATTCGTAGTAGCAAAGCTGTCATCCAGTTTGAGATTTTATCACAGTTTTTCATCTAAATATCTCTATATTCATTATTTGATTAATAAATCGTTATTTTATATACTTATCTTGCTAAAAACATTATCTAAAAGCTTCCTTCCGTACAAAAATCTTCCTTCCGCGGAAGGAACCTTCCTTCCGCGGAAGGAACCTTCCTTCCGCGGAAGGAACGTTCCTTCCGGTATATAGCTATACCGGCCTAACCTTGCGGCAGTGGGATTACAGTCAAAACGTCCCCAAGTCAAAACGTCCCCTAGTCAAAACGTCCCCGAATTGGTCAAAACGTCCCCAAAAATTGGTCAAAACGTCCCCATGGTAAAAAATGTTGGTCAAAACGTCCCCAAGATGATTTTTTATTCTATGTTTTATGAAATTTTAGGCATAATCTGTGATGTTTGAATGAAATTGTTTTAGATAAAGTGTTTTTATCCAGTTTTTGTATTTTTTTGTGTTGTTTTGTTTTTTTGTGTTTTTTTGTTTTTTATTTTATCAAAATTTCTAAATTCGCACTCCCTGGTGTAATGCTCATGTATGAGCGAACCAGTAAAGTTAGAAAGAAAGATCCATTCTGCTACTTCAACTCTAATAGATCACATTCTTAGTAATAGCTGTGAAAAAATATGCCAGTCCGGAACTATTAGCATTGGATTAAGTGATCACCTTTTGACATACATGACACGAAAAATAGTTAAAGGGCAAATTGGTAAGCACAATTTTGTGAGAATGAGATCACTGAAGCATTATAATAAGGATGATTTTATTTTGAAACTATCTAGCATGAGCTGGGAGAGTGTTTTAATGTGCTTTCATGTTGAAATGGCCTGGGATAGTTTCAAAACTATTTTTCACTCAGTTTTAGATAGTGTGGCCCCAGTAAAAGAAGTTAAGTTAAAGCAAAGGACTGAACCTTGGATGAACTCGGAGATTTTGCAAAATATTAGATTTCGGGATGAAACTTTGAATAAATTTAGAAAAACAAATGACCCTGATTTAGGAATCTTGTGCAGAGAGAAACTAGGATATCGAAAAGAGATTATTTAACAAATAAAATTGAAGAAAATGTTGGTAATTCGAAAGAACTTTGGGATCAATTAAAAAAACTTGGGTATAGCAGTAAAAAGAAAGAAAGCAGTAATGTGGTTTTGGAAATCGATGGTGAAACTTGTTTTGACCCTAAAAAGGTGGCAAATTGCTTTAATGGATTCTTTACTACTGTTGCTTCTAACTTGGTTGACAAATTGCCTTCTAGTTTTAATTTATTTCACACAGAGTCTTCCACTTTTCAAAATTTTTATAAAGGTAAAAATGTTAAGGATGATGAATTTATGCTTATCCCAGTAAATGAGGATTTTATTTTTAAAGAATTGTGCAAATTAAACCCTTCTAAAGATACTGGAACTGATAATATTCCTGCTAGATTTGTAAAAGATGCAGCTTCAGTTTTCAAAAAACCTATTGGGCATATCATTAACCTTTCAATTGAGAAAAATGTTGTTCCAAAAGATTTAAAAAATGCTCGGGTCGTCCCTCTGTTTAAGAAAAATAAGAGGAGCGAGGTTGGTAACTATAGACCTGTCAGTGTGTTGTCTGTTGTATCAAAAATCTTGGAAAGGGCTGTTTATACACAATTGGAAGATTACTTTGTGAAGAAAAAAACTTCTGTTTGACTTTCAGTCTGGTTTTAGAAGCAACTTCTCAACTGACTCATGTTTAACATACTTGACTGATTATATTAAAACACAAACTTCTAAAGGTTTATATACTGGAATGCTCATGTTGGATCTTCAAAAAGCTTTTGATACTGTTGACCATGACATTTTGTGCAAGAAATTAAAAGCTATAGGTATTAAGTCTGTAGATTGGTTTAGGTCTTATCTTTCTTATCGAAATCAGATTGTCAATGTGAATGATACAGAGTCTGACCCTTCACTTGTAACTTGTGGTGTCCCTCAAAGAAGTATTTTAGGTCCTCTTCTTTTCCTTTGTTATATAAATGATATGGAACTCAGTATTAGCTCAGAGTGTAAATTGTTACTATATGCAGATGATAGTGCAATTCTGTACTCAAACAAGGATCCTCGGGTTATATCTGATAAACTTGGCTTAGAATTAGAGATGTGCAGCAAGTGGTTAGTTGACAATAAACTTTCCTTGCATATGGGGAAAACAGAATGCATAATATTTGGCTCTAAGCGGAAACTCAGGAAAATCAATAATTTTTCAGTTGAATGTAATGGTCATACAACTAAGGCACAACGTTCGGTGAAATATCTTGGTCTTACTTTAGATGATCAATTAACTGGGGAGGCTATTGTTAACTCTATTGTTCAAAAAGTCAATGGTAGGCTTAAATTTCTTTATAGACAATGTAACTTTTTGGAGGAAAAACTTAGGAAATCCATATGTTCTGCACTTATCCAATGTCACATAGATTATGCATGCTCCTCGTGGTACTCAGGTTTGAAGAAACAACTTAAGAAAAAACTTCAGATTTGTCAAAACAAAACAGTTCGGTTCATTAAAAATCTTGGCCCTAGATCTCATATTGGTTTATTGGAACTTAATAGTCTTAATATGTTGAATGTGGATTTCAGGGTAAAACAACTTCATCTGAGTCATGTGCATAAAATTTTCAATGGAACTGGCCCGTCGTATTTGTCAGAACAATTCAACAAAGTTTCCGATGTTCATCATCATTTCACCAGAGGTAGTACTGAAAACTTTATAGTACCTTCTGTCAATGGTGTTGCAGCAACAACTTTTTATTACAGTGGAATTAAAGATTGGAACTCTCTACCCTCGGATGTCAAACAAAAGTGCACTTTCAATGGTTTCAAATCTGCTGCAAGACAATACCTTAGATCTCAACTGCAACTTATGGAATCTGATACCTATGCTTATTATTAATATGCATTTAGCATTTCAATTTTGCAACTTAGGTTTATTGAATTAAGGGTGAGGTTGGCGCCGTTAAACCGGTTTAAGCCCTCCAGTAAAATATTTTACTGACCGTTCCAAGGCGGTACTTCTTTTGTGGATCTTTTATGTTTTTGTTCTGTCTTGTGTTTGTTATGTCTTTGTGCGGGTCTGTTTATATGTGCTTTGTGGTCACCTGCTGGGAAAGGGCTGACCTCTTGGCTCTCGTTTGTGGTGTCTTCTGTGAGTTTATCACTTTCCCTTTGGTATTCTGGGTCAGGTGTGGTACTTGATTGTATCGATTCCTGATCTTTGCACCTTTACTTACTTTTATGTCCCCTCCTCTCCTAACTGCTTCTTGGATCTAACCAACAGGACCCCATTGGAAATAAGCCTTAGGGCTTTCATGGGCTATCCTGGGTTATTTCAACACTCATACATTTTGCCTTTACATCATCTTTCATTAAAATAACAAATTTTGTTTTCATTCATCTCTCGCACTCTTATTCAGGAGTGTGAGATATGAATGAGATATCATTCATTTTCACCATTTATGTTTTGTGCCTAGTCAAAAAGTGATCTCTTAATTTATAAAATGCATAATTGTGACGATATGTGATAACCTAGTTCACTGTGATAATCTTAATGTGATATTTGTGCCAGATCCATTCAAATTCATCTTAAATTATTCAAAATCATCTTAAACTATAAGTTTTAATAGCATCAGAGATTTATTTAACTTTTTTATTATTTAAATTATTCCATATTTTAAAGTTTTAAATTAATGTGATATTTAATGTGCTATATGTTTTTAATTTGCTGTTGTATATGTATGTATGTGTTGATTTTACCAAATAAACATCAATCAATCAATCAATCATGCATTTACTTATCGATAGATAAAAGTCTATAAACTGTTATTTAGTACTTACGCACGTACACATGCATAAATGTCTTTCTGTTCGCATACACGGGTTTTAGGTGTAGTATTTTGTATGAATCTACACAGTACAGTATATCAGAATACAATTACCTGGTAAACCGTCAATTTTATGAATTTATTTGTTTGACAAGATAAAAGGAAAACGCTAAATTAGGTTCTTATATGTGGGGGCTAATTTTTTCAATGTGATGTTCTATAAAGATGTCTATAAACAAATTTAAAGTTGAAATCTCATCTCTTCCCCCAAGATCAACAAGTGACGTGACCTTATACTCGCGGTGATTCATATGTACAAACTATAATGCTATAGTGAGTCACATGTAAAGTGCCCGCACAACGCTACTCGTCTGCACACTAGATACTTATCATTTTAAACATTTTCAATGAAACAAGCACCCTAAATGCAAAAGAACATTTTCTGTGTGGAACAATTTTATTTATTACTATTGTCATAAAGTGCTTAATAAGCGCACCTATAGATTGCAAGGATGCGCAGTTTGGTCTGGGCCTCCCTATTCATTTTTGATGAAGTTAATGTGGATATTATATACTTTGTATTGAGCGAATAACCACGACAACGATAAGATTGCATGAATGCGCAGCCTGGTCTGCGCCTTTGTTGTTCGCATGTTGTTCGCATGCAACTAAGTCAGGTTTTCTCGCAACATGCCCGTCTTGTTGTGAGTAAATGTGTATATTATTATTATATATTATTATAAATGTGTATCTGATAAAAAGTGAAATTTAAAAAAATAATGTGTGTTTATAAACATGATATAGATCTACTTGTGTTGTTATGTCAGTTCACGTCGTCCTAGTGATGTTGGGTCTTCCGTGACTAATTGCTCTTGCACTTTTTAAATTATCGGTCGGTGTACAGTTTTGTTTACGATTTGCATGCTGGTGTCTTATGCTGATAACATTTGCAAGGGACTTATACCTGTAACACTTTTGTGTATAGGTACTTTTTATTCATGTAATGGCATGTATGTGCCCAATTTCTGCAGTTATGAAATACCCAAGTGGACATCTCATTAAATGGAAGATAACAAAGGTCAACCTATTAGAAATATCACGCTTTCTTTCATCTCATTTTTAGTGCCTTCCGATAAACACTTATATAGCTAGCTGGAAGGTTGTTAATGGGAGACTGTAAAGTTCAAGTAAAAGGTTGTATATTCAACCTTGCTGCGCCATACAATATTTCAATACACTGCAGATTCAGAACAGTTGACTTCTGATGAAGCTGTCTGATCAGGTCTACACTGTTTGTGTTTCAAATGGAAACGTTTGCCATAGTTTGGCGTCATTAGAATGACAATTGATAAAAACATAAATTAGTTCAGGTTATTTGGCGGAGCAAGGGTTGGATTTGACCATGGATATTTGTGAATCTCATTTGGACCAATCGAAATGGCTCTACTATCCTAACCTTTACCGATGACCAATGGAATGGCTGTCCTTGCGATACGCCACTACGAACAGAGAAATGCATGATGGGATTGGAGATACCTCAAAACCAGGGTGCACCCTCCTCCATCTCAGTTTTGGCTTGACACAAGAGAGTGAAATTGGGAAAGGTTTTGGACAGTCGGGTTTCTAAAAATTATTATTTAAATTATAAAAATAAATCACTCCACTTTGGACTTGTAAAATAAATTGTCTAAATTCAGGGTTGTTAATCATTGACTTAAAAATACACAACGCGGAGGAACAGTATAGAACTTGATCAGTGAACACCGTAGTACTACAATAGTTATTTTGGTACCGTGCTCACAGATATTGACAGTATTACACTTGTTATTTTGGTGAACCGTGACAGCGGATCGAACTTTGGAACCATACAGACGTCGCTGGAAGTTGCATTGGTAAGTCTTTTTGACCCTACTTATCTGGGCTTTCTTGTACATTGAATAAAATTAAGATATTGGACAGTCATATCAATTGTCATATAGGTTTAATCTGCTACTTGATAAATAGTACCTTATCAAATTATTTTTTTTCTCTGTTATTTACAAGGTGTTAAGAAATAGATTGATGTTATTTTTTTTTTTGAAAAATAATAATTATTAATTAAAAGCATTTTTTTAATTACACATTATTGGACTCATTTAATTAAAATTCAATATGGCAGAATTTCGGGACTTAAGAGAAGCTAGTGATGAAAAATCCCAATGTTTAATTTTTCTTACTGTTATTTTAACATGGATAGGGAATAAAGATAAACCGGAGGAGTGTAAACATATTAAAGTCTTTGATGGTAATTTGAACAATGATTAAGCTAAGGATATAGAGAGAATAATATTTTTGACAGATAATGTAGTAATAGCCAGTGATGAGAAAAAAGGCAAAGATTTTAGTGACAAATATAGACCAAATGACAGAGGCAGACATACGGACAGACACTAGGGCTAATTATAAAATATTTAATATACTGAAGCCGGTTTTAGAGCATATAAATAAGTAATTAAAATTGATAGGGTTGATTTTAATTATAAAATTAGGTGGATTTTTTTTGGAAATGTTATATTAAAGAAAATAAAAGCATGCATGTAAAACTACGAAAGGCTTCAGTCAGTTTGGGTTTTCGAATATTGATCAAGTTCTTTTAGGACACAAAACTGGGTAGATCATGATCAGTTTGATATTAAAGGAATTATTGCCTTCTTAAGAAATTTGTAGATAACAGTATGTAATTGATATTCTGAGAGAGGTAGAATGGTTGTTTACTTTTGTCAAAAGTAATTTGAAGGTGTTGTATACCTTGTTAACCTTGTGAATCTGTGATGCTGATTTTGTGCAAGCTTGTGTTTTGACTTAAGTGGTCAGATATTATATCTGGTACAACTGTTTTGTATTGATCAAGTATGATCAGCCATTTTGAAGGGTCAATGTTTATATTGAGATTTTAAGTTGCTATATAGCAAGCATGATGCCATATTTTGTGTAAAGAGGTAGTTGACGCTTTCTTACTGGAGTCTCTGAGTAAGGATTAGGGTTTGTTTATACATGAGAAGTCGAAATTAGTTGACGACCCTTGGAGTCCTTGTTATATTATCACAGGTTGAAACGAGTATGAATGGTGTGTTAGAAGCGTGTACTTTGTTTTCGTGTATATAGAAGTTTTAATTGGTAAGCTTTGTGGAAAGCAGTGGTATATTTTAGCAATCAGTAGTGCGTTGTTGCAACAATCATATTATTGACTTAGTAGTCGGATATTTTTTTCCTGTGCTAATGTTTTGGCATTTTGGCAATTTTTATGGTCAAGCTACTTGAATAGGTCAATGGGGTTATTGAAAAGAGACTTGTAAGTTGTTAAAGAACAAGCATAATGACTTATTTTGTGTTAGACGTTAGTTGACGTCTAGTTACTGTAAGGTCTCATGTGAGGACATGGGTTTTGCATAAAAGTAAAGCTTGATGTTAACAACCGCTCATTTAGGTCCGTATGAGTTATGATATATATGTATAACTTGTTGAGCAAGTGTGTTAGAGACTAAGATTTATTTTTTATATAAGTGCATTGGTGCACGGGAGTGTAGTTTCATAGAATGAGAGATCTCGGTTGTTAAGGGGGTCCATGCTGATATTTTGGGAAGCTTTAGCTATTATAGACTGTTGAAAGAGACGGACGGACAGAGCAGACGTGAGCGTAAGATGAATGTGTACAAATTGGGCTTTAATCAGGACACTTTGATGCATGTTGTAGAAGAGTCGATTTCTATACTTAATGTATCCAGAATGGAAATAAAGGAAAACAGGCAAAGAATTAATGACTTGTTGATGCTAATTGGGTCAGTTAAGGATAAGGTTATTAATATGTCTAATCATTTAGAGCAAGAAATATTTTCCGTGCTTATTCTTTACCTGTGCCATTGTTAGGCAGGACAAGGGTTGATAAGGGTGATAAAACACTTTTAGCGTATTATAAGTTAGAATCAAATTATTTAGCAATCAACTCAGATAGATCTCAATATATTTTATAAACGGAAACTCAGGTTAAAGATTGTGTTCAATCAGGCTTGCAAATCTGTAACGTAAAAAGTCCTATTAGAAATGCTAATGTTGGGCTTAATTGTCTTTTAAGTAACTTCAATCAGGATAAGGTTCACGTCAAGAAATTTTGCAATGTATGAATACATCAAACCACTTTACCAACTGCATTTTATCTGTCTAATGATGTTTACTTGGTTATTTTGGATAAGCCAACAGTATTTCATTTGTCATGTAAGAAAGAAGAAAGTGGAAGACAGCAAGTTGATCCACCATTTGGTTTTTTGACATTACATAAGTCGTGTCAGGCTACGTCAAATCATTTTTCATTGTTAGGGTATTTTGAGGGTCGTTCAACAGAGAACATCGAAAACTTTGCAAGTAATATGTTGAAGGACTATAATATTTCAGACTTGAGGGTTTGGGATGACATAAATCGAATTGTTCCTTTCAGCAATGATACTATTAAAATTCCACCTAAATTGGCTAACTTAGATGATTTTCCATTGGGTAATTTGGTTGAAGACTTGCATAATAAATGGCAGATTGAACCTATAGCAACGGAACATTTCCCACTATGGGGTTACTTAATAATTGTTATGTCTGTTATCATTATTCTTTGTGTTTTGGCCACATACTTACTGAAGTGTAAGTTCAAAATTCTCAAAAACATGCCCTGCCTTGTCATGAGAAAGCCCAAAATAAGTGAAGGTCTTAAGACGAAACCGAGCATGACAGAAGGTGACGACAACATGGTAGAAGTTGCCACATCTCTACTGATGGACATAGAGCGACAGACAACATCTAACAGAATCATAAAGGAGAAGTTTGTAGTGTTGGACACTAAATAATTGAAAATTACTAAACCAGATGCTTTACCTCCACTTGGTTTCAGGTCATGGAACTCGACGCTAGATATATAAATTGCTGGGACACCTTTAACATGCTGATTGACCTGAGTAAAGGGAAAGAGAGCTGAAACAATGGATAACTTTGAACGTCTCTAACTTTCGAGAGAACGAGCATTGTCCGATTATGAGTAAGCCTGAGCAGGTGTTCACAGACATTGTGTTTGACAAAATCACTTCAAACTTTCCGAGGGAAGCTGACGACGTACAGACATTGATTGGCATGTGTATGCATGCCAAGGAATTAATAGAGAAGGCGTTGCCGTTGCTTGAGATTCAAGGCGTTTCACCGAAATACCTGTACTGGCTATTATGTTTCCATTTGTGTAGTCAGATGTTTTCTGAGACAGAGTATGAGTTTAAGTCATATATAGACCCCTACTTCATAGAGACAAGGGTTATGTGTTCCATGGCATTTCAGGCTATGCATGAGCATCAATGAGTACCAGTGTATGATACCATCAATCTCACTGGTATGAGAAGACCGCCATAAAAACAACGACAACCTATGATGTTGAACAATGACTATTATTCTTTCAGAAGCCATGTCTCAAGGAATAGCCAGCCCAGGTACGCCTACTGATCCAGCATGTGCTAAAGAATTATTGGAAGAACTGTACCAGCTTTACAATATTGATTTGCTACAGCCACTCAGATCGTGTATTCTGGGAATTCATCTGGTGACAGAATTCATTGAACATAAGTTAAACCAGGGAGTAGAGGAATCCACACTATTCGAATCGCTTATCGCATGGAAAACCAGGAATGACGTTGACAGAGCCACTAAAGCTACATCTACCGAGGACCTCCAGGACAGTGAAACGATAAATGAAGAGACCCCACTGTGAACTTATATTGTACCAGTGTATATGTGACTTACATGTTACATGGCTTCCTGAATATTATTATCTTTTTTTAGATAATCGCGTGAGGCGTAAATCTTATGCCTCATGCGATTGTCTTGTAGGTTCAAGAGGGATGCAACACTTTTGTGTATAGGTACTTTTTATTCATGTAATGGCATGTATGTGCCCAATTTCTGCAGTTATGAAATACCCAAGTGGACATCTCATTAAGCGGAAGATAACAAAGGTCAACCTATTAGAAATATCACGCTTTCTTTCATCTCATTTTTAGTGCCTTCTGATAAACACTTATATAGTTAGCTGGAAGGTTGTTAATGGGAGACTGTAAAGTTCAAGTAAAGGTTGTATATTCAACCTTGCTGCGCCATACAATATTTCAATACACTGCAGATTCAGAACAGTTGACTTCTGGTGAAGCTGTCTGATCAGGTCTACACTGTTTGTGTTTCGAATGGAAATGTTTGCCATAGTTTGGCGTCATTAGAATGACAATTGATAAAAACATAAATTAGTTCAGGTTATTTGGCGGAGCAAGGGTTGGATTTGACCATGGATATTTGTGAATCTCATTTGGACCAATCGAAATGGCTCTACTATCCTAACCTTTACCGATGACCAATGGAATGGCTGTCCTTGCGATACGCCACTACGAACAGAGAAATGCATGATGGGATTGGAGATACCTCAAAACCAGGGTGCACCCTCCTCCATCTCAGTTTTGGCTTGACACAAGAGAGTGAAATTGGGAAAGGTTTTGGACAGTCGGGTTTCTAAAAATTATTATTTAAATTATAAAAATAAATCACTCCACTTTGGACTTGTAAAATAAATTGTCTAAATTCAGGGTTGTTAATCATTGACTTAAAAATACACAACGCGGAGGAACAGTATAGAACTTGATCAGTGAACACCGTAGTACTACAATAGTTATTTTGGTACCGTGCTCACAGATATTGACAGTATTACATACCCATATCAAACCTGACATAACGTGCGATTATCTTGACATTATGATGGTATTGCCGAAACAGTCCTTTAAAAATGTTGTTTTATAAAAGAAAAAGAAAAGCGGACAACGTCACGAAAACACGCGAGAAACTATCATACTTTAACATTGATCTATAGCAGCATAAACATAAAATACCCTATCAAAACATCATTTCAAACTTCCATACATTAGTACCAGACACTAAAACAAGTTTGTTTCTTTGTAAGAATCCCATATTTCTTCGAAAAATCTCCTTTGAAAAATGGGGACGTTTTATGGGGACGTTTTGACCAATCTTTTTTTCGTGTTTGGGGACGTTTTGACCAATTCGGGCATTGTCGCAAACAGGAAGCTCGCTAGCACGAGCAAACCTGTCGCCTTTCGCTCGGTGCACACTGGGATTGAGCCGCCATTTTTATTAAAAATATATTATGCGATCACTGCTTGCATGACTCGGGGCTTGAGCCGCCATTTTTATTAAAAATATATTATGCGATCACTGCTTGCATGACTCGGGGCTTTACATCCAGAAAATATTGACTAATAGAGAAATGATAAACTGTTAAAAAATTAACTTTTTGCTACAATAACAATAAATTCTGTCACTACAGCAGTGCGAGAATTGAACGGGACTAGCCAAATATCGCTAGTTACCCATGATGCAAAGGGCGAAATGCGAGAGATCTAGATGAGGTATCGTCAGGCCTCGCGAGAATGCCCTGGCAGTGATGTTTTCAGAAGAATTCATTCGAGGAGACATCGCTGTCGGGGAGTTTGCGGTAATACCGTCGAATATATTCCCTACGGAAACCAACGGTCATTTACGCTTGTTGGGTTTTATGCTAATTGGGTTTGTCAATGAATTATTTCCTGTCCTAATTAATATTCCAGATTTTCATCGTAAATAAGCGAAAGGAGAACGAAAAAGTAACCCACTAAAATTAAGATTTCAACAAAGAGGTATGAGCTCTCTTCTAATTGACCAGTCTAAATTATATGTATTTGATTTGAGAAGGAAACCGAATTTGAGAGACACCAGTTATAGATGTACCAAATTCGCATGTAACTATTTCTCGGGTGTGAGCTGTAATGTGACTGTCACGGTGTCTGTAGGTAGTGTTCTTCAAATAAATTTTGTATTAGGGATACATGTCTCATGTCCTGAAAAATAATTGTACTGTAAACTAGCCACAAATGATAAATGCATTAAAGAAAATGGAATCGAGACAGTGAATGGCGGTCCTGTTTTTCCTGGGACAATTTTAGGATATTTTGGACTTATAAAACACTTTTTGGCTGAGTTTTTACTATTTTCTATAATTTTATATATTACTCTTGCTTTGTAGGTTGTCAATTTTCAAATAATTTGTTTAATTTAGTTATTTTTCATGTGGACTAAATTCGCGCCAATTTTTGACCTCCCACTTCCGGTCTATTTATCAACATCGAAAATGGCTGACTGAACATCCCGTAAGAAAAACAACACTAAAAAATACTCGCATTTAGGTTCTAACTCATAGGTAAGTTGTCAGTTGCATTTGAGATCTCAAATTATTGTTACGCTTGACCCAAGACCCCTCTACACATCAGAATTTGGAATCAGAACTCCATTATAGCTGTAATATGAGTCATTAAATTTTTAAGTTTGACATAATGATGATGGTTGGATGTTTGCTATTTGCAGCACATCTAGTAAGTTTTTGGCAAAGCAGTGGTGTACACCCAATTGACATTCATGTTGACTTCTTTCCTGTGTATTCGACATCAACTTTGATCACGGCAAATCAGATGAATCTTTGTTCTAACATCCCTCACTTGTGTACAGTATCTATCCTAAACAAAGCAACTCGGTTTAAGGATTTTCATGGCTCCAATCGTCTGACCTACTTATACTTATTTGTTATCCTGTGTGGCAATTCCTGGGACATTGAATCAAATCCAGGTCCAGACTCCTGTAATGGCTCTTCACATTTCCCATGTGGGGTATGTGATGCCGATGTTGGATGGGAGGACCGTGGGATTTGTTGCGATACTTGCAATATCTGGTATCACATTGACTGTCAGGGCATGTCCTCAACTATGTATAGTATCTTGAATAAATCATCGGGTAAAAATATCGTATGGGAATGCATGAAATGTGGAATGCCAAACTTTTCCACATCTTTATTTGATACTACAGCTTCTCTGGAAACCCATAATAGATTTGATTTTTTATCTTCACTGTCCGACCCGGAAAGTCCGATACCAGATATAATTGGCCCCCCCACTGCAGCTTCATCCCCTATAGTACAGGGGCCTATGGAAGCTAAAGGGAAGGCAACCAAGGCTGCCTTAAACCATCCACTCAGAATTTTGGTTATGAATTGTCAGTCAATAAAGAACAAGAAGGCTGAACTTCATACAATTATCGACTCGGCAAAACCAGACATCATCTTGGGGAATGAGTCTTGGTTAACCCCTGATATCAAAAACTCAGAAATTTTCCCAGAGTCTTTTGATGCAGTTCGGAAAGACAGAGCAAGTGATGCCCATGGTGGTGTCTTTATTGCTTTCAAGCGTGACTTGCTCTGTACTGAAACTCCGGAACTGGACACCAACTGTGAAATAGTTTGGTGTAAGATGAACATTATTGGATGCAGGACTTTGTACCTTGGTTCTTTTTATCAGCCCCCCGACAAGATTGATAATGATTACCTTGAGGAGTTTAATTTATCCTTATCTCGGATTATGTCTAACAGAAATGCACATGTTCTGATTGGAGGAGATTTCAATTGCGGTGATATAGAGTGGAGTCACATGAAAGTACCTCAAGGGGTGCAAAAAAGACAGTCTCAGCAACAACTTTTGGACATTATAGGGGAGCACTGTCTTACTCAAGTCGTAGATATACCATCGCGCAATGATAAAACTCTTGACCTGCTATTTACGAATTTCCCATCTCCTGTGAATAGAGTCAAGGTGATGCCCCCGATCGGCAAAGCTGATCACGACATTGTGTACGTAGAATATGACATTAAGGCTAAAAGGTTAAAACAGGCATCAAGAAAGATCTATCTCTATAAACGTGCAGATATGGTTGGACTTAAAGACCACATGACCCAATTTAAGGACGCGTACCTTTCTGAAGACCGCAGTCACATGTCAGTTAATGACATGTGGGTCAAATTTAAAACAGGCTTTGTAGAGGCTGTTGAAAGGTTTATCCCATCAAAAATGACCAAAACAAAATACTCTGTGCCATGGATCGATTTAACGATCAAACAGCTTGTAAAGAAAAGAAATAAGCTTTACCTTCGTGCTCGTAAATCCAAGGACCCTGATGTCAAGATTCATTATAAGCGGTTCAGAGCACATGTACAGAAGGTATTGAGAGATGCCTATTGGAAATACGTTTCCAATATATTTACGTTTGAGAACGACAGCTCAGATCCCGATACTCCTAAACCTGAAAAGATAAAAAAGTTTTGGTCATTTGTCAAATCTCTTAAAAAGACGCGTGTGGGATCGCATCACTCAGAGAAAACGGAATTCTTAAGACAGATACAAAGGAAAAAGCCAATATATGTAACCGGCAGTTTCAATCAGCCTTCACACGTGAAGGCGACTCTGACCCGCCCTCTAAAGGGGCTAGTCCGTTCTCCCCCATGGGGGACATAACAGTTGACCCGAAAGGGGTCGCCAAACTGTTGGACGGACTAAATGTACATAAAGCACCTGGCCCGGATGGACTGAATGCCAGAGTGCTTAAAGAGTAGCAATGAGATCTCTCCAATACTGGCACTTACCTTTAATGAGTCCTTAGCTCGGGGCGATGTACCAGATGAGTGGCGACAAGCTAATGTTTCCCCGGTCTTTAAAAAAGGTGAAAAATATGACGCTGATAATTACAGACCGGTGTCGCTCACATGCATCTGCTGCAAAACCCTAGAGCATATATTAGTCAGTAACATCAACAAGCACTTAGCCTTAGATAGCATACTTGCTGACTGTCAGCATGGTTTCCGAAGTCAGAGGTCCTGCGAGACCCAGTTGGTCCAGTTTGTGCACGATATCATCAGCAACCTGGATGGCGCTGTGAATCGTGGACACAAGCAGACAGATTTGATCATAATGGATTTCGCAAAGGCCTTTGATAAGGTACCACACAGGAGGCTATTACACAAATTGGACTATTATGGAATAAGAGGGTCCGCCCACAAGTGGATCAACTCATGGCTCTCTGGGCGCACTCAAAAAGTAGTATTAGATGGTCAAGCCTCAGATCCAGTCCCAGTGTTATCCGGTGTACCCCAAGGATCAGTTTTAGGGCCGATCCTGTTCCTTATTTTTATAAACGACCTGCCGGATAACATCAGGTCTTCTGTTCGTCTGTTTCGCGGACGACTGTGTCCTGTATAGAAACATTCATTCGATTCAAGACTGTTTTATACTGCAGGAAGACCTCACTAGCTTAGGACAATGGGAAGATGATTGGCAAATGAAGTTCAATGTAGCCAAATGTCACTCTATGAGAGTGACTCGGCATCAGCATCACAAACAGATTCTCTTTGATTACTCCCTTCACAACCAAACTTTGGAAAACGTTCAGTCAGCAAAATACCTTGGCATAACCATCTCTGATAATATGGATTGGGGTCAACACATTTCAGAAATTTCTTCCAAAGCAACTAAGACACTTGGTTTCCTTCGCAGGAATTTGGCTTTTGCACCTCGGAGTACTAAGGAAGTTGCATACAAAACTTTGGTTCGGCCTAAACTAGAGTATGCAGCACCCATTTGGAGCCCTTACTCAAAACTTCAGATTAATCAGGTAGAGAAAGTTCAGAGGACAGCAGCCCGTTGGACCTGCAGGAGATGGCGTAACACAAGTAGTGTCGGCGAGATGCTTGATGAGCTTGAGTGGCCATCTCTTGAGGCCCGTAGGGATCAGTCCTCCCTGCTTCTCTTTCATAAGATACATTCTGGTGCTGTGTCTATAGAAAAAGACAAGTACCTGACCCCTGCTCGCAGTTTGAAATCTACCAGGTCATCACACAGTGCCCAATATTGTAGATACCAGACATACAGTGATGCCCTGAAGAACTCTTTTTTCCCCCCCGGACTATACCACAGTGGAATAGTCTTTCTCCTTCGGCGGTCAATTCCCAGACTGCTGAGGAGTTTAGGGCACTCCTCATTTAGTTAAAAACACAGCCGAAAGATTTTTTTTTTTTTTTTTTTTTTTTTTTTTTTTTCTTCAAAATTCCAAAATTGCACTCCCTGGCGTAATGATCAAAATTTGATCGTGCCAGTATTAAGAGAAAGAAAGAAAGAAAGAAAGTTCACTGACAGGACAATTAACAGATACACATTTGAAGACAGTTCACCGACAGAATTGAATACAGTTCATATATCAATTTATATAGTTAAGGATAGTGGGACAAAATCCAGTAATTAATTGACTGCCGCTATACTAAAAAGTTTAAAAAAAAAACCCAAAAAATTTCTAAACAGATAATGAAACCCATTGAATGGTCTGCTTTTCATTGCTGTTCCAATATATGCTTACTTTCTCTTGCCAAGGGAATCTGTAGAGAATAAGAAACAGAATAATAATTTACAATGTACAAAATAAGGAATTTAAATCTCTCTAGATATTGAAACCCAATGAATTATCTACATTTCATTGCAGTTCCATTCTCCTTACTCCAGCTCGTCAAGGAATCTGTAAAGATTTAAATATACTTATAAATATGCAAATATTTACATGTGAAGACCTTCAACATCCTCTACCGATTATGAAACCCAATGAATGATCTGCTTTTCATTGCGATTCCAATAGCCTCACTTTCTCTTGTCAAGGAATCTGTAGAGAATAAGAACTTAACCAATTAATTACACTATAAGAAATTTAAATCTCTCTAGACAGCGAAACTCAATGAATGATCAACATTTCATTGCAGTTCCTTTCTCCTTACTCCATCTCGTCAAGGAATCTGTAAAGATTTAAAGATACTTATAAATATCAAAAAATATTAACACCCACGTGGCTTAAATATAATCAACCGTAATAATTTAAGATACTCAGAAAAGAATTTCTTTAGCCCAATAAAAATAAACAAATAACATTATTAGTATTACTGTACTAACTGACATGCTTCAGCTCAAAGTCCAAAAATAAAAAAAAAATAAATAAAAATTCTGTATCTAAGTACCATAAACTATCTTGGTAATACATTACAAATGTACATAAATAACTATCTTAAACCTAAACAATATATCTGACAAGTCCACCAGCAAACACTAAGAAACCAGAAGTGAAGAGGTCAGCTTAGGCCTACCCATCTTTGGAAATTTGAATAAAATCCCTCATGTTTTCTGCTACTTTAAGCTTATCATCTAATGTAAAAGTCAAATATTTCTTGTATGCATCAGATCTCCAGTCTCCCATCAATTGGATCTTATCGGCAGGAACCTTGGCCTTAAATAAAAAGGTAGCAAATCCTCTTCTGAAAGAATGAGAGGAAAACTTTCCAGAATCAAATCCCAATTTTTCAAAAAGACCTTTCAATCTAGCTTGATACAAAGCATAATTCACACATTTGTTATTTGGAAGAGAAAAAAGGGGATCATCTCCAGCAGCTGGAATTACTCTACACATATTTCTATAAGCCATGACTGGACATAAAATACTATCAGTGATATGAACTAAGGGAATTTCAAGAATTCTTTCCCCTGTTTGAATTGTCTTTGTCCAACGCATTTGGACTACTAAATAATCACCTTTATCAACAACATCTTTCCTCAATAAGAATTTTTTCTCCAATAAATCTTTCTTGGAAGTAGGAACTAAATTAGACTTGCGAGCCAACAAGAAAAAGGCAAATAAAAACAGACACCAAAAAACTATATCATTCTTTTTTGCGAAATTTAAACAGCTCGCTAAAGGAACCAAAAGAGCTGGAGTAATTGGTTCTGCCTGTTTCCTACAATATGGATTTAATTTTGCGATTCCTTTGAGAGAAAGACCAAGAATGAATCTATTAATATGCTCCACAGAATAGCCAAGTAAAAGATGCATGGATTTAACACCATTTATATAGTTTCTTATAGAATCTGTTGATTTAAAGGTCCGACTTAAAAACTGTGCATAAAGCTGGAGAGTCTCTGTAGTAGTAGGAAGACTGACAAAATTAAAATAAGCACAGAATAACAAATAAGATTCCCACTGTACTCTGAAATTTCTCCTGGTGCCTTCGGCATAATCTGCTTTGTTAGACTTGTTTAAATCTGTTCTCAATTTGAGCAAATGACCATCTGAAAAATAAACCAAATAACCATTTATTTACCAACTGAAAAAGATCTTCAGTTAACCTGAACTCTTCTAAATTATAACCTTCTGTCAAATCTTTGAATCTGCTCTCAAATGAAGCATCAAGATGCCATCTAGACAAAATGTCTGCTATTCTATTCTCTTCTGAAGAAAGATGCTTAGCTTTCAACTCAAATTCATAGGTTGCCGCTAAAAAACAAATTTCTCTCAGACAATCTTGTAATATCTCAGACCTGGATTTCCCAGAATTAATAATCTGGCACACACTTTTATTATCACAAAAAACTACTATTCGAAGACCCTTGAAATATCTTCCCCATAATTTCAAACAGACCATAATGGATATTATTTCAAGAGCTCCAATATGCAAACTCTGCTCTGATATAATCTCTGGAAATTCAGCATGAAAGTAGCAACCATTGCAAAACCCACCGCAGCCTGTTAAACAGCTATCCGAAGAAAATATGGCATCAGGCTTACTCCAATTCTCAAACTCCATCATAGAAACTCCATTATATAATGGAAGAAACCGATCCCACCAGATAAGATCCTTTTTAACATAATGGGGTACTGAATGCATCTCTGAGGATGAACTATATATGGATCTCAGCCACCTAAGTAACCTAGAAACAAAAATCCTACTAGGCTTAACACAAGCGGCAATAAAATTCAGTTTGCCTAACAAAGATTGAACTTGTTTCAAACTTGCCATATCCCTATTGATCCAAGATTTCACCAAACTTCTGATCTCTACCAATCTATCTGGAGTGATTTCAATTGTCATGGTTAAAGTATTAAAAAGTACACCAAGAAAAGACATGATCTCTGAAGGAGGTGAAGCTTTGTCAAGAGCCTCCTCGAAACCACATTTTTTCAAAATAGCACCTAAACAATGATATGCAAAAAATGCCTTTTCCTTCTTCTCGGCACCTGCCAAATCATCCAGATAGTTCAATATTGCTATTCCAATCTGCAGCATTATAAAAGAAATGGCATTTGTTGTTCTTTGACAAATATTTGCCGCAGATTTCAGTCCCATACTCAGTACTGTATCACAGAAGATATGTTTATGCCAAACAAAAGAAACTAAATTGTAATCTTTTGGATCTATGCTAATTTGTCTATATGCTCTCTTGAGATCTTTCTTAAAGAGTAAGCACCCCTTGCCTTTCCGCTTAATTAATTCAACAAAATCATCAATTTTCGGAAATATAACTTCTGTGATCTCTCCCAAGTATACATTTTTCTCTATGTAATCATTTACAGCATTACCTTTAGGAAAACTGAGATCCATAATAAATCTTCTTTCCTTGACATCTTTCTTCGGCACAGAATTCAAAGGAGATACAACCAAATTTTCTTGAAAATGGTTAGCTTTAAAAGGCCCTATTATTGCTCCATGATTACTCTCCTTCTGTATATATGCATTAATTTCTTGAGGGAAATCTGTAGTGCCCTTATGATTTCTGCATTTCCAAATTTGGTCCGTGGAATGTAAATTTTCAACATTACCTTCAAAACCTAATGGAAAGCCAAACTCTAATAAATCACAGACCAACAAATCAGAATAATCTTTTAGCATAATTCTCATAAAATTGACGTTAATTTTGTCATTAACTCTGATTCGACATTTTTCAAAATTATACCTCCCAGAATCCTGCACCATTTGATGTATTTCTAACTTATTTTGAATGTTAGCCAATGTAATATTACTTGAAGCCTCACAAACTTTACACTTCTTACTATGCCTAGAAAAATTTTGCAAACCAAAAACATCTGAAGATTTTAGATCTAAATTTATACTATCTGAGCAGGACATTGACCTTAAAGAGTCTTTAGTATTCATATTTGCTTCCTGAGTTGGTTGTAAAATTTTGTCACAAAAGGATGGTAAAAATAAATTGACTAAAAAGGTCTTGTCCTCCTCTGATCTATCACTCTTCAGTCACAATTTAGTGTAAGGACATGCAGAAGAACACTCAGGATGTTCAAGTTTTTTAGAATCTTTCTGCCAGCATGAGGCACAAATATGCTGAGCATAATGAAATCTACCATTTTTTCGTTCTGTATGACTCATTTTATGTTGACACTTATTTCTATTGTACAAAGCACAAAACCAGACCTTATCCTCAGATGCCTTTTTAGTTTCTGAATCGTCCTTACTTTTAGTAGGAAACTTTTTTGAAAAATGTGACATATGTTTTGGAACATGCTTAGAGAGAATGGCTGCCTCAATTTGTTGGAAATCATCTTTCCAGGTCTTCAAACCTAACTCTATTTCATTCAAGCATGCAGCATAGTAAGATTTCAAAGTTCTAAAATCATATGAAGTATTCAAATACATCATCTTCTTTAACAAATTTATCCTACCTGATCTCTCCACTTCCTTAATCCTAGAGTTTGAAATAATTTCTAATTCACCAGTAATAAAAAGATTCATTTCTAACTTTTCAAAAGAAATATTAGCACTGGTGAATCCATATCTCAAATAAGCTTGTGGATACTTTTGCGGATATCGCACAGTATCTGACGCTTTTGCTCTGATTCCAGATTTTTTCTTTCTATTCTTTTTCTTTTTTCCGGACGAAGAATCAGAGCTGCTATAGGACACAGCTATATCAGACTCTGCGGAACCCTGGGAACTATCAGAAGGGTCTCTTTTCTTAATAGTTCTTTTCCTAGGCTCCGCAGAATCTGACCTATCTGTACCTTTAGATAAACCTTCTGAGTCAGAACTATCATAAGAAGCCTCATCTATCAAATTAAGCTTCTTCAGATCTTTCTTAACCAATTTGCGTAAATTTTTACTCTTCCTTAAAGTGTCAATGTTAATTTGCTCATCACCAAGAGTCTTATCTTTGTCCTTAGAGTGAGAAAGATTTCTCATGCTTTCACTTTGAAAAGTGTCTGATTTGGTCCTACCTCTTAAACGGGCGTTGGACTCTTGCTGAGCAGCTATCTGACGTCTCAGCTCGTCTGCTGCTGACCTCCTCCTCAGTAGTGCCTCTTCCTTTCTAGCCGCCTCCAACTGTCTGCGAAGACCACCCAATTCTTCTTCTTCAGCTTTCAGATCCAAATCCAAATCTCGCAAGGGTGATTTCCCTTCCAAATCCGGTCTTTGGGTATAAAACCCGGTACCTGAAGACTGTCCCTCATAGAATCCGGATCCAGACCCGGCACCTGTCGCCTCCTCTTCACCAGAACCATCCATGCCATCATGCTTGCCTCTAAGCAGTTGTCGGTAATCAACTGATTTACCCTTCCCCGTGGATGCTCTAGTGGCTATCAAATCTCTTGTAGGGGCACCTTCTCCACCGGAAGCCATTGTAAACTATCAACGGAGCTTAGCGGAACGACTGATAAATTTTGACAGTCACCGTAACGTGGTATAAACGTAGCTAGTATAAACTAGAAGCTGGCTTCTAACGTGAAATAAAGTTAGAGCAAAAGTTAACCACTGAAAGGTTTCATCTCACCATCTCCGGTATACATATACACAACAATTATTGAACTCAAAATCAAAGTCTGCTGCTCACAGAGTGAAAGTTTATCTTCTTGAGTATAATAACAATTCTTCATTTTGATAACATAAATCACTATTCATAAAGAAAAATACTAGTATACACTATATCTGGTTTTAACTATTGAACATCGGTAACAGCAAACACCGAACCAGATTTTTAATAACACAACCCAAGTTTTTTCAAAAACTGGATATATGTCTGAACGTCTCAGGAGTCACACGAGCTGTGAATAAATTTTCAGGTTTTTACCGAACCGTTCTATTGAGGTTAACCAACCAATCAGATTCTTGTTATTTAAAAAGTTGTCATGGAGACTAATAATACCGGGGAATATGAATATTAGGTTCCCCTAAATACAAAAAGGAAATACGCGAAATGATATATAGCAAAGGCAATCAGTATTCATAATTAATCATTTTAATATTTATATTATAATTAGTCGTTCACCAACAGAATTGAAGACAGTTCACCGACAAATTTTATATCGTATTTATAATGAATGTCACATGTTTTACTATCATTTGGGAGACTATTAAACACTAGACCTAAGATTAGGCCTAAGAATGGATTTTCTGTTATGTCCCATTCTTAGGCCTAATATTTTGGGTAACATTTTGTTCAAATAGCAACACTCTAACATTTGACTCCAAAGTTTATATATGGAATAAAAGTCTAGTGAAAAAATTATTGTAATAGTAAGTCCCATACCTCTAGTTGGTGCTCACTCAAAAATATGTCCAAAATATTGAAAATCCACTTTTGTAGCAGCAAATAATGATTTGTTTACAAAAAATAGTTCAAAAACACATATGCTGACACAGTGACATCACAGTTTTATGAATGACTGCAGCATTGTGGGTTAATTTGCATAAAGAGAAACTTGTAAGCCCATTGGCTGATGGTCAATTGACCATAACTGTGGGTCACATGACATATCTGATGATGTGGCTCACTGATTCCTGTCTCCAAATTTATAGCACTAAGAGATAGGGAACCAGATTGACCTGACATGGAAGCTAAAGGTCAGGAGAAACATGTGTTCTGAAACTTTGTTGATCTTTCTGGTTTGTACACTTTTATGTTTAATTATTCTCATGCATTTTATTTCACTTATATGTGCAGTATTTGCCCTAAGCTAACAGAATATGTAGAAATGAAGGAACTATGAATAAATACTTACAACTTTATTTGTAAACAAACTGTAGTGTAAACAATAACTAATTTTTCGCTTCTATGGTACACAAATACCATAACCTAGTTTGACCATGATGAAACTTACAAACTAGGTTATGGTCCCAGAACTAATTAAACACATGACTAATATAAAATTATTGAAGTTGAATGATTTCTGTGGCACTTCGATTTTTTAGGCGAGGTCTACTGACAACCGGTTGTCACCAGACTTTTTGGTCTGCTGACAACCGGTTGTCACCAGCAAAATATCTGGTGACAACCGGTTGTCACCAGCAAAAAGTCTGCTGACAACCAGCTGTATATTTCAATAACAATGTGTACCCTATTCAACAATATCAGGCATTTAATGATATACTCTGTTATAAATTGTTTTTCTATACATATGTATGTATATAGAGATGTTTATACAAAAAATATACATTTGTGTATATGATCAAATGATATTAAGTTTCAATTATACAATGCTTGGTAAGTATTGGTAAATGGACTAATCATGATTAAAGGTACTATTCTTTTAACTCTTATAAAATGGAATCTTCCAGTTGATTATCTGGACTCTTACAGCTTATTTATTATAAAAGATAACAAATAACACCTGGTCAGACTCACTCAGCTCCCTTAGGGGACATGCTGATCCATGATTTATTTGTGTGTGGAAACTTTTCCTTGTCGAGTAATTTGATTTCAGTGCTTAAAGAATTACGGAAATAATGATGAAATATCAGTTTTATTTCAAGCTTATTTCAAATTCAGCATGTTGTGACTATCTAGATACAACATAAATTTATGTAAAGCTGTAAATTCTTAACTAGGCATTTTAGCTGAAGTAGCTACATGTATGAGTGCTAGGTGGACAAGGGTGGTAAATGGAAACTTCCAATTGATTTTTTGGACTTTTTCTAATCTAATCTGGTTATTAATGATTTTAAAAGTTAACAAATAGTCCCTGATCAGATTGCTTTTTATCTTGTATCAGATTGCTCTTCCAGGTACTTGATTGGTGTGCGCAAGCTTTTCCACTTAAAAAAATAGGATTCAATTTGATTCTGGTGCTTCAAGAGTTTATACTGATAATGCTAAAATGATATTGTCCATCCATTGTGAACAATGCAATTATAATATATATTTGTTCCCTTAAAGCTGTTCTAGTATCATAAAAGTTGATAAGATAAATGAACCTTGATACGGTAAATCTTGTATTAGTTCATACACTCAAATAGTTTGTACACCATAAATTATTCCACGATGGTCGGGCCAAAATGTCATGTATTAGTTCGTACAGTGGTCAATTTTTCGAATTGAAATTTAAGTTCGTACACAGCCTTTATTTGGTACCTCAGTGTGTCTGTCTATGATCCTTTCGTTTTCCTTCCGTCAAGCACGCCAGTTAAAAAAATGAACGTTGGACTGATGCAAATTTGCACGCCTTTGTCGCTATCATCAGAGATTTTTGTCCAGTCATGACAAAAATCAAACACTTGTGCGTGCACACAGTGTCCTAAAGTGGCCTTGTCATAAATATTCTCGAAATGGGAATCTAAAGCTCGTTAATCCTTATACCACACCACCAAAACCCATTTCCTCCTGCCGACAATTAATTCAAGAGAACGCACACACACATAAATGGGACATGGAGAATTCCTACGCAATGCCCATGCATGTTTTTTTTTTGAATCACTGGATCCTAGCATGATGAAACCATATGGGCTGGTTCTTTAATATCTCAAATGTGATCAGCGAAGGCTCAGGAGAGCCTGTGCAATCTCGTCAGGGTCTCGTAGCCCACTAACTCAAAGTTTTTAGTGGATGAAGACATAAGGCCGAAAAAATCTAGACATCTACGTACTCCCACTAATTAGCTGTGCTTTAAATATGCAAACATCAATTTTATACGAGTTTGGTGGATTCTAAGTTCACCCAAAGCACGCACGCAATAAGCGTAATAAAACATGTATATCCGATCTTATAAACAAACTGAACAGACAACACTGAAGAGCCTAGCGTGGCGTCCTCATGAAACATTATTATGTTTCCCGGCTAAAAGACTATTGCAATGGATCATAACACGTACATACAGACGCACAAACTTCTGCATCATGCTTTACATTGGGCTGTTAATGAAACAAATATGGTACTTCTCCCACATGCGACCAGCGAGGCTCAGACAAGCCTGCACATCCCCACAGTCTTGCAAGGGGCATAACTGCTCACATAGATGAAGATGCAAGTCTAAAGTAAGGCTTTTAGATCCACTAGGTGGCTGTGTACAATAAATGAACACCACAACAATTGTGTTGCTTTGAGAAAGAAAAAAATTGTTCGAAAAAGCGTCTTGTTTATGACTTAATTTATACCGCCTGTGTATGCTTAAATTTGCGCAATTATTTATTTAAAACTAAATTCCACACAATTTGACATCTGAAGAAGAAAGACCTAGAGATGATCACGTCATCTTATCATGGTTTGCTTTATTTGTACCTTGTTGCGAGAAACTCGACTTTGTTGCATGCAAACAACAAAGGTGCAGATCAGCCTGTGCATCCGCGCAGTATTAGCATTAGCTCTAGAAAGTATGATAGCTCAACCTGCTACATGCAAAAAATAAAAATGAAAAAATAAAATTCTACCGTCAGACATGCGTGTGCGGTTCCAGACAATTCCAACTGTACTGTACGAACTAATACAAGATTTACCGTATGCAAACTGTAAGCAATAAATCTGTATCTGATATTTTTCTGTATATAAATCTTTTTCTGTAATAAAATACCAAATTATAAATTCATTATTTTCTTATTCAATATTTATTTTTCTATAACTATATTTAAAATGCCAACAGACTCCGGTAGATTTCCAAGAGAACATGCTAAGTATACAGTAGTATTGGAAAATACAGCTGGTTGTCAGCAGACATTTTGCTGGTGACAACCGGTTGTCACTAGACTTTTTGCTAGTGACAACCGGTTGTCAGCAGACACTTCCTTTAATTTATCAGCAGATGGCACTAGAAAGTTAAAGAACTAACTTAGAGAGGGTAATTAAACATAATTTTCTTATTTATGAGGACCCAGAACTAATGTTAAAACTGATGGATAAGATAATAATCATATTTTTACCCATAGAAATTTTGTTTATCCTGGCATATGGTCATGATGGTGCACTGGTCATTATACAATGGCCATACATGTACTGATGATGAAGTTCCAGATAAGCTAACTTTTAATAGAGCGTAAATTGGTATTATTTTCTAACCCATCAGTTTAAACATATGTTTTGGGTGTTCAAAAGAAACGTCTTGAGATCTCATCGCGAGCTCAGGTTCTTTTGAGTACCCACAACATACGTTTCGGTTGAAATAAGAAAAATCATTTTTAATTAGACCAAATAAAAGAATAAGTTTGTTTAGGGTAACAGGTCTGAAAATTTTGGGTAGGGTAGGCACACATATTTTTTCTATTTTTTTTTTTTTCAGAAAAAATAATTGTATGATTTTGAAAGGCATTTTGCCTTTCAAAAAAGGCAAAATGCATAAAATTATATTTTTTCCAGAAAACCTGAACAAATTCTAGGTTTCACAAGTAAATTTAGGTAGGGTCGGGTTACCCTTAACACAGGTATTTTTTTATTTGGCCTAGCCCATCAGTTTAAACATATGTTTTGTGTGCTCAAAAGAACTGTCTCATCGAGACGGTTCTTTTGAGTACCATAACATATGTTGAGGTTGAGAAATAAAAATAATAATTTTTTTACTCTGCTCTTGACTGACTCAAATGATTGGTGATGATTTTTTTCAGGAAACACAGACAGAGATAAAATGATAGCTTTATGGCGATGAATCCAAACAAGTCTGCAACACTGCCTGCCAATCTGCGCCATACAACTTCAAATGCAGACTCCAAGGACGCTGGTGGCTTTTTCTCCAGGTTAAAGAAACGTTTCAGGTATGTTAGGGAATTCTCAAAAAGAGATTTGCTATGCGTGCAGGCTGCATGCTAGCCAGATGCCGGGAAGGGGGGCCCACTGATGTAGATGATGCCCCTGCACATTTCAAAATCAACTTTTTTTGAAAAAAATTGTTTCAGGAATAAATAGTTTAGATCCACATCAGGCACAACATTCTGTCGGGCCTGATCTTTATCCAAACTGTCTGCAAAAGTTATCAGCAGACAGCAGAGATTAATCAGAACTCTGATGCTGATGATGAGGAGGAGTAGAAATTGTTTCATGCAGTATTTTACCCTTTTCATCCTGATGGACTTTTCCAAATATATTAGTACAATAAATATGGGATAGTCCATTATGTGTTTTAAGGGGTCACAGGTTGAAATTTCTAAATTAATGAAGTATTTTGAATGTCCCTGAAGGATGTTTTTATCTTAGCAAGCAGTGTAGACCAGGGACCAAGCTAGGGGGGATTTGTGAGAGGTACATGTAGTCTCTTTAATCTGCCTCACTTCTCCCTATTTTCAACCGATGGAGAAGTTTTTATGTATAGATTATATCATAAATTTTAGACCAAGACTATTCCCTAACGGAGAGCTCTAGCTTGGTACCTTGTAGACCCATATGAAATGCGACCTTATGTGGCATTTCATTTGGATCTTCACTGTTTTGTCAAAGTACATGTTCAGTGGTTACTGGCATTCAGAATGGAAAGGGCTTTTCTAAATAAACTCAAAAAGTAAGATTTTATTACCTGATGGTGTATCCCTATGTATTCAGGAAACCCCTAAATGAATACTTTTGCAAACAGTGATGACCCAGATGAAATGCAGCATAATTAGGATCTACATGTACACTGTTTGTAAATATTAAAAAAACTTCAAACAAAAGAGTACAATGTAGTGTGCTCTGAAAGGGGTACATTGTACTACTGATTTCAAAACACAGATTATAAGAATCCATCACAAATGTGGGCAGGGGACAAACATATTTCACTATTGCACTTGTCCTGCAGGATGAGTGACTTACAATTTTCACTCGTCCTGCAAACACATGCACTTGTCCTTTAAAAGCATATGCAATAAAGAACATAAGGGAGTAATATGTAAAATGACTTCCTCAAGTAATTATTCCCAAAGCACTCGTCCTCTCAAGTAATTCTTCCCAAGCACTCATCCTGTAGGAAGACTGCTTTGGGACGAATTACTCGTCCTTTCTAGATTTCATTTGGATGAGTGGTATTTTTGTCCACTGGTGGGGATGGGATAGAAAAATCTGTCTCAAGGATCACAGTTAGGAATCACAAGGCTTGCAGAGTGATGACAAATGTTGATTCTGAGGGAAAGATTTTTCTATCCCACCCTCACATAAATAATATATTCTTATTCTAGCTCACTACAAAATTTGTATTTCCAAATAAGCTTACAGAACTTCCTTTATATGCTGAGATGTAATGTTACATGATTGTGTCACTTGACATACATGTAGCATTGAAATTACTTGATGACCATATGAGCTGCGACATGAGACTTCTTACAATGTGGTATGTGCGACCAGCAAAGGCTCAAACCAGCCTGCGCATACGCGCAGTCAGATCAGAGCCTTTGCTAGTCGCTTGAATATTCTATGACTCTTAGGCTACTGACTGAACATAATTTGGAGTTCCTGAGCTTAAAAGAAGGCTGCACAGGCTCGTCTGAGTCTACACTTGTCAAAATGCCACATTGTTAGAAATCACATGTCGTGGCTCATATGTGTGTGTGTGAGTTCAAATCTCAGGTGCTCTTACAGTATGTACGAGGGTCATCCAATAAAGAATGAGACTTTCTTCATAGTAAGAAAATCTGTGTGTGTATTTAGTTAAAATTCACCATACTAATAGTATAACATCTTAGCAATTCAGGAATATAAACAATATGCTTGTTATTGATCAGTTGCCATAGTAACGGAATGTTTTGTGGAAGGACTTGAAGATGCATGGCCACGTTTACACTACTTTTTGCATACCCATGGTAAACCAAAGTCATATATTTTCGTTCATAGGTAGCATTTAACCTATTGATATCATTTTTTCTACTGAACAATCTTAGTGGTACATAAAATGCAATGAAAGAAGAACTAATTATGCATAACCTTTACTTTGGTTGCCTAGCAACCGATTTACTCATTTTTTTTATAAACACTCTACTTTGCGTTGCTATGGTAACTATGTTTGTGAAGGATGTCCCACAAAATGTATCGATACCTGCAGCTGATTATAAATAGGTATAGATGAACAGAACCCTGTTCACTTAAATTGCCTTCGACTATTTGATATTAACGTTATAAGTCATGAGGTCAGTGGAAAATACCAGTTTTTTCTTAAAAACCTGATTTTTTAAGCTTTGTTTCCATGGTAACAGCTCAAGACTCTGAAATATTACTTTCTGCTATTGGCTATAGATAGATTACATGAGCATATATAAGTATTCATAGAAAAATAAACTATACATGTTAACCTGTTGCCATGGTGACCACCTATACTGAGCCGGCCACGGATGTTTGCCTTGTCTTCTAATGATGCCTAGCAACAAAAATTGAAACTGTGTAACTCGATGAATATGGTTCATGTGAATAGCCGAAAGGACATGCTAGCGTTTGAACGAGATTTCATAAGTCTAGCATGTAAATTCACTGTACTATAGAAAAAGTCTCATTCTTTATTGGATGACCCATGTATGTGTTGTGCAAGAATGAATTTTCTTAAAAAAAGGTTTTTATTCAATTTGGAAAAAAAAGTTGTATGGAAAATGCAGTATACTTGTATAATAGAGGATCTTACATGAGCGCTTATAATATTGAATTTATTAAATGAGTTGGAGCATTTTATCTCTTTTTTGCAACGAGTTTAATAAATTCAATATTACAAGAGCACCAATGTTAGATTCTATTTATCATATAACATTAAGATTACTTTGAAGTAAGAAAGGCAGCAAGGATCAGGATTCGATACAATCAAGCACAACACCTGTCCCAGGACACCAAATGGGAAAGTAACAAAATCACAATACATGTAAACACCACAAACAAGAGCCAAGAGGTCAGCCCTTTCCCTTCAGGTGACCACAAGGCAGCAATGAATAGACGCGAAAGCACGACAAACACAAGACACAAATAACACAAATGATCCACAAAAGAAGTACCACCTTGGAAATCTCATATCTGGCGTAGTGATAAATTCACATCCAGGCCTCTAGAATCTAGATAAGTGTGTGATGTTAAACGTTAAGTCATTATACATTGTAACTTTCTTCTTTTTAACCAAACATATGTTGTGGGTACTCAAAAGAACCATCTCAATGAGATGTTTCTTTTGAGCACTCAAGTCATATACCGGTTTTTAAATTGATAAATAAAAGAAAAATCCCAATTTTAAGCTTTTCTTGGAGCTATGCGCGTTGTATACCTTTATCTCTTCCCTTGCTAGCGGCAACCTTTGTCATCTGCTGATGACCTTTGCAAACAGTTTGGACCCAGATCAGGACCGACAGAATGTCGGTCCTGATCTGGATCCAAACCGTTTGACACTCTGATAGTGCTACTGAAAGAATGTTTTGAAAAAGTTAATTTTGAAAAAAGTCAGCAGACGACAAGAAAAGCATGAAAAATTACCCAGCATGCAAAGAGTTAACAGCACTAACACACATTTACCTTTTTCAGATTGCGTAAAGGACAGTATGATGTAGGAGTCAATACTGGTGAATGTGCCAACATATCATCAGTATCTTTTAAAAAGCTGCGAAGCCAAGAAGCATTACACGATGACCTGAGTTTAAGCCCCAGCCTTAAGCACAAGAGACTATCACCGATTGGAAAAAGGCCCCACAGAAGCCATTCTGATGCAGTATCTCCAGAAAAGCTCAAACTAAAATCAAACATTCACATATCACCAAAGCATACTGAAAGAGATCTCGGCCCGTCTGACCTTCTCATAAGCAGCGGTAAACCTTCAAAAACTAGTGATCTCAATGGTGAACCTAAAAGAAGTAAAAGCTTTAATAAATATGAAACTGTGAAAGCAAATGAATACAGTTTGATTCAGTTTGAACATGATTTGAAAACAAGAAAAGCTTTAGATCTCGATAAGGAAGAGGACACTCATAATGAGTGTATACCAGTGGATGACAGTGCTGTCGATTTAGATGATATTTTCGAACCTGGTTATGAATCTCTAAATGATGTGAAACAAAGAATAGAATCAAAGAACTTTAACTCTAGCGTAACAAGTGCTAAAAGTACAGACAATTCTAAAGCAAGTGTTGATAAACAATCGAGAGATGATGCTGATCATGTCAATCAAGTTTCTAAATCGGGTATTGACGACTCTGCTCTGAGTCTTTCTCTGAATGAACAAAGTCTTAGTTATTCTGTTGTTGATCAACTTACATCTAGTTCAAAATCCAGAGACAGTGGTTTTGAAAGTTCTAAAACACATAACAGTCCTGAAAATGTAGCGCCTGCAGTTGTTACCGTAACAACAGAGTATGAGGAAGACAGTGAGGAACTTCAGTTAGATCCTGGATATGCCGAGTGTGCAGACGCTATCAAAGGCATTCTTCCATGCAGTGCCTGTTCAGAAAGTAGTGGGTCAAAGTTATCAAGCTGTCAAAGCCTCAACACAGTTCTTGATGACATTGAACCAGACTATGCAGAATGTGCAGATGCATTGAAAAGCGGTTCAGTCAG
Source organism: Loripinus fragilis (assembly GCA_964019695.1). Classification (NCBI taxonomy): domain Eukaryota; kingdom Metazoa; phylum Mollusca; class Bivalvia; order Lucinida; family Lucinidae; genus Loripinus; species Loripinus fragilis. The sequence continues at coordinate 10,020,207 of OZ026531.1, read as the reverse complement.
AATGAAGATATCCGTTTCTAACGAGCGTTTAGCTGCTCCTGACAAGTTTTCAAAAACTAAATCAAATGAGCATATCAAAGTGAGTGGCTCTGAACTCTATGCTAATCCACAAATTCTCTTCAGAAAGAGATCAAAAGCTTTTAGTAATGAACGGAGCTCCGGAGAATTTTCTAACAGAAGTTCTGAAGCAGATAAAAATGATAGCTTTACATTTTCTAGTTCCGAATCTTTACAAAGAGATTTGAAGGAGGATCAACAACCTTGTCTAGCTCCCCCTCTACCTGCAAGGAATTATAGCCTATATCTTGAAAATGAAGAAGCTGCAAAATTGCTTGATTGTACCACTAATAGTCCACCAAAGTCACTTGATAATGCAACCAATGCTAAGCAACAAATTGATATGAAGGAACCAGATGAGGTGGAGGACAGTGCATTCGAGGATTTTGGCTATGCTTCTATAGAGGAAACAAAAAATGCTGTGGCAATCTCTAAAAGAAAACCTTTAGAAAACAAATCCACAATTTTAATTAGTGATACAAATTTGAACAAGGAACAGCCGTTTAAGTCTAGTGATACCAAAGTAGATGCCAGTACAAGTGGACTTGGTGATATAGAAGATTTTGGGTATGCTTCAGTGAAAGAAACTTTAGCTGCAAAAAGCTGTGAAAGGACTACACAAACTGAAAAAAGGGTGGTTTATGATGTAAACAAGTCAGAGGAAGTGGATTTTTCTGATTATGACAATGCCAAAGGACAATTTAACCATTCAAACAGTCATAATGTTAGTGAATTTGCGCTGTTAAACAATACAGACATTGATAGTTTTGGCTATGCATCAGTCAAAGAAAGTAAAAAGAAAATCCAAGATTCTTCAGAAAATACTAACAAATGTACAGACTCAAATAGAACACATATCACATCTCTTCATGAACCAAAACTTCTAAGTGAACAAAGTGTGAAAACTGAAATATCATTGCTTGATTCATTACACGTAGAAGATAATTCTGACAAAGGTTGTAATGAAGGAGCAGACCAGGTACTTCCAGCTAGAAATTCATTCGAACTTGAGAAATTGAAATATGTTCAATCCTTAGAGGATGACTTTGGATATACTTCTGTCAAAAATGTGAAAAGACATAGTGCAGGTTTTTATGGAAAAGGTGTTTCTGAAAGTACCAAAATGCAATCATCTGATGGCATTGCTGCCTCTATACAAAGTAATAATGAATGTGTTCAGAATATTAAAAGTGAAGAAAACATCAGGGTTCCATTTGTTAATTTGAAAGATGATAAAAGTGATTCAGATACTGAAAAAGAAAATGCAAATGATATGGAATTAAACTTGAAGTTAGATTTAAGCACAGAAACATTAAACCGAGAGTCTCATCAGAATTCACAATGCAATTTAGTAAAAGAAACACAAGCTATTACAACTTCACCTATATCTGATGTAGTAACTTCAGCATTTTTCTGTTCTACCCCAGTCACAAAGGAATGTGATGAAAAAGAACACATACCAGTGAGAACAAGCACATTGTTTGAAGAAGACAATAGGTTAGAAGTTACAATTAAAGAAAAGGGTGGAAGTTGTCGAGTGTTGAAAATAACAGAAAAAGAGGAACCAACAGCCCTTTTAATGAAGAGAAAGTCTATCAGAGACAATCAGAAAGGTGCTGGTGGGAATTTGATAGATGAAACTTCATCTGACGTTCATGCAAAGGAGGAGTTTGTGGCCACTTGTGATGAATCTCCAGATACAGAAATTGAACAAGATGAATTCAAAAGAGAAAAGAAAAAGGTTGTATCAGATGCAATTGCAGATACATCCTTATCAGAAAATGTGTCTGTAAATATTCAATTTTCTCCAAGCTGGAATGCAAGTGCTATAAACTGTGCGAGTGAAGAGCAAAGTGAGGGTGCTATTGTAAACAATGATGCAGCTAGCCATTTAAATACTAGTGACTCAAGTGAATGTGCAATTGAATCTGGTCTCACAAACATGCCACAGACATTACCAGTGTTAGGCAAAGAAGTTATAAGATTACCTGTAAGGTCAAATATACAAAAAGTGAGTTATCGATCTGCAACAGATAGTGATGAATCTGATGACAGTGACTTGAAACTTGAAAACTTACCGAAACTTGAAATTGATGAAAGCGTCTTTGTTGATTCAGATTCAGGTGAAAGTTGTGAGGATAAAAACAAATCTGAACTGAGTAAACAAATTTCAGATATAACCCAACAGATAGAACAGCATCTGAATACCTCTGAGGATACGAATGAACCAATCCATATGACACTCGAAGAAGTGCTGAGAAGAGACATGAATATAAGTGATGTTACTTATAGTAATAGTGGTATCAGTAGTATTCCACAGGCAGTAGCTACATATATGGAAAGAGATGACTTACATTCTGATCCTGAAAATGAAACTAAAGTTTCACTTGATAGTGCAGAAATACCGGTTGAACAGTGTAAAGATATGACTCAAACATCGCTTTCTGTACAAACTACTGATGATATAAGTACAAAGATTGGAGTAAATTTAGAAACTGAGAGTGTGAAAGTTCCGTCAGATTTGGAAGATTGTGATGTTCATCACAATCTTCCAAATCTGACAGAACTTTCTAAGGAATGTGAAGCTGATTGTTTAGCAGATTTAGGTGCTTCACAATGGAATGAAGATAGTATCAGTGTACCGCCACGACCGCCTCCACCAATGTCTAACAGTATGGACAGCAGTACGGCTACAATTTCAGACAATGAGCTTATGCAAAACAATAGCGGTGAAGCTGAATCGGATCAGAGGGATTCAGATAATGTTGAAGACATGCCGCTAAGCTTCAGGCCAGGATCGGGTAGTATTTCAGATACCCAAGAAGGTGATTCTCCGCCAGCCATACCACCAAGAGTTAGAATAAGAAAGCATGTTAGGCAAGGTTAGTATAAGTTTCATATTCCAGTTATAGCAGGTTTTGTCCGTTTGGAAAATTCTATATTCATTATAAAGATCTTCCTTGTTGAAATCCATAGCATTTAGTAAAAAATTAGTGAAATGGCTACACTCGGCACAAAAATAGCCGGCTTTTCAGCTCCAAGTAGCAGGTGATATTTCTGTCGCTTGTGAAAAACACTGACCAATGACCATTGTACATGTAGTTAAACTCTAGTTGCAAATGGTGGCTCCCAATAACGGTATAAAACAGTCTAATGTTGCTTGAATTCTTTCCCATCTTTTTCAAACTTTGACAATGAGTATTCAAGTAACCACAACAGAAAAACTTATTAAAAACTTATTGGGGCTTAAACTTAGACATTAGAATAATATTCAGTATGTATATTGAGCTGTGTCAGGAGAAAACAGTATTTTTCAATTGTGAACAGGTAATAACAAATGTGCATATACCTACTAGGCTAAAGCAAGCAACAAGAATCTCTTAATTTTGGGTGAAGAAGGCTGAGTCATACCAATACTTTCTAGGAGCGCGTTGGCTGAGTGGTAGAGTGCTTGACCGAGCCTCACTGGAGGCACTGCATTGTGTCCTTGAGCAAGACAAGTTATCCTCTTCTTAGTACTGGTTCAACCAAGGAAGACCCAAAAAGTTGTTGACTGGGACGTAAAGAATAAAATGAAACAAACAAATACCAGTGTTTTCTTGAAGGCAAATGAAACAGTTGCTGACCAGGGGCTGTTTATGTGAGTAACAGAGATACATGTATCTATGTACAGCCTTAGGCTGTACATAGATACACAGGCCTTTAGTTAAGAGTGCATACCAGAAAAATAATTTTCTTATTTTTCAACCAAAACATATGTTGTGGGTACTCAAAAGAACCGTCTCCATGAGACGGCTCTTTTAAGCACCCAAAACATATGCTAAAAATTATGGGTAAGAAAATATTTACATTTTTACGCTGATTTTTTTTTGTTTATCTAAACCTATGGATACATGTATCTCTGTTGTTCACATACAACAGGAAAGGTTTTCTCTGCATGCTGGGTAATTTTTCATGCTTTTGTTGTCATCTGCTGACTTTTTTCAAAATTAACCTTTTCAAAAAATTCTTTCAGGAACACTATCAGAGTGTCAAATGGTTTGGATCCAGATCATGACTGACATTTTGTCGGTCCTGATATTGGTCCAAACTGTTTGCAAAGGTTATTAGCAGAATACAAGTTGCCCCTAGCTAGGAAAGAGTTAATCTGCTGGACAATGAAGACATTTGTCTGTCCTGCTCTGGGTCCAAACTGTTTGCAAAGGTTTATCAGCAGACGATAAGTTGCCGCTAGCAAGGAAAAGAGTGAATCTGCTGGACAATGAACAATGGTATTGTTTAAAAGATCACTTGACTATCCCCTCTTCATTATTACAAGTGGTTTTCAATATACATGTAGTTTGTCATTTTCCTCATTGTTGCCAGTTTACGCTTTGCATGCTGGGTAATTTTACATACTTTTTGTTGTCTGCTGAATAAACGTTTTCAAAAAATTCATTTGGGAATGTCATCAAGGTGTGAAACATTTTAGATGCAGATCAGGCACTACTTTCTATCAGGCCTGATCTTGGTCTGAACTGTTTGCAAAGGTTATCAGGAGAAGACTTTTTTGTCATCACTAGGCAGATAAAGAGTTAAAATTTCATGAATTGATTTGCGTTAAATCTAACATGCTTAGTGGATGCCCTGATGAGAGTAAAGTGTGGGAGGGCAGTGGCTCAGTGGTAGAGTCACTAGAGTGCTTGACTCGAGACCCAGGGGCCGAGTGTTCAAGCCTCACCCGCATCACTGCATTGTGTTCTTGAGCAAGAACATTAATCCTAGCTTAGTACTGGTTCAACCCTGGAAGACCTGTCCCTGACAGAATCTGAAAGATTGTTGATGGGACGTAAAGAATCAATTCAAACAAACAAACATACTTCTTTTTTGTCTGCTGAATAAATGTTTTGAAAAAAATCATTTGGGAATGCCATCAAGGTGTGAAACATTTTAGATGCAGATCAGGCACTACTTTCTGTCAGGCCTGATCTAATCTGGGTCCAAACTGCTTTCACAGGTTATCAGGAGAAGACTTTTTGTCATCGCTAAAAGAGTTAAAATTTCATGAATTGATTAAGCATGAAATCCAACAGGCTCAGTGGATGCCCTGATAAGATGGCCTACAAACAAAGTGTGTCATCTAGGTCAGGGCTGTGGAGGATGGCAGCTGTTGAGTTCTACATGTTGATTTAGAACAAGGAAGTAAAAATCACTAGATTATGGTTAGCTCGTTGCCTGCTAGTGTCGTCTGCTGATAACCTTTATAAACAGTTTGGACCCAGATCAGTCCCGACAAAATGTTATTTTTTGTTGGGCCCCGAAACTGAACGGACGAGACATGTATTTATTGCAGGACATGGCGGCGCCAGTATGTGGGTGCTTTTCATAACAATGTAAAAGGCATGATATTTGATCATTTGTTTTGTAGCTTCAAAAATACTTCCTGTAAATGAAACTTTTACTTTACATATATACACCATGTTTCCCTATTAATTTCACTGTGTACATAATTTTTGTTTCCCTATTAATTTCACTGTGTACATAATTTTAAAAAAAGAACTTATTATGTAATATTACTTTTTTTTTTAAACAATGTTGATCCAGATCAGCTGGCTTTAGATGGAGATCACACTGTTTTTCCTTCACATGATCTATCCATCTTGATAATGAAATCACCACACCGCTGCACAACCCTCCAGATAAGGGTGTGTCATTAAATCTCATCCAAAACATATGTTGTGGGTACTCAAAAGAACAGTCTCAATGAGACAGTTCTTTAGAGCACCCCAAACAAATGTTTAAATTGCTGGATAAGAAAATATTCACAATTTTTATACCCCGCCACTTTAAAAAGTGTGGGGTATTATGTTATACCCTCCATTCAAAAAAATGCATTTGAGCGTCCGTCCGTCCGTCTGTATGTCCGCCCGTCAGCGCATCGTTTTCACTCTCTGCTGGGAGCATTTTTCACAATTTTCTTCAAACTTGCTATGAGAGTTGATATTGGGAAGGAGTGTCCTGGGATTACAGATGGGTAAATTTTGGCAAATAAGTACAGAGTTACTGCCCTTGATTGATGTTAGAAGATTGTTTTCACTCTCTATCTTTGACATTTTTTTACCTATTTTCTTCAAACTGTGTATAAGAGTTTTTATTGAAAAGTAGTGTCTTGGTATTTCAGATGGATAAATTTTGACAAATAAGTACAGAGTAATGGCCCTTGTTTCAAAATGATTTTCTTTGCATTGAAAATATCCCGTGGCGGGGTATGTTGCATGCCTGCGGCGCTTTTATTCTTCTTCATCTGGATGTATGGTAAACAATGTATTGTGACATCTTTCTTGTTAATGTGATCATTTCAAGGGAATTTTTTGTAAAAGTATTCAAACAGCAGTACTTCCCTATACCCTTACTCTATAAAAAGGTCCATGCTTTCTAGATGAAAGGTCCTTTCAGAAACTTTAGGGCCTTTTAGCACGGGGCCCCTTCTAGAAATATCCCTGAGGTTTTTACATCCTTACTTCATATCAATGATTGTGTGACCATGTTGAACAATTTGGACAAGATATTTTTGCTTTTAAGCTATTTTTTGACATCTAAGTTCCATTTCCATTTTCTTATTTCCTATGTTTCTTACAGTAATTCTTCACAATGCTGCATGTTGTGGCTGCTCTCAGTGGCTCTTTCAATAAGCACCACAACAACATTACTGGGCCAGCACGCAATATTTTGGTATTTATCACATATATGCAAAAGTCCCTGTCATCACCTCCGTGTAAAATAAAGAAAATTATCATAATTTTTGAGTTCAATTAAACGGCCCCATTTTTGACTATCTGTTTATTTTTCCAGCCTCATCCTGCTACAAAGACTTCATGGAAAGTATGAGACAGCTAAAAGATGTGAGTATTAACCCTATAAACCAAAAGATAATCTTTCCCCCCACTTCTCACGACAATTGTTGTTTGCTCTCTCTTTGAATGTACTTTGGTAGCCTATAATGAAAACAAGATGGACCCAGATCAGACTGCTTCCTTACGGAGCAATTTGATTAGGTTTCATAGTGTTTTCTTCAGTGATAAAACTACTATGAAGTACATTTGAATAAATGCAGCAGGCATAAAAAGCAGACAATACATGTATTTTCTTGACAAAAATATCAGTAGAATAAGGGATAGAGTTTGTCAGGAAACCTTGAAATAAAATTATCATTTTTTCTGTCATAGGAAATAAGACTACATGTAATGGGGTTATTTGAGGTGGTGGAAAATGTTCCAAGACAAGTTCTATCACCTCATGAAAAATGTAAGGCAACTCAATACTTCTTTGATTAGTTAAGAGGCAACTCATGAAACCGTCAATGAAAAAGGGAAGAATTGTTACAAATCATGTAATGTTGAATCTTTGATAAACTGTAGAAGCTTATCTTAATATCACATTGCCGAAATTGAAAGGTATTTGAGAAGAAAAATCAATCATGGGTGGATAAAAAATTGTCCCTGAGGCTGCATCACCATATATGGGAAAACATAAGATTTTAATACTTACATATTCATGTATCAAAAGCCTCTAATAAACGCCTATTCTTTGTGTATGCAAGCAGTGAAGGCTCAGGTGAGCCTGCTCATTTGAGCAGGATCGCCTGAGCCTTCATTGCTCCATAAGTGCCAAAACCTCATGTACTGGCTCATTTAATTTTTTTGTCTTTGTGGCAAGCCTTGTGATGCTAAAGTGTGATCCTTGGGAAGTATTTTTTTGGCTCTCTAACAGCACGAAAAGTTCTTATACTCTTATTGTAGGTGGGTTGGTACTGGGGGACACTGATCTTGGAGGAGTTACAGTCAAAGCTAGCTAATAAAGCTGAAGGTTCTTATATTCTATTGTAGGTGGGTTGGTACTGGGGGCCACTGATCTGGGAGGAGGCACAGTCAAAGCTAGCTAATAAAGCTGAAGGTTCTTATCTTCTAATGTAGGTGGGTTGGTACTGGGGGCCACTGATCTGGGAGGAGGCACAGTCATAGCTAGCTAATAAAGCTAAAGGTTCTTATCTTCTATTGTAGGTGGGTTGGTACTGGGGGCCACTGATCTGAGAGGAGGCACAGTCAAAGCTAGCTAATAAAGCTGAAGGTTCTTACCTTCTATTGTAGGTGGGTTGGTACTGGGGGCCACTGATCTGAGAGGAGGCACAGTCAAAGCTAGCTAATAAAGCTGAAGGTTCTTATATTCTATTGTAGGTGGGTTGGTACTGGGGGCCACTGATCTGGGAGGAGGCACAGTCATAGCTAGCTAATAAAGCTAAAGGTTCTTATCTTCTATTGTAGGTGGGTTGGTACTTGGGGCCATTGATCTGGGAGGAGGCACAGTCATAGCTAGCTAATAAAGCTAAAGGTTCTTATCTTCTATTGTAGGTGGGTTGGTACTGGGGGCCACTGATCTGGGAGGAGGCACAGTCAGAGCTAGCTAATAAAGCTGAAGGTTCTTATCTTCTATTGTAGGTGGGTTGGTACTGGGGGCCACTGATCTGGGAGGAGGCACAGTCAAAGCTTGCTAATAAAGCTGAAGGTTCTTATACTCTATTGTAGGTGGGTTGGTACTGGTGGCCACTGATCTGGGAGGAGGCACAGTCAAAGCTAGCTAATAAAGCTGAAGGTTCTCATCTTATATTGAAGGTGGGTTGGTACTGGGGGCCACTGATCTGGGAGGAGGCGCTGTCAAAGCTAGCTAATAAAGCTGAAGGTTCTTATATTCTATTGTAGGTGGGTTGGTACTGGGGGCCACTGATCTGGGAGGAGGCACAGTCAAAGCTAGCTAATAAAGCTGAAGGTTCTTATATTCTATTGTAGGTGGGTTGGTACTGGGGGCCACTGATCTAGGAGGAGGCACAGTCAAAGCTAACTAATAAAGCTAAAGGTTCTTACCTTCTATTGTAGGTGGGTTGGTACTGGGGGCCACTGATCTGAGAGGAGGCGCAGTCAAAGCTAGCTAATAAAGCTGAAGGTTCTTATATTCTATTGTAGGTGGGTTGGTATTGGGGACCACTGATTTGGGAGGAGGCGCAGTCAAAGCTAGCTAATAAAGCTGAAGGTTCGTTCTTGGTGCGTGACAGTTCTGACGAGAGATACATCCTCAGTTTGTCATTTAAACATCAAGGTCATGTTCATCATACAAGGATAGAGCATCACAGAGGTATGTTTTATATTGGGGATTTCTGTACAGTTTTAGCTTGCTACCTGATAGGCCTCTAGATATAGAGGATCTTACATGAGTGCTCATGTTTTATTGAATTTATTAAAAGAGTTGGGAAAAGAGATAAAATACGAGGCTTGCCGAGCATTTTATCTCTTTTTCGCAATGAGTTTAATAAATTCAATAATACAAGATCACGAATGTTAGATTCTATTTATCATATGACAAATACTTTGAAATCTCATTTCTGGCGTAAAAACGTTATACTTTTGTCATTATGTACGCAACCTTGTTATGGACGTCATAACGTTTCCCGTAAATCTATTATCGATTTTATTGCATGGCGTTATTTCACTCCCAGACACGACGTCATATGATAAAAGAGTGTATAATTAAAAAAATAATTTGCTTATTTTTTAACCAAACCATGCGTTTCGAGTGCTCACAAGAACTATCACAATGAGAAATGTTAAAACTGATGGGTAAGAAAATAATTCACAATTTTACACTCAAAATTTTTGGGACTGCCTACCCCTGATTTTGTAAAAGTTATTGCTGGATACCTTAAAAAGCTTCTTTTTTGTCTGGGTCCAATCTGTTTTCGCACATGGCCGGTCAAAGGGGTCTTATTTTCAGAGTCTGTCTGGAATGGTGGGGGAGGGTGGGTGGGTGTTTCATCTCTTAAAATCTGGGCAGGGATTTAAAAAAAATACCTGTCTGAAAAGATGATGGTAAACTCTTAGAATAGAACAGAAAGATAGCACTGACACTGCCTTATTGACAATAAAAGTCATAAGAATGGCCTTAAAAAATAGTTAAAGGACTCTTATGAAGCCAATATGGGGCATATAAATATGATTTCCACTTTCCAGGTCATATTGTCTAAACCTATGATACTATAATAGTATTACAGTTACATTTTAAAATGGGTTAAAAATGAAACCATGTATAAAACCTAGTTAAACTTGATGTTTGGTTTTGTCCGCCAATCTACAAGTTTCGGGGGATATAGCAATCAGCCTGTTATCTGTATGCTCAATATCTGATAGGCCTTGAGATATTTTGATAATGTTTGGAAGGCTTATTTGTCAAATCGAGATGGGATTTTGCATACCAAAATGGTTGCTCTATCTTGCTTCCTGTTTGAGTTATTCTTGAATGAATTTTAGTGTGCTCAATATTTCTTATACACTTTTTATTTGTTGGGCATAGGCAAACTGTGCAGATACAGCGCCCTAGATAAGCTTTTGGGTCAATTGGGTATTTACGCAACCTGGTTATCCTCAATTGCCTACTTGCAAAAACAATTGTGTATTTTCATATTATTTTACACCACGTTTTTCTGTGATTACACGTTTTCTTATTGCATGAAGCCATCAGGAATGTGGATGCATATTTATTCACTTCCATCGTCTGCCTTTCTAAAGTATCAAACTAGCCGATTTTATTGTACCTGAAGCAAATCTCATCCCCTTGTTGACATTCCAGCATGTACACTTTGCAAAGTTTCACTTTCATCATAGTGTTTTTCCGCGAAATACTGGACACCGATATTTTATTCATAAACTGGAGTTATTTTGCGCTCTCGCTAGTTAAAAAAAATCAATACCCGACTGGCATTTGTTAATTTTCCAAATGGAAACGTAATGGACCAAATGGTACGCAATGACATCACATGTAATTGCATACCAATCGTTAGAATTGCTTTTCGGTATGCACACATTTCATTTTAATGCTTTTTTTAAGGATTTTAATTGCGTATTTATGCAAATACGCTGCTTATCTATGGTGCTGCAGATCCAGATCAGATGTCACATGAAAAAATGAAAAGTATCACCCAACACCCCTGAAATCGGAAATGGGAGCATCCTACTGATAAGGGTATGAAAATTCATCAGATATTCACCATTTGCTAACAGTATGTTCTATTTAAATTTTGAAAAAAAATTCTACCCGGCAAACCTTAAGACAGAAATGAACTTGCCTAATTGATAAGAGTGGGAAAGTCCATTTGGTTTAAATGGGTTAAAAACATTTTTTTTGTATTTCAGGTCAGTTTAGTTTCTGGTCACAGCCTGAATCACATGGCAAATCAACCATTAAAGACTTTATTGAACAGTGTGTTGAGAACTCTCGCAACGGACGATTTTTATATTTTATCCGGCCCTCGGCGCCAGGTGCCCCGCCACTGCCGATACACCTTCTTCATCCCGTCTCACGGTTTGCCCAGATGAGGTCATTGCAGCACATGTGTCGGTTCGCGATACTGCAGATGGTGCGGAGAGATCATATCGACGATTTACCGGTTCCGACGCCAATCAAGAAATACCTTCAAGAGGCCCAGTATTATGTTGAATATTTGGAAGATTAGAAAAATGCTTGATATATATGTTTCACATTAAATGAAAATTCAAATCGGTTTCTTAACCAACAAATTTTGAAAAAAAGTCTTTAACTACAAATTTTTGTTGGCATTTTAACCCTTAAAGCGCCAATCACAACAAATATTGTCTATTTTGTCTTTTGCTGAAATGTTTAACCCTGAATGCGCCAATCGCAACAAAAGGCGTCTGCTTTTCTCGTCTGCTGAAATGTTTAAGAAGCCTCTATGGCAAACAGTGTTGACCCAGAACAGACTGCTCCTATAGGAGCAGTCTGTTTGCTTCTATACTTAATTTGTCAGTAATGCCAGGCAATTATTTGCAGCAGAAGACTTCAGAAGATTACAGTTTCAGATACATTTTTTTTCTTGGCGCTTTAAGGGTTCTATAGGAGCAGTCTGTTCTGGGTCCGCGCTGTTTGCTTCTATACTTAATTCGTCAGTATTGCTAGGCAATTATTTGCAGCAGACGACTTCAGCAGACGACATTTTCAGATGCATTTTTTCTTGACCCTTTAAGGGTTAAGAAGCCTCTCAAACAAACTGTGAGAATCAAGCTTATACTGCTCCTGTCTACACTGTTTGCCTCTATACTTACGTTAGTCAAAAAAGGTTAGCAAATATATGCAGCAGACGACAATTTCAAATGCAATTTTCACAGACGATTTTAGGGTTTAGAGTTAAATAATCATATAGGTCTTTATATTTTACGAGTCTGTTTTGGGTTTCAAGTTAAATGCCATGCCTTACTTGTTGCTAAACAAAGTTAATAAGGAAATGAGAATGTTGTCTGATGTAGCTGATATTTGTGAGACATGACATGTGATTTCCAACAATGCGGCATTTTGACAAGTGTAGACTCAGACGAGCCTGTGCAGCCTCCTTTTAAGCTTAGAAACTCCAAATAACATTTGGTCAGTAGCTAAATAGTCATAGCGCAGTGGCTCAGTGGTAGAGTGCTTGACTCTAGACCAAGGGATTGCAGGTTTGAACCTCACAGGCGTCACTGTGTTGTGTCTTTGAGCAAGACACATTAATCCTAGTTTAGTACTGGTTCATTCCAGGAAGACTCGTCCCTATATAACTGACAGATTGTAGGGAGCGCAGTGGCTCAGTGGTAGAGTGCTTGACTCAAGACCAAAGGGCCCTGGGTTCGAGCCTCACCGGCGTCACTGCGTTGTGGTCCTTGAGCAAGACACATATGTTACCCTAGCTTAGTACTGGTTCAACCCAGGAAGATCTGTCCCTATATAACTGAAAGATTGTTGATGGGACGTAAAGAATCAAATCAAACAAACAAAAACTGACAGATTGTTGATGGGACGTAAAGAATCAAATCAAACAAACAAAACAAATCATAGAATATTCAAGCGATTAGCAAAGGCCCTGGTCAGATTGCACATATGTGCAGGCTGGTCTGAGCCTTTGCTGATTGCACAAACCACATAGTTGGAAATTTCATATCGCAGCTCAATTATTTAAGTCACAGAAATTTGTCTTTGTTTTAAAAGTTAACATTAAAAACGGGCCTCCAGATAGGAGTGCGTATTGGAAAATTATTTTTCTCATTTCTCAAACAAAACATGTGTGGGTATCCAAAATAACCGTCTTGATGAGAAGGTTCTTTTGAGCACCCAAAACACGTGTTTAATCTGATGGATAGAAAATAATCACAATTTTATGCTAAAAAATTTGCTTGACTGGCCCTATAAAAAGATTGCAGTGCATAGAATCACCAGGGCCTTTGAAAGTACTAATACATAGTAATAGTTAAAAGTGATCAGGATTATTCCTGAATTCAGGATTTTGCGGCTGACTTTCCATAGAAAATCGACCTAAGAATCCTGAAATATTATTAGGTAGATTATAATAGGTATTCTGATTTATGTATAGTTTATCTAAAGACTATTGACGTTGTGGTCTAAACTTTAGAATCGTTAATATTTTTAGTCAAATAAGAAGTTTAAGGTACAAATTTCTCAAGTTCAAGAATTTGGAATGATTGAACTTTCTGAACTTTTATTTGAACTTTCACTCACCATCCATGATTGTATAACATGATAGAATTCTGACATGTTTTTGCATTGCACTTTTACATGAAAATAAGTGCTTAACTTTTCTACTTTCGGGCTCAATAAAATCTAATGGGTCAGACATACATTTAATATTACTATTATTGCATAAAAGCTCAAGAGTGCAGACTTTACCTAGTCATTGTTGTGTTTTCAGGCTTATAGTCAGCAGTGCGTAACAAAAAATAATTTTCTTATTTCTCAACCAAAACATATGTTTTAGGTCCCCAAAGAAATTGTCTCTATGACTGTTCTTTTGAACACCCAAAACATTTGTTAAAGCTGATGAGTAAGTAAATATTTACAATTTTACACTCAAATATTTTGTTTATCTAAACCTGTGGTTTTACATTGTACATGTGGTGCAAATGTGCAGTCTAACATGAGTTTTGCTTGCTTGCACACATAAGATAGGGTGTAGATGAAGGCTCAGGCTAAAATCGAGGCCTGGTTTGTTGATTTTCGGGGATTACTATTTTAGCTAAATAGATGGTGCATTCCATTAGGGTCTGCACTGTTTGCCAAGATTAAAACAATCTTCACGGACACAAATACATAATAATTTAGAATATTCTACTTGTAACCCCTTAAAGTGCACAATGGGCAGTTCCATACTTATTGTATCAATATATATGGGAAAATCCATCAGAATACACTGGGTTAAAGAGTCTATGCATTTTTTGAGCACACACACCATATTTGTTTTGGTTCAAAAATATGATTTTTTTTTATTTTACTGTATGTTCGGAAATATTTGTGATAATTTTATTTTCTAGAAGTGCTTTGAGACATATTTGCCGCATCAAAAATTTGCAACTAGGGCATGGTTTACATATGTCAGTAAATGACAGAGTGATTTTGCCATTTTGCGAGGGTTTTATTTTTGCGAAACTTAGCATGCTAAGTTTCGTGAAAATAAACCCTCTCGAAAATTTCCGAATTTACAGTAACGCTTTCTTATCTGTGTTCTGTAGTGATGTCATTTCTACACAAATTATTTCATACACAAATGTCCATGTATAGCAGATTATATATTTTCCTGAATTCCGTACACAAAGTCACAAATATTCAGTCAGTTATGACGTGCATGTATAACCAATGTCATTCTGAATATAGATCAATGTGCATTGATCTCTGATTTGGCCCTTTATTTGTCCTAAAATATATCTATCATTTTCATATTTTGTTGCAATCATGATGTTTACTTAAAAAGTGTTACTTTTTCACACCTGAGAGATTCATTCACAAATGTCCATGATTGAAATTGTTTTCTCATATTCATAAACAAAGTCACAAAAAATTCAGTCATTAAAATATAATATATCTGAGTGCAAGATTCAAACTAGTAAGGTAGGAAAATGTTTTGTCAGGCCTGGTCAGGATCCACTCTGTTTGTATAGGATATCAGTGGTAGGCAAAAGATTTAACACTTATCTTGCTGTATAAAGGATTCACAGAAAGTTAATGTATATCAGCGATTTATCCCAGTAGAAAAAAATTATTTGTTTGCGTAAAAATTCTGGGCCTGTGCCCTGGCTGATCCCAAGTCTTTGCTGGGTGCACATTATTTTTGTTGTGCATGGACTCAGTTCCTATTGGGAGTAAAGACAAAGTTTATTGTTAAATTGTAGTGGGTTCATTCATGTGTCCAGCAATGCATTTATCTTGGCCTAATATCTCCATTATATGTTTATAATGATTTCCCTTTTCACGCTTAAATTATTTAAAATTATTGCCTATTTTACAAGACATTGATACTGCTATATCTCATTTTACATTGATTTCCCTATATCTTACTTTATCATATGACGTCGCGTCTGGGAGTGAAATAACGCCATGCAATAAAATCGATAAACCACTAGTGGTTTATAGATTTACGGGAAACGTTAAGACGTCCATAACCACGTTGCATACATTATGACAAAATTATAATGTTTAAATGCCAGAAATCAGATTTCAAAGTATTTGTCATGTCATATGATAAATAGAATCGAACAGTCGTGCTCTTATATTATTGAATTATTAAACTTGTTGCGAAAAAATGCTCGGCAAGCCTCGCATTTTATCTCTTTTCCCCAACTCGCTTAATAAATTCAATAAAACATGAGCACTCATGTAAGATCCTCTATATACATTGATCACACTTTTGCATTGATTTCCTTATATCTCACTCCACATATTTTCATTTTTTTCCCAATTTACTATACCCGTTTTCAATTTCTACCTTGTTATATACTTTTCCCATTGCTTTCTTGTTCTCCCTATAACCATGATTACCTTTCTCAACATGACCATTGCATTGTGGATGGTTCGATGTTGTGTGTCATTGTCTCTCTTTTCACTTGTTTTATCAGTTGAAACCTTGTAAATATATGTACAGTAAATATCTTATGACCACACCTGTAATAGTGTTATGACACTGTCCCTGGCTATGTAATATTTAAGAAATGAATTCAATTTTTGAAATGTTCATGGAATCATGAATACTTCGGGTCTCTTGCAAAGTAAGTGAAGCCCCTTTGGGCTTCACATTAACTTTGAAGAGACCCGAAGTGTTCACGATTCCATGAACTGACCAAAACTTGAATTTATTGCTTATATTTACATTTTATTATAAATATCTAAAATAAAAAAATTATATATTATTTAGGAAACAAAACAGTTTTGTGTTTGATATGTAATCACATTAACTGTTTAGTCAGAGTGTAAAATAGAAATGCGGAACAGCTAGCACGAACACAGACAGCCAATGGAGCAAACAAGAGGCTTGTTTTGCACGTGCAACTCTGGTATGGCTGGCTGTCAATCACAACACCAGTGTCGCTTCTGGTGAATGAGTTTGACGTTCGAGGTGTATTGCATGGGCATGTGAGCTTTGCAGCTGTCAATCAAATTTGTGTCATTTATAAGGCTATAAACGGTTGCAAAAATGTTAGGATTCATTAAAGGCTTGCTTGGAAATTGTAAATATTCTTCTATGAACACAAGATTTTTTTTAGAAGTTTACTCTTAAAATATGGAATTTGAGGATTGCAGGGATATTTTAAATGGGTACTTTCTGTAAGCCATCTTTTTGCTATGACACATTTTTTGGAAACATGTAGCTTCATAAATCAGTCAAGATTTTGGAGGTTGTGTGAGCATAGCAAAAACATTTCGATTTATGATAAGATTCAGGGAGCTCAGTGGTAGAGTGCTTGACTTGAGACCGAGGGGCTGCGGGTTCCAGCCTTACCAGCATCACTGCGTTGTGGTCCTTGAGCAGAACACACATCCTAGCTTAGCACTTGTTCAACCCAGGAAGACCCGTCCCTGTTTAATTGAAAGATTAATGATGGGACGTAAAGAATCAAATCAAATGATTAGATTATGTACATGTTTTCCTAGGCTCTTTCATGTAACTTTTATACATTGTCTGTCTTCCAATATTGTAGCAAAATGCTTACTTGTGGCAATTAACTAAATTTCCTTAATTCCTCATATTCTTTATTAATTCTTTTTTTTTTAAATTTAAAATTCAGCAAGGCACACAGAAAGTGCATGGGTGAAAGTTTTCAGGGTTATTCCTGAATTTAGGATTTTGAGGTTGAAAGTCGGCCGCAAAATGCTAAATTCTGCAGGTAATAAAAGGTTTTCTGATTAAGTTTTACTTTCTCTAAAGGTATTTGACCATTAAACTTGGATTTTTTATATTTTGGGGTTTAAATTCTGATTTTCTAAAGTTCAAGATTTGGGAAATTTTGAACTTTCACCCATGAAAGTGTGTCATATGATAAATAAAATTAATATGAAACTATAACAGGTAATGAAATAAGTTGAGAAACTTATTTAAATTTTTTGTAATTTGCTTACCTTTGTTGCTATGGTATATGCAAGAACATCTTTATGCAAATGGCAAAAAGCAGTCAGTTAATGCCCCTGATAAACACAGGTATCTACCGAGGTGGAACAAATGATAAACCCGTTCCAACCATTTGAAATCCTCTGCCTTTATCATAGGGTCATAATGGTGATTAGGTGATAAATAAGTGTAATTATTTTGACAGCTGTGCCAATTAAGAGATGCTGATAAGCTTTAACTGAGTGAAAATGTTGAAAAGATTATAAAATAAGATGTTTTAAATTGATTTGGAATATTCTGAGTCATATTTCAAGAAAAAATGTTTTCCAATATTTGCAATAAAAGCAGGGATAAAAACCGAGGAGACCCAACTATTTGGACCTAGTTGTTCTGAGAGAGTAGTCAAGGGAGAAAACTGACTGCTGTCTCCCATTGAGCCAGTGCATGAGATTTCCATCAATGTGGTATGTGCGACCAGCATAGTCTAAGATCAGCCTGCGCATACGTGCAGGCTGATCAGAGCCTTTGCTAGTCGCTTGAGTATTCTATGATAGTTAAGTTACTGACTGAACGCCATTTGGAGTTCCTAAGCTTAAAAGGGGGCTGCACAGGCTCATCTGAGTCGTCTTGTCAAAATACCACATTGTTGGAACTCTCATGCCGTGGCTCATATCATAATGATGTTATGGTAGGATAAGGCAATCTCCTGACGGGTGTCTCCTTAAACAAATTTTTCTGAAAATAAGGGAAGAAATGAATGCCAGGGGATGCCACTTTTGGGGAGTTTGGGGATAAGGCGTCTCAGTATTTATAACAAATAAGGAAGTACGGTAAATGTTCTAAAATTTCTTACATTTTTATTTTTCTGTTTTCAAACGGGCCTCGTCGAGAGAAAACCTGTCTTTGGGGGTTTGCGAACAACACAGGTGCAGACCAGCCTGCACATCCGCGCAGTTTGATCAAGGCCTTTGTTATTCCCTTTTTTGGAAAGTATCATATCTAGACTTGCTACGAGCGAAATTTCAATTTTCTAGCTAGTCTGTGTAGCTGAGCAGGCTGGTTTGAATCTAACTTTGTCGGAAACCCCGAAGACAGGTTTTCTCACGGTGAGGCCCAAATAAAATGAATGCTATCAGAACTGTAATTTGCAAAATGCTTGTCACAACAGCAACTAGGGAAGACCCTGATCCCACTCAGATTAGTCTGTTCTGGGTCTGCGCTGTTTATCTAGTCATTTTTGTCAGGCAACTAGTGTTTGAAATTTTAGAACATCTACGGTAGGAGTAGTTATTGTTGACGCGTAGTCTGTATATAGCTAAGAGTAGTGTAATTTATGTTGTGCTAAGTTATTAGCTCTAGTTGACAGTTTATTCATAGCTTATTTGAAGATGATGATTGTTTTTCAAATTGTAAAAAAAAGATACTTAATTGACTTATTTCTCAGTGAAAATGTGTTTATTAATTGTATGAAAATTTGTTAAGTTATTGTTCAGTAAAACCTGTCTTAAGCGGCCACTCAAAAAGAAGACCAACAATTGGTTTCCAAGACCTATTATGGCTTTGTGTGGGTCAAAAGTATTGCAGAGTGCTCCAAGAGAACATTCTGCAATACTTTAGACCGTAATCAAACTAGCCTTTGTCATTAAGATCTTTGTTTTGTCTATTTTTGAGTGGCTGCTTAAAATAGGTTTAACTGTATGTATATGTGTTTGTGGTGTCAATTCCAGATTACTTAAGAAAAGGATTGCCATATTTATGATGCTATAAGGCTCTATTCCTATTTCAATTTCTATTTTTGGAAGAGAATATTACATGGGTGAAAGTTTTCAGGATTATTCCTGAATTCAGGTTTTTGAGGTTGACTTTCCTTAGAAAGTCATCCTAAAAATGCTGAATTTGACTGATTTTGAGAAAGTCAGCCTCAAAATGCTGAATTTGGCAGTTTTTAATTGCTTCTCTGATTTATTTTCAGTCCATCTTAGGGCAATGGACCATTTAAATTTGAAATTGTTAATACTTTGTAGGCATACAGCAAGTTTTAAGATTTGAATTTTGAAAATTTCAGGATTTTTGAAATTTCGAACTTTCACCATGATATTAGTTCATCTTGAATGTTCAGAGCTTGCCGAGTCCCAGGTTGAAAATGGCACCCTGATGATGTGCTCTTCCTATCCTACATGGACTAGCTCATGATGAATAATTTTTCTCACTATTTTACTTGACATATATGGAAGTGTAAAGACTCACAAAAAATGTAAAAAATACACGGTTTTGTTTAAATAAAATATTTCTGACATCACAAGCAAAATCTAGCATATTAACCCTCTATATAATGGAAATCCATAAATGGGTACTTTTTGCAAAGAATGAAGACCCAGATGAAATGCGGAATTTCATCTGGGTCTTACTTTTTACTAAGATGAAAACAATTTCCAAGAAATTTAAATGTTAAATTTCTTGGTATATTGCAATTTATGTGAGAAAGCTTTTACATAGGGGTGGTCATGATCATAGTATGTTTTCACTGAGAAACTAAGACAAAAGCTATTTGGGTGCCCCTTTCTCTTACCTAGCTCTATGATATTTAATATCATGTTGTTGTCAGACCAAAGAGGATTGATAATTGGACAAAATCAGGAGAAAATCTGGCTTAAATCTTTGCATCTGGTAATTTTGTTTGCGTGAGCAGTCTGATATGAGTCTTCAAAGATTGTCTATGAGGATTGTAAAACATTTCAGCAGACAACAAAAGCAGATGACGTTAACAGCAAACCTAAGATTTCAAGGCAGATTTTTTCATGTTTCTGTCCACTTTGCTTGTTGCTTTGTTAAAAAATTATTTCGAACCAGCTCATTAAATCTTGGTACTTATCACATATCCGTAAGCAGTGAAGGCCGAGATGAGCTGGAGCAAAGGGCAGTCTAGCCTCACACACACACAAATTAGAGACAAATTGATGGTTTGGACAAAAAAAATCTGTACCTCTAGCTCTGCATGCATGTTTAACTCTTTCCTTGCTAGCACGACTTTTATAATCTGCTGATAACCTTTGCAAACATTTTTGAACCAAAACAGGACAGATCCGAACTGTTGGACACTCTGGTAGTGTTTCTGAAAGAATTTTCTGAAAAAGTTAATTTTGAAAAGTCAGCAGATGACACTGAAATCATGAAAATTACCCAGCATGCAAAGAACAACTTGACATATATGCATTTAGTACCAAGATCCCATGAGCTGGCTCATTTATTTTGTAAATATGTACATTTTGTTGAATGCATTTAGCCATGTTTATTGTTTACATTATAAGATAGGCTTAAAGTCTTTTGCAGGCATATTACGCTAGGCTTTCAACTCTTTCCTTGCTAGGGGTGACTTGTTGTCTGCTGATAACCTTAGCAAACAGTTAGGTCCAAGATCAGGACCCTTATTCTGTCGGTTCTGATCTGGATCCAAACCGTTTGACACTGATACATGTAGTGTTCTTGAATAATTTTTTGACCTGCCAGTCCCGATCTGAATCTGAACCATTTGACACTCTGATAATGTTCCTGAAAGAAATTTTTGAAAAGACTAATTTTAAAAAAGTCAGCAGACGACAACAAAAGCATAAAAAATACCCAGCATGCAAAGAGTTAGGCACCATCATATTTTTTTGTGTACTAGTGTAAGATTAATGGTTCTACATCCACTGTAAACTTACCTTATATATACCTTACATTTGCAGATCGCAGATCCAGAGGGGTGACTGACACCCATCCCTCCCTTTGAAAAGTAACAACTAAAATTATTTTTAACTCCTTTATTTGAAACAATAAAAATGGAAGCGAGTGTCAATGGGGTTAACTGATTAGAGAATTATGGCCCTAAAATTTACCGATTACCGAATTATGGCCCTAAAATTTAATGATTAGCGATTTTTCAAAGATAATTTTACCGAATAGTGGAATGAGCATTGCTAAGTGAATTTTGCCGGAAAAATATAATGATTAGCAAATTTTGCACGCAAAAAAAAACAAATAGCTGAATGATGCATTTTAAAGGTAAGTGAATTCCATGAAAAACTCCTATTAACAGTAGGCCGTCTTAAATGGTAAGAAAATGATTATTTCTACCTCAAATGAAAAGTTTTTAAATATATTTCACTGAATTGGCCAAATTTTTTATTGTATACTGATTTTTGGCCAAAATTTACGGAGTATCAATTTTGGACCTAAATTTTACTGATTAAAGAATCATAGGTCTTAATTTTACTGATTAACGGTTTTTGTGCCTAAAATTTACTGATTTTCAATTTTTGGGACTAGATTTTACCAATTGCTGATTTTTTTAGCTTTAATTTTACTGATTACCGAATTTTGGGCCTAAATTTTACTGATTACCGATTTAAGAGGTACACATTGAAACCCTCATCTAAGTGGTCAATCTCACATTCTCTCTTCAACCCCAGTCTGAGCTGTAAGATAGGTTTCACTTGACTAGGGGCTTACATTGAACTTCTGATTGTGCCAAATATGTTTATGTTCAAGTTTTTTTGTTTTGTTGTAACTCTTTCCTTGCTAGTGGAAACTTTTTTGTCTGCTGATAAACTTTGCAAACAGTTTGGACCCAGGTCAGGACAGACAGAACATATGTTCTGATCTCTGATCTGGATCCAAACCATTTGACACTCTAATAATGTTCCTGAAAGAATATTTTGAAAAAGTTAATGTTGAAAAAAAAAAACAGCAGACGACCACAAGAGCATAAAAAATTACCTAGCAGGCAAAGAGTTAGTCTGATTATGTTACTTTCATTGTTTCTAAATGCCCTGTATTGTACTGCATCCTTAGTTCAAGGAGTTTATACTTAAGGTTGGCCTTTGGTTGCTCATATGGGCAATACAGTTGACTTTGACCTAGTTACACCTTATACTAAGATCTTGTTACTGGCTGTCAGTTGAGCACTTCATGACCTTAGGGTCCTTTGGCTTTCAAATTACCTCCTTTTGAACTGGAAAAACATCAAGTAGACAGCAATTGAACACTTTTGCCAGAGTCCATGAATGCAGAACAATTAATTGAAAATGCTGTTTAATGGTGAAAGTTTTTCAGGATTAATCCAAAATTCAGGATTTTGAGGCTGACTACCATAAAGAGTCTGTCAAAATTCTGAATTTGGCAGATTATATGCTTCTCTGATTTATTCAGTTTATCTAAAACTAATTGACCAATTAAAACTTGCAAATTGTTAGTATTGTGCAGGCATACTGCAAGTTTTATTATTTGAATTTCTACAGTACAGGATTTGGGAAATTATGAACTTTCACCCATGCCAGGCGCATTGATCAGTGTGTGTGTGTTGACTCAATTTTTGATAGGTGCAAATTCAAAAAACGTCTGATCAGAGCCTTAATAGTCCACCTGAAGAAACATTGGACCCTTGGCTACCCATAGAGCATCCATTGAACACTCTGATTAGACTGTGTGGATGTGCAGGCTGATCTGAGACTTCAATGGGTGTGCATGCCAACTTGTATCTTTTTGTGGACACTGGCGCATTTAATGTTGTTTTTGCTGTTTTGTTTGTATATTTTATTCCTGATGCTATTAAAGCCACTCGTTTAGTTTAATCCTTTGTATACTAGGGATGGGTATCGCCATATATCAAGATACAGGACCAGCGTATCGCGATACATATCACAATACGTATCACAAGGTTAAACTTAAGTGTGAGAATGGTTCCTCTGTGTTTTTAACTAAAATAAGCACAAATATATTGTGAATAACTCGGGCCACAAGCTAGGGGGGACTTGAGAGAAATATATGTAGTCTCCCTAAACTGGCTCACTTCTCCCTATTCATATAAGAGAGCAGTTTAAATTCATAGTTAACTTATCCCTATGTAATGAATTAACTGCTATAGATTGATCCCTGAATTATCTGTAAAAATTGTAAACTTTTGCCAAAGTGGTATACTTAGTAATTTAACAGCCAGATTAGTTATTACTTCTGTTTCAGTAAGAGATTTTTAACGTCTTACGCATGTATTTGCTTATCTGTTGCCAAGGGTACGCATGTATTTGCTTATCTGTTGCCAAGGGTGGAATAACTACAAAAAGCTTTCACTTATGCAGAATGTATACTTAAGAATCCACTATCAGCTAATGCAGTTGAAATATACACCAGTCCAGTGGCTTGAAAGAACATTAAGATCATATAAAGGTGTAAGCATCTTTATATCCTTCAATTCTATGACATATTCCAACAACATATGGTTACTATAGACATGAAAATATCCCGATACGGGCCAAACTGTATCACAATACGTATCACAGAAATAAAATATCGCGATATACCTGTATTGAGATAATACCTGCCAGCCCTATTGTATACAGGAAGCCCTAAACGAGTACTTTTGCAAACTGTAAACACCAAGACAAAATGCTTTTTATCTGGTTCTGCACTGTTTGTTAGGATAAAAACCATATTCAGGGACTGAAGTACATCTTAACTAACCTTAGGCTCCTTGATATGCACTATGAACCATCCCAGGCTCATTATATCAAATGAGATGGAAGAATTCACTAGCATCCAATGGGTTAAAAAGGGTAAAGCATGATTCAGTCAAAGTGAGAATGGATTTTGTTAACGCAATTTCTTGTGTTTTTTTCATAACCTTACAGTATGTTTATACTAGAAGACTCACAGAGTTGTCTGATAATTATTCATGGATGAAAGATTTCAGGTTTATTCCTGAATTCAGGATTTTGAGGCTGATTTTCCATAGCAAGTCAGCCTCAAATTACTGAATTGGGCAGGTTACATTAGCTTCTCTGATTAATTTTCAGTATATCTAAAGACAATTGACTATTTAACTTGAAATTCTTAATGTTCTGTAGGCATACTGCAGCAAGCTTGATTTTGCAGCAAAACTTACTTCTACCAAAAGGAAAGTCCCTAACAAACTCCACTTCAACTTATCTGTTTGCATGCAGTGTCTATTCAGGACTTACACTTAATTAAGATAAAGACTGCTTGTTGTAATTATGATAAAATATAATGCTTCCAGTTTCCCTATGATAGAAAATGGACCTGTCTATTGCGTAAGAAAATGAGGTTTACTGGATAATAGTGGGTTAACCCTTTTGCTACTGTACCCAGATACATGTATATCCACTTTGAAAACTGTGTAGATCCAGAACAGCTGGCTCCTGAAGAAGCCATTTGATCATTATTCACTCTGCAGACCTTTAGTTACAAGTGCGTACCAAAAATTATTTTTCTTATTTCTCAACCAAAACATATGTTGTGGGTACTCAAAAGAACCGTCTCGATGAGACAGTTCTTTTGAGCACCCAAAACATATACTCAAACAATAAAGTTATGTCCGCTTGACGTTTATGTCAGCCAGTTCCAAATATATAAACGCATTTCGTTCAAATTTTCACATTACCAACTGTGATCATTTAGAAACGTTTTGCAACTAAGATAAAGTCATTTGATAATCAGTAGAGCCGCTGACAAAGCAGCGAACACGAGCACCCTTAAAATCAAAAGTCACAACATCAATAGCTTGTGTGTCAGTCATAATCCCAAATTTTTTAAGCACATTTTGACATCACTGAGTGAACTCTTTAGATGTTATGCTTGCTAGCCGTATGCATTGCTTTTAAGACCACAGCCATTAATCTGTAACATACTCTGACGTGACAAAATATTGATCACGAGCGTGCGTGAAAACACTCAGAAAATTAATTTTTGGTCCAGTATTTTGATAATCAACAGAATCAGACAAATTTGATTTTTTTTTTCATCATCACAAGCATTTCAACATTAATTAAGACTAATCAGCATCAAAACAATTGATAATGGAAAGTTTCTGATGGTTTTGCAGTAAGGGGTGGGGTACAAAACACAGATTTAGTAAACCTTTGATGCAGGACATCAGCCATAGATTTTGTTGTTCTCTTTTGTGTAATTGTTGTCATAATCAAACACTACACATTTAACCAAAAACGGTCTCAAAATAATGTTTGGAAGTGCTTAAATTGTTAATTGTATAATTCAAAGGGAGGTAATTTCAGTTAAATTTCGTAAATTAAAGGTTTTGAACTGCAATGTCGCTCGTTCAATAAACAGACTTGGAATATTTAGATGTTTTTTCATCGTCGGACGTTTCTGGCTGCCATTTAACGTAAAATATGTCACGTTTTGATGATTAACTTCCTGATGATAATGGAAAAAGCTGTGTGCACATAAGGTTTTATAACCCTTCAAGATATGAAGATAAAATCAAATAATTACCAAGTTTTGTGTGTCCTACCCTTGATAAACATTTTGGTTTTATTATACCCCCCGCAAACTTTGTTTGTGGTGGGTATACTGTTTTCACGTTGTCCGTCCGTCCGTAACGTTTTGTTTCCTTAATATTTTGAAGAGTCATTGCTGGATTTTCATCAAACCTTGCAGACATGTTCATATATGCAAGACAAATACTTAAGACAAAAAAGTAAAGGCTAGGGGCCAATTCTATTAGAGTTATTTCCCTTTGTAGTTCTAAATGGCTTTTAATATAGGGTTTTATGCTTATGCTATTATAGGCCATACACGGGCCGATCAACTCCTACCACAGCTTTAGATGGAACAATTTGATACTTTTCCTATACAGTGTAGACACATAGAACATATGCATGAAGGAGTTTGGTTCAGAAAAAATGATTTTTGAAAAAAATGACAGAGCTCTGTGAGAACTTAGACAATTTTTCCCTAACAGGGCTTTTGTATA
The DNA here is from genome assembly GCA_964019695.1 of Loripinus fragilis. Classification (NCBI taxonomy): domain Eukaryota; kingdom Metazoa; phylum Mollusca; class Bivalvia; order Lucinida; family Lucinidae; genus Loripinus; species Loripinus fragilis. Next base: position 9,993,928 of record OZ026531.1, on the reverse strand, counting down.
TGCATAGATGGTGCCTTCATGGGCCGATCAACTCCTACCACAGCTTTTGATGGAGCAATTTGATACTTTGCCTATACAATGTAGACACATTGAACATATGCATGAAGGAGATTGGTTCAGAAAAAATAATTTTTGACAAACGACAGCTGTGAGAACTTAGACAATTTTTTCCCTATTAAGGTGTTTGTATATGCATAGATGGTGCCTTCATGGGCCGATTAAATCCTACCACAGCTTTTAATGGAGCAATTTGATACTTTGCATATACAATATAGACACATTGAACATATGCATGAAATAGTTTGGTTGAAAAAAAAATTGACAAAATGACAGCTGTGAGAACTTAGACAATTATTCCCTTAAAGGCTTTTGTGTATGCATGGATAGTGCCTTTATGGGCCGATCAACTCCTACTACAGCTTTTGATGGAGCAATTTGATACTTTGCCGATACAATGTAGACACATTGAACATATGCATGAAGGAGTTTATATTTTTGTTTGCACAGATTCTAGTGAAATCTTTTCAAAACTAAGGTCTGCTGGTTTGAACTATAACTTGCCAAGTTTTTTTCACTGACTCTTACTGTGCGGGGGGTATCTAATAAGCATTGCTTATTGACTTTTTTCATTTTTGTTGCGACATCTTAACAGGATTGCTAGATACAGTACCATAAAAATCGGATGTTTCTTTTTTGTTTGAGTATATGTTTAAACTGATGGATAAGAAAATATTTACAATTTTACGCTCAAAAATTTTGTTTATCTAGACCCGTGCTTTGTTTGATTTGATTCTTTACCGGCCAGTCAACAATCTTTCAGTTATGTCGGGAAGGGTCTTCCTGGGTTGAACCAGTACTAAGCAAGGATTAATGTATCTTGCTCAAGGACACAACACATTGACGCCGGTGAGGCTCGAACCCACGGCCCATCTGTCTCCAGTCAAGCACTCTACCACTGTGCTCCCATCCTGTGCTTTGTAATCTGAATATGGCTATGCTAATGAGCTATATTGTACAATGTAATCTGAATATGGCTATGCTAATGAGCTAGTTGAAAAACAAGTGGATATTGTACAATGTAATCTGAATATGGCTATGCTAATGAGCCAGTTGAAAAACAAGTGGATATTGTAGAATTAATTTATTCAGCATACCAAGGGTTGTAGAACTGTCATATGGTGGGATATATTATGTACTTATTGTGTATTTGATCTGACTTGTTCGTGCCATAAAAAGTACTATAACCAAATAAATTTTAAGGAGATATGTGTTACTTTCTTCTTTTTATGATACCAGCCCAGTCCCATACTTTCGTGGAGATTGATCGTGAAATAATTTCTACAGCCATTTTCCTCCACTCTGCTGATTCAAGAAGGGTTGTTGTCAGTTACAAGTGAAAGGATGTGCACGAAGTACTGGTTAACCGCTTAGTCAAGCTTGCTCAGGAAAAAAAATGTGTGGTTAGGTGAACTGACCGTCCCGACATGACCATAGCTGTTGACTGGGATGTAAAGAATCAAACTCAACCCATAACTCTTCTATTCATAACACTATTCTGTGTTGGCCCAATCTGGTTGCAGTTTTAGAGTATTTTAGTTGGAAGGAATAAACCCAAACCTAGTGTTTCAAGGACCTCTCAAAAGACTCCCCTATGGTTTTCAAGGACAGTTGTGGATCCAAGGGTCCCCCCTCTCCCTGTCCCCCGTTTTTTTATATATCCCATGAAAATGATATATTTTGGGTTCAGTGAGTTAATGGGATATTTAAGAAAATTAGACTAAATCAGCAAAGTGAACCCCCACACCTTTAAACATATGAACCCTCTTTCCAGAAATCCTTGATCCGCCCCTGAAGGACTACAAATTCATAAAAAAAATTCTGATTTACAAGCTTAATATTCTACTCTGAGCCAATAGAGAAATTAGTATTAGAATATTAGGTATAAAATTGGTGTGACATTATTTGGTGCAGCATACAGCATATGCTGCACCAAATAAAATCACAACACTTTTATACTGATTCTAGTCTCCATTAACAAGAATGAAGTCATACAGAAAATAGTCATAGGAGGTACTGCATTGTGTTTTGAGAAAGACACATTATTCTCTGCTTAGTACTGGTTCAACCAAGGAAGACCTGTCCTGCCAACATGACTGAAAACTTGTTGACTGGTATGTAAAGAATCAGTTCAAACAAACAAAAAATTTCAAGGATTTTAAAACCTTTTTCATACACCAGGATCATGAAGTTTGTCTAGGTTTAGAAATTAGGTGCCATTTAAAGTTAATTGTTGATTGACGCTGGATAACGGACATCCAATGATCACAATTGCCCATCTTGAGCTTAAAAACAACACTAGAAAAACAACCATTTCTATCATTTTTTCATGAATTATTGTTGCATAAAATGCACAATACAAAACAACAGTTCACCATAACAACACAACAAGACTTGACCAAGGTAGAAGACCTGGCTAAGGTAAACTGTAATAAAAAGGCTTTAACACTTTCTCGGTTAATGGCAATTCGTCATCTGCTGATAACTTTTACACACATTGGATCCAGGTCAGGCCTTACAAAATGTCAGACCTGACCTGGATCCAAACTATTCTGGAGAATTTAAAAAAAAAAAAGCATTAACCACTGTCCTGCTGAACCCAAATTTATCCCCCTTTTTTTAAAAAAAAAACACTGACGAAGCCATCTGATCAGGATCTACACTGTTTTCCATCTGAAAAAAAATACATGCTTACAAATGGAATGCTGCAGGTTAACAGGATAAAATTGAGGAGGAGTGTAGAAAATAAAATATTCAGCATGAAAAGGTTTAACTTAACATATTTGTAAATAAAATGACAAAAAATCATGAAAAATTTCCCAGCATGTAAAGAGTTTAGTTTATCGCCAATTCAACACTATTTAGGTCATGTCAGTTGCAGAAAGCCATTTTTTTTTATACTTCTCACTACTTTCCAAATGTTTCTTTATGTGGACCTTATTTTGATACATGCACTCGTTTCCTTTTGAATGGACATTCAGGCAATATCACATGCATAAGTGGCATCTTTAGTGACCAATCGAATCACAACTGCTGATTAACGTCTGTTGGATCTGCAGGCATTGTGTATATGTATACTTAATCAGTCTACAGTCATTCAGGAACAAGCTCTTTGAAGTTGAACACTCCTTTCAACAGTCTGCAGGCAGGGACATCTGTTGGATCTGCAGGCATTGTATAAGGTCCATGGTCTCCCATATATATTGATCTGACACAAAGTTAAGGAATAGTTCTGCTAATAATGCCCTCAATAATGGAAACAATATAATGTGCCTTAAAGTATGATCCCACAATAGGCAGACAATAACATATGCTTTCGCTGATGACCCTGTGTATAATAATTAGACTAATGCAATATGTTGAGCCTAACCAGGCTGGGCTGAACCTGGATATACTGTTTTAAAACCTGTATTGATCCAGACCAGCTGACTTCTGAGAAGCCAGCAGATCTGGATCTACATTGTTTTCCTCTCTGTAGTATAAAGAGACTGCACTGTATGTTTTTTTTCGATTCTTTACATCCCTGTCAAAAACTTTCAGTCATGACGGGAGGGGTCTTCGTGGCTTGAACAAGTACTAAGCAGAAGATAGAGTGTCTTGATCAATGGCAAAACACTTTTACTCCGGGGAGGTGAGGCTCAAACTACCAACCCTTCAATCCCAAGTCTAACCCTTGAACAACTGGGCCGCTGCGACCGCTGTACTGTATGTTGATTTTACCAAATAAAAATGAGCCATGGCATGGGATTTCCAACAATGTGGTATGTGCAACCAGCAAAGCCCCCGATCAGCCTGTGCATACGTGCAGTCTGATCAGAGCCTTTGCTAGTGGCTTGAATATTCTATGAGTATTAAGCAACTGACTGAACATCATTTGGAGTTTCTAAGCTTAAAAGGAGGCTGCACAGGCTTGGCTGAGTCTACACCTGTCAAAATGCCACATTGCTGGAAATTCCTTGTCACGGCTCAATATGTCTCCCAACCTGTTAAAGGGGGGAACAATAATTCCATCAATAAGCAAAACAAACGTGTGAGTTAAGGAATGTACTGACAGTAGGCAAAACAATAGCACATGCTTTGTGCATGTGCATGTGCAAAATGATTAGAGCAATGCAGTATATTTAGCCTTACTGTGATGAATCCAGATTACCAAGATACATCCTGTTTTAAAACAACGTTGATCTGAGATGCCAGCTAATAAGAATCCACACAGTTTTTCACTCTACTTGTAAAATACACTTTTTGTGACTGAAATCTTGCAAATTGATTGGACAAAAGTAAGTGAAGAGTGCAGTAAAAATTTATAACTGTACAGCCAGTTGAAAAATATCTGTTATGTCCAGCAAGCGCACATGTTATAGTAGATTCAATGAAAAAAGTCAATAAGCAATGCTTATTAGATACCCCCCGCACAGTAAGATTCATTGAAAAAACTTGGCAAGTTATATTTTAAACCAGCAGACCTTAGTTTTGAAAAGAAGATTTCAGCAGAATCTGTGCAAACAAAAATTATAAACTCCTTCATGCATATGTTCAATGTGTCTACATTGTATTCGCAAAGTATCAAATTGCTCCATCAAAAGCTGTGGTAGGAGTTGAGCGGCCCATAAAGGCACTATCCATGCATATACAAAAGTCATATAAGGTAATAATTGTCTAAGTTCTAATAGCTGTCATTTTGTCAATTTTTTTTTTTCAACCAGACTCCTTCATGCATATGTTCAATGTGTCTATATTGTATTGGAAAAGTATCAAATTGCTACATTAAAAGCTGTGGTAGGATTTGATCGGCCCATGAAGGCACCATCTATGCATAGACAAAAGCCTTATTAGGGAAAAATTGTCTAAGTTCTCACAGCTGTCATATTGTCAAAAACAAGAAAAAATATTTTTTTGAACCAAACTCCTTCATGCACAATGTGTCAACATTGTATAGGCAAAGTATCAAATTGTTCCATCAAAAGCTGTAGTAGGAGTTGATCGGCCTTCATGTTCCATCAAAAGCTGTAGTAGGAGTTGATCGGCCCATGAAGGCACCATCTATGCATATACAAAAGCCCTATTAGGGAAAAATTGTCTAAGTTCTCACAGCTGTCATTTTGTCAAAAATTATTGTTTTTGAACCAAACTCCTTCATGCATATGTTCAATGTGTCTACATTATTCAGGCAAAGTATCAAATTGCTCCATCGAAAGCTATGGTAGGAGTTGATCGGCCCGTGTATGGACTATAATAGGATAAGCATAAACCTCTATATAAAAAGCCATTTAGAACTACAAAGGGAAATAACTCTAATAGAATTGGCCCCTAGCCCTTACCTTTTTGTTAAAAGTATTTGTCTTGCATATAATAATATGTTTGCAAAGTTTGATGAAATTCCAGCATTGACTCTTCAAGATATTAAGGAAAGAAAAAGGTTACGGACGGACGAACGGACACACACACGCACGGACGGACAACGTGAAAACAGTATACCCCACCACAAACAAAGTTTGCGGGGGGTATAATGAGGCAATTCTATTTTTCTTACAAACAGGTACAGTAGGTAAAGCATGACTATTCACTTCATATGCAGTAATCCATGGTAGGTTCAATATAACTGTAAATTGAGACTACCTGCATGCCCAAAATCAAGGTAAACTCGCCAGTGTTTGTTTCTATCTTTGAAACTACTATAAAAGAAAATTTCACAAGCTTTGTTATAGTACCACTTTGAAAGTTAGGGTAGGGGGAGGGGGAAAGGAGAGGTCTTAGCATGGTCATTCATTAAATGAGCCACGACATGAGATTTCCAACAATGTGGTATGTACAACCAGCAAAGGCTCAGATCAGCCTGCGCAAATGTGTGTTTTCCATGGCCTGTAGGAAGAAATGCATTTGTGTGTGTGTGTGTGTTTTTCTTCAAAAATGTCCACTGTAATTATGAAATTGTTGTATGTTGATTTTACCAAATAAAAATAATTTAGTTAAAAGGATACGGTAATCTCATAACCCAGACTGCACTTGGGGTTAAGTCAATCTCTCCTCCTGTCCCCGGATGGAATAGGGGACATGGATTTGGTGCTGGTTGTATTAGGGGATTCACGCTGACTTTTAAGGGACCGTCTGGTGTGACAATGTAGATCCTCATCAACTGTGCCATGTAGCCTTTTGAGCTCCTGAGAAGAAAGCAAGTAAACACTCAGGTACATACATTGTAGGTTTAGTTAACTCTTTCCCCCTGGACAATTTTTCATGCTTTTTTGTCGTCTGCTGATTTTTTTTTCAAAATTAACTTTTCAAAAAATTCTTTCAGGAATACCACCAGTGTGTCAAATAGTTTGGACCCAGACCCAGACGTATTGTCTGGCCTGATCTGGGTCCAAACTGTTTGCAAAAGTTATCAGCAGACGGCAATAGTAGGTAAAGAGTTAAGCAAAAAGTTTGAGCATAAAATATGTGACAATTTTCTTATCCATCAGTTTAAACATTTCTTTGGGTGCTCAAAAGAACAATCTTATTGAGACAGTTCTTTTAAGTACCCACAAAATATGTTTTGGTTGAGAAAAATAAGAATTTTTCTTTTCAAATATGTATACTTATCTGGAGACCTGAAGTACATAAAACAAATAGGAGAAAGTCCAAAGCTTCCCAAATCCTGAACTTTAGAAATTCAAATATCCAAAACTTGCAGTATGCCTACTTTGAAGTTTAAATAGCCGAATGTCTTCAGATAAGCTGAAAGTAAATCATAAAAGCTATTTTAATCTACATAACTCAGTATTCAGAAATAATCATGAAAACTTTCACACATGCATAAAATACATGTGAGAAAGTTCAAATTTTCCAAAACTCTGAACTTTTGAAATTCAAATCTTAAAACTTGCAGTATGCCTTCATTATATTATGGGTTAATTTTTGAAGTTATGCAATGACTAGACTCAGTGTTCAAAGATAGCAGCATGTGTTTTCATTAGGGTGAAAATGGAAAATAAACCCACCTGCAGTGACAGGGACAATAGAGTGGCATATCCATGTTGATCAGCTTATTGGCATTATCCTGAAAACAGAAGATTATAATAGTCAATCATGGATGTCAAGGACAGATAGAAAAATCTGTCCCAAGGATGGCCATTTGGCATTGCAAGGCTTGCCAAAGGATGACAAAGGGTGATCCTGAGGGAGATTTTTTATCCACCCATCAAACCAATGACCCTTAACTTAAAAAATCCCACTCTTTATTTCTTTTCCGTAATTTAACCTTTTCCTTCATGAATATCCATGCTTAGCTCAACCTACTATGAATAATTTCGCATTTGTACATAGAACAAAATAATTACTTGTCAGGTCCACTATAGTGCTTCCAGGACTTAAGTGACCCCCGTTTTTTGCTAATTATTCTTTAACGGTGATTTTAATTGAAGAATTAATTAGAGAAATGAATTTAGATATATACCGCGTAATTGAATTTATTTTTTCCACATAAATATGAGTTTTTGTATAGGCTGGGATTAGATGGAATTTTGGTGTGTTTTTGCTGCTCTTCTTTGAATTAGTCCCCAAGTGAACCTAGAGATATAAATAAAACATGGCTTATGCAGGTCAGTGGAGGTAATTCGTCAGTCCTACAGATAAAAGTGCGTAACAGAGAATTATTTTTCCTATTTCTCAACCAAAAAATATTTTGTGTGTACTCAAAACAACCGTCTTGATGATATGGTTCTTTTGAGCACCCAAAACACGTGTTTAAACTGATAAAAACAATGGCAACTTCACTAGAATTGCTTAACTGGCCCAATCTTCGTGCATTAGGCTATGATTCACTGCTTATACTGACTCATAAACTTCACTGTACATCTAAAAGCGATGCATTGAAATGGCCTGTGTTAAAAAACGATTGAAGTAACAGTATTGTCTGAACCTTAAATAATTGCTGGATTTTCTTTCGAGATCATTGTTTCCTAAAAATATGTCTTTAAGGAATACAAGTAGGTTATCAAACAGTATGGATCCAGATAATGCCCAACATTTTTACCTGAACCTGCCTTCGGATGTTGACAAAGTTTATCAGCGAAATAGCTTTAACAGGCAAATATTTGATGCTCTTTAAGTTTAATGTTTATCCCTAATTCGCTATTTCTTGCCAACTCTCTAAACTTGAATTGTCGTCATAAACTCTTTACTTACTAGTGTCGTCTGCTGATTACCTTTGCAAACAATTTGGACCCAGATCAGGCCCGACGAAACGTCAGACATGATTTGGATCCAAACTGCTTGGCACTCTACTGATATTCCCGAAAGATCATTTTAGAAAAAGCAACAACAAGAAACAAACTGATTTTGAAAAAAAAAAATATCAGCAGACGACAAAATCATGACAAATTACCTTGTAGGCAAAAAGAGTTAATGAATTGAAATGGAGGGTGCTACATGTACATGCATGTTTCATGCTTAAGCCTTATATTTGCCTGGTTTCAATACGGCACCGTCTAGGACCCCTATAGACTTTTATAATTGCGTGTGTGCTTGCGTGTGTGTGTCAAAATGATGACGAGTGAGGTTTGCGGATTAGATTTTCGTTGAATCATCGGATATAGATAGTCCTGTAGGCTAGTAAATATCATCATAGCAATGCAAATACACCACGTGTATCTATTGGGGTACACATAGGTATAGTCACAGGAAAAAACAACTAAGTTATTCTTTTGTACAGGGGAATGGGGCTTCACTTACAAATAAGGGCGTCTCCCAAAAATAAGTTTTAGTTATGCGATGTGCATTTAAATCCACATGCTAAGTGCCGTTCTTCTAAGTTCAATTTAAAGCTGTTTAAAAAAAGAAAAACGGGGGTCACTTATAACCTGGAAACATATTAGTGTAGGATCATATCTAATCATATTTCCATAAGCAAACAGAGCAAACCCTGATCAGGCAGCTCTTACAAGATCTGGGACTGTTCTGTTTGCAAAAGTGTTTAAAGGAATTTCTATGAGGTAAAGAGTAAATTGAAAATCAGATTAAAGCAATCAAGTCCCCATTACTGCTCTTCATTACAATACTGTATAATTTTGCTAACATGTACTAGGAACATATGCCTTGACTTGACAATACTCAAATGAATCCTGATTTGTTTGCCTGACGTAACAGGGGAAAATGTTGCAGTCCAGACTGATCCTATCTTTGACTTTTTGTCCCCCAAAACGATGCATGTGGCATGATGTTGTGACGACTTTATCATATTAGGGAGTTTGTGAAATATTACTTATTAGGGAGCGCAGTGGCTCAGTGGTAGAGTGCTTGACTCGAGACCGAGGGGCCACGGGTTGGAGCCTCACCGGCGTCACTGCGTTGTGGTCCTTGAGCAATTACAAGACACATCTATCCTAGCTTAGTACGGCTTCAACCAAGGAAGACCCAAATCAAATAAACAAAAAAAATGACTCATTACTTTGACTGTACTTGTGCTGGAAAATTTAATACATTTTTCTGGTCCACTGCAGAAAACCTATGACATCGGGGACATTCGTATTCCTCACCAAGAAACACTCATCTCTGGAGTTATCTACCTTTATGGTACCAATAGTAGGAACACTGTATAGTTTTGCTAGAGTTATTTACCTTGACTGTACTTGTGCTGGAAACTTTAATAATTTTCTCTGGTCCACTGCAGAAGAACCTGTGACCCCGGGGACATTCATATTCCTCACCAAGAAACACTCTCAAGTTCAACTCACTGATTTCTGAAAGATGAATTCTTTCATGGTTAATTTTTTGCCAGCTAGTTTCATCTGATGATGACCCTTGCAAACAATTTTAACCCAGATCAAGCCCGACAATTGTTGGAACTGATCTGGATCCGAACCATTTTACACTGATGGTTATCCTGATGAAATTTTCAAAAATGAAAAACAAATAACAAACAGAAGACAAAAAAGCATGAAAAATAACTCGGCATGCAAAGAATAAACTGTCTCTATACTGGTGTTACTAATTACTGTTGTACTAACTGTTTAAGACAGGCTATAAAACCAACTATTTTACAGAAACCAATGAATTACATCTTGTTGAACTGATCGTTCATTTTTTCAATGGAAACAAACAATATATGCTTCAAAATAAAGTTTAACTTGCTGAAAGCTTAAATCATATAGGGCTACCCTAGCCGATATTTTAAATGTCCGTTGTTACTAATTATTGGTGGATATGTAAACAAATGCTCTTGAAAACTATCTGGCTGGAAAACCCTACATGTGATGGATTTCTATATTGAAACAATTAGTGGCCTTCAAAGCGATAGCAGTAAAGGGCCTGTTTGAAAGTGTATTATATTTTCTTTGCCTGCTTTTGAGAGGTATACCACTTTTTTAATGTGGGTGAAAAAAAAGTCAACACTACAATGTGTTTACAAAGATAATACTTGTTGTCTTTCATTCATGGTCACTAATATCACCACATCTATGTTCCATAATCATAAACAGATCACATAGTCTATATTGGGGATATGTCCTTCCAGAGAGTGCACTAAAAGAGCGTAGACAAACAAGATAAAATAGAGGATGAATTTTTTATGTCTACAACTTTCAGCTATATTTGGGCATAATGTGACCCATGTGCTGAGACAAAGTATGAAGTCATTTTTAGTCTTTACGCAGGGAACCAGGTTGCCAAAACCTTCCACAACAAGCAGACCTACTTTTCCAATGGGAATTTCTTACTTATTTTCAATGAAAACATATCTTTAATAATATATAACGGCGAATTTTGATGATTTTGGACTATACAAACAAGATGTAAGTCATTTACCCTCAGAAATAACATTTCTGCATTATTTTTTCTTCAATGACAAGAGAAAAATGTATTGTAAACAACGTTGGGTGAAAAATTCCAAATGATAATGACTTATGCGATAGTCATTTGGAGGAAACGGAATACACCGGTAATTAGTATACACAGGTAATTAGTGAACGAGGAATATAAGTGTAATGAATTCTTCCATCTAGTCTAATACAACTGATAGTTCCCACTCAACCAATAGTTACTTCCCTTTGAAATATAGGTCAGCCATCTTGTAGATCAAAAATCAATAAACTAAATAGGGTTAAAATAGAAAATCCTTTTTTTAACCTTTCAGGACAAAGTTTTTGTGTCAAATCAAATATGATTATTTTGATATCTGTTTATGCATATATTATACAACTGTACACTGTACAAGGATGCAGAGGTTTTTAGAAAAATAGGTATATGTATTTTTTTACTATTTGCTTATTATTTTTGACCTATAGGATGGCTGACCTATATTTCAAAGGGAAGTAACTATTGGCTGAGTTGGAACTACCAATAAAGTTGGGACAGTCTTATGTTTAAAGAACTTTACCTTTACTAATGTGTTTCCAGGGTTTGAGTGACCCCCGTTTTTCTTTTTTTAAACAGCTTTAAATTGAACTTAGAAGAACGGCACTTAGCATGTGGATTTAAATGCACACCGTGTAACTAAAACTTATTTTTAGGAGACGCCCTTATTTGTAAATGAAGCCCGAATCCCCTGTACAAAAGAATAACTTAGTTGTTTTTTCCTGTGAATATACCCATGTGTACCCCTATATCATACACGTGGTATATTTGCATTGCATAGTTTGTGATTTCAAACATTGGTCCAGTTAAGCAATTTTAGCGTGAAGCTGCGACTGTCTTCGTCAGTTTAAACACGTGTTTAAGTTGCTCAAAACAAGTGTATCATCGAAACGGTTCTTTTGAGTACACACCAAATGTTTTTTGGTTGAGAAACAGGAAAAATAATTGTCTGTTACGCACTCTTATCTGACGGACTGACGAATTACATCCACTGACCTGTATAAGCCATGTTTTATTTATATCGCTAGGTTCACCTGGGGACTAATTCAAAGAGGAGCTGCAAAAACACACCAAAATTCCATCTAATCACAGCCTGTACAAAACATCTTACTTATGTGGAAAAAAATAATAAAAAAACAGGGGTCATTTAAGTCCTGGAAACACTATAATATTAGTGTACATTTGTATTTTGTTACTTGAAAATAAGTTCTTGCAAAAAATTGCACATGATGAGAAATGAAATTGCATAAAATGGCAGACCTGTTGCATACTCCCTATATTGTGGCATCCATAAAGTTTCATAGCATGATCAACTATTTATCTTGACAAATAATCAACTAACTGATCTGGACCTTCATTTTATATCTTCACCCTCAAAGGGCCAATCAGGACTGCAGCAGCTGACAAATTTTGTGGCATCTTTCCTAATTTTCAAAAAAACATGAGGTATGATATTTCATGAGATTATCTGGACCCATACTGTTTGACATAAGGATATAACTGACAGGAAGTTGAAGTGAACTTCTGCAAATAGTTTGGACCCAGATCAGGCGTGACAATTGTTTTGTCTGATCTGGACCCATGCTGTTTGACATAAGGATGTAACTGACAGGAAGTTAAGGTGAACTTTTGCAAATAGTTTAGACCCAGAATAGTTTGGACCCAGATCAGGCGTGACAATTGTTATGTCTGATCTGGATCCATACTGTTTGACATAAGGATGTAACTAACAGGAAGTTGAGGTGAACTTTTGCAAGTAGTTTGGACCCAGATCAAGCTTGACAATTGTTAGGTCTGATCTGGATCCATACTGTTTGACATAAGGAGGTAACTGTCAGGAAGTTGAGGTGAACTTTTGCAAATAGTTTGGACCCAGATCGGGCTTGACAATTGTTAGGTCTGATCTGGATCCATACTGTGTGACTTAAGGATGTAACTGACAGGAAGTTGAGGTGAACTTTTGCAAAAAGTTCGGACCCAGATCAGGCTTGACAACTGTTAGGTCTGATCTGCACCCATGCTGTTTGACATAAGGATGTTACTTACATTAAGTTGAGGTGAACTTTTGCAAATAGTTTGGACCCAGATCGGGCGTGACAATTGTTAGGTCTGATTTCGACCCATGCTGTTTGACATAAGGATATAACTGAAAGGAAGTTGCTGTGAACTTTTGCAAATAGTTTAAACCCAGATCAGGCTTGACAGTTGTTAGGTCTGATCTGGACCCATACTGTTTGACATAAGGATATAACTGACAGGAAGTTAAGGTGAACTTTTGTAAATAGTTTGGACCCAGATCGGGCTTGACAATCGTTAGGTCTGATCTCGACCTATGCTGTTTGACATAAGGATATAACTGAAAGGAAGTTGCTGTGAACTTTTGCACAGTTGAATTAATAAGTACAAGAAATTTAGAACTGCTGTTCTTTTACAATTTTGAATTTTTCTTCTTTAGTACCCTAATCTTTGAAATTGATGTGATAATGCTATAATACTTCATTGTTGAAATATAAAACACACATCCACTTATTTGCCACATTATGTTATATAGTTCTGCAAATATATCAAGAGCTAAAACTTCTTTTACATGTGGACATTATGTCACATTCATTTTTTTTGTTTCTTTTTTGTTATTGTGTTGTTTAAACGATATTCTGCTGCTGTGCGTGACTTGTCTGTAATTGTAAACTCTGTATGCCAGGCTTTTGTATGGAGAAACTTACTTATAGATAATGGATGACTTGATAACTATTTTTTCCCAAAATTGTCGAGGCCTAAAAAACATGCAAAAAAGGAGAGATTTATTTCAATACATTCGGTCAAAGAAATATAATATAGCATGCTTACAGGATGTCCATATTGATAGAAAAATGTTTTCTTACGTAAAATCAGAATGGGGATATAATATTGTATTAAGTGCTAAAGAAGGTACAAATGCAAGCAGGGGTGTTATGATATTGATAAACAATAACTTTGCATGTGATACAGGACAAATTTTAACAGACCCGGATGGAAATTTTATCATTATGGAATTAACAATTCTCACCAAAAAAATTACTCTAGTCAGCATTTACGGCCCAAATGAAGATGAGCCAAATTTCTATAAAAACCTCAAGCAAAAGATACAAGATTTTGGAAATGAAAATGTTATAATTTGTGGTGACTGGAATTTAGTTTTAAATCCTGATGTTGATACTGAAATCTATTTGCACATAAATAACCCAAGAGCTAGAACGGAAGTCCTTAAATTTATTGAGGAAGATAATTTTATTGATGTATACAGGAATTTACATGATGAAAAAGGATTCACATGGAGGAAATTAAATCCAGTGAAAAAACAAGCTCATCTAGACTTCTTTCTAGTTAGTGAAGAAAGTTTTGAATTTGTCTATGACAATTGTGTGGTATCAGGCTACAGAACAGATCATTCAGGAACCATACTTAAACTTAAATTTAATAATAATGAGCGCAGAAAAGGTTACTGGAAATTCAATAATTCCCTTCTAAAAGACAATGAATACATTCAAATAGTTAAAAAGGCAATTGAAGAAGTGAAAAATACATACAAAATTATAGATGTCCAACAAGATAGAGAATTTAATAATAATAATAATGATAATAATAATAACAACATCAATAATAATAATAATAATAATAATAATAATAATAATAATAATAATAATAATAATAATAATAATAATAATAACAACATCAATAATAATAATAATAATAATAATAATAATAATAATATCAATAATAATAATAATGATAACAACAACAACAACAATATCAACAATGATAATAATGATGATATAGAAAACACATATTCTATTAATGATCAGCTTCTATTAGAAATGATTCTTTTAGCCATCAGGGGAGAGACAATAAAATACAGCTCTAGAAAAAAAAGAGAAAATACTAAACAAGAAAAGGAACTAGAAGAGGATATATCACAACTAGAAAGAAATATCTCTGAAAATTTACAAATAGTGAGTGATGAAGATTTAAATCTATTAGAAAACAAGAAAAACAGACTAAATGAAATAAGAAAACATAAAATTGAAGGAGTAATGATAAGATCAAGATGTAGGTATGAAGACCTTGGGGAAAAACCTTCAAGTTATTTTTTAAATTTTGAAAAGAGAAACTTCACTAATAAGGTAATCACAAAAATAATAGAAGGTAATGGTCAAGAAAGTTTAAGCACAGAAGAAATCTTAAATAGCCAAAAAACATATTTTAAAAACCTGTATAGTGAAAATATTTTAATTGATGACACATCTATTGAAGCACAGATAGGGGTAAATAATCTTAAAATGACTAAAAATGAGGCTGAGTCATTGGAAGGCAATATAAAATATTCTGAGCTGGCAGAAGCATTAAAAAACATGAAAAACTCAAAAACTCCAGGAAATGATGGGTTCACGGCTGATTTTTTTAAATTCTTTTGGATTGATCTCAAAAACTTTATTCTTAACTCATTAAATTATGGTTATAAAACAGGATCATTATCAATTACCCAAAAACAAGGTATAATCACTTGCCTTCCAAAACCAAACAAATCACCATTTTACTTGAAAAATTGGCGACCAATCTCTCTCCTGAATGTAATTTACAAGCTAGCATCCTCAGTCATTGCATCCCGTCTTAAAAAGGTTCTGCATAAACTTATACATGAAGATCAAAAAGGTTTCATTGCTGGTATATTTATAGGAGAAAACATTAGATTAATATATGACGTCCTCTTTGAAACAAAACAACAACAAATTCCAGGTTTAATACTTTCAATTGATTTCAAACAGGCTTTTGACTCAGTATCATGGAAATTCATTCACAAAGCTCTGGATTACTTTAATTTTGGACCTTCCTTCAAAAGATGGATCAAATTATTTCAAAATGGCTCAGAGTCATGTATTCTACAAAATGGTCATATGACTGAGTATTTTATTCTACAAAGGGGCTGTAGACAAGGAGATCCTATCTCACCATACATTTTTATTCTCTGTGCTGAGGTACTAAGCCACATGATTAGAAAAGACAATCTTATTAAGGGTATTTTGATACAAAATAAAGAATATAAATTAAGTCAATATGCAGACGACACTCAAATTTTCTTGGATGGATCTGAGTTATCTTTAAGGAAAACTTTAGCTAAATTAAAATCATTTCACTCTTTTTCTGGACTTCAAATAAATGTAGAAAAAACAAGAGCAATATGGATTGGGTCAATGAATAAATCAAATCGTAAGATGTGTGAAGATTATAAATTAGACTGGAACCAGGGGCCTTTCAAAATCTTAGGAGTAACTTTCACACCAGAGGTTTTCGACATATGGGACCAAAACACAACAGATATCTTGAAAAAAGTGGAAAATACTATAAAAACTTGGTCAAAAAGGAGACTTTCATTACAAGGGAAAATAACTATTATAAAATCACTAGCCATTGCAAAATTTGTTCACCTTTTTTTAGCTCTACCTAACCCTCCTGGAAATCTGGTAAAAACTTTGAATAAATTATTTTACAAATTCATTTGGAATTCAGGACCTGACAGAATAAAAAGGCAATATATAATTAAAGATATTACAAAAGGGGGTCTGAGAATGATTAAAATTGATAGCTTTGTTACAGCATTAAAAGTAACTTGGTTTAGACGGCAAATTGCTCAGACTGATTGCTCTTGGGGCAGTCTGTCAAACATAAATATAAGCAGTTTACTGACTAAAGGGGGCCACTACGCACATATAAAAGCATACGAAATAAACAATCCCTTTTGGAAAGACATGCTCTTAAGTTGGAAACAATTTTGCCAAGCGGTTGAAATCGAGACACTAGAAGAGATATTATATAGTCCAATTTGGTTTAATTCTAATCTGAATAGGGGACAAAATTTATTTATTAAAGAATGGCATGATAAAGGTATAAGGAATGTTATAGATTTATTAAATGCTGAAGGACAGTTTTATCATTTTAATAGATTAAAAGACACTTATGATATACATGGAACTTTTTTAGACTACCAGTCAATTCTGAGAAAATTACCTGCCTTCTGGAAAAATAAAATAAACCAAAATAGTGTGAAATGTAAAAATTTGAGGCAAAATGTGGCTCAAAATTGCTATGTCAAAATATTGTGCAAAGATAAAAAAGGTAGCAGGACAATTTATGATATTCTTATAGGAAATAAGGATTTAACTCCTCCACTGCGAAAATGGGTGAACATATTTGGAAATATATCAGAAAATGACTTGAATAGTTATAACACTATGACTAAAAATATTAAAGAGGCAAAATTACAGGAATTTCAATTCAAAGTCAATAATCATATACTTGTAACAAAATCCTTTCTTCTCAAAATTAAAAAGGTAGACAATGATAGATGTTCTTTTTGTAATCAAGAATCTGAAACAATAATACATGTCCTCTTTCTTTGCAATAAAGTAAAAGAATTTTGGGTAGCTCTTCAGAACTGGTTGAGAATTCAAGCTAATATTGAACTTGAATTAACAGCAAAAAATATTCTGTTTTTAAAACCTACAAAAAATGGATTATTGAATCATATACTACTTTTAGCAAAGTATTTTATATACAAAACAAAGTTTTATGCCAATCGTATAATTTTAGAAAACTTCTGTATCTATTTGAAGAGGAAATATAAAAATGAAAAATACATTTCAAAGATTCACAATAGACAAGAAAAATTTCAAGCTAAATGGTCCGCTTTACATCAAGTACTAGAAGAAACATAGTACTCCACAACTAGGTTATTTTCCCTTGAACCACTCCTCAAGATAAAGATTGTTGTGTGGAAATGAAAGTGCAGTTAAGGATAAAATTAAATGAAATCATAAGTCATCAAAACTTATAGAGCCACATGTATTGACAGGTCACGCAGAGCAAATCAGAATGAAACTGTCTTCATAGATAAAGGAACTTCATAATTATAGACACTACATTTTAATTGCCATAATATACCATATTTTCCTAAATATTTAGACAGTGACTCAGGTAGAATATACAGTGTTATTCATCTGCGCAATAAATTCATAATATTCTGATGTTTAAATTATTAGGAGACATATGGTATAGACAATATATTTAGGCACAACCTGATGTAATTAACGAAAGAAGGAAGAAAGCTGGTGAGAGAGTACATAACAAGGAAATTCAAAACCATGTTTGTTAAATCAGTAATTGTGTGTATATATATATGTGATTGTAAATGATTACAAATAAAATATGAAGACTGAAAAAAAAAAAAAAAAAAAAAAAAAAAAAAAATTTCATGAGATTCGTCTGCCCTCAAATTATAGGTGGGGCTTGATGGGTTCAAAAGGATATTTGCTTTCATAACAATTTTTTGAAAAAGTTGACTTTGAAAAATATCAGTAGATGACAAAGCATCACAATATATTATTACACAGCATGAAAAGAGCTAATACATATTTACCTTGCTTTGCTCTTTTTTGTTTAGATTTTTTACCCATAGCTTCTCCAACTGCTGGCCATTTATCTTTCTCAGCTCTCACAGTCACATCCCATGGTAACAGGAAGTTACTACCACCCAGAAATCCTGGCAGATCCAGACCTAAAAATATACCAGAACTTGTTAGATTTTTTACCCATAGCTTCTCCGACAGCCGGCCATTTATCTTTCTCAGCTCTCACAGTCACATCCCATGGTAACAGGAAGTTACTACCACCCAGAAATCCTGGCAGATCCAGACCTAAAAATATACCAGAACTTGTTAGATTTTTTACCCATAGCTTCTCCGACAGCCGGCCATTTATCTTTCTCTGCTCTCACAGTCACGTCCCATGGTAACAGGAAGTTACTACCACCCAGAAATCCTGGCAGATCCAGACCTAAAAATATACCAGAACTTGTTAGATTTTTTACCCATAGCTTCTCCGACAGCCGGCCATTTATCTTTCTCAGCTCTCACAGTCACATCCCATGGTAACAGGAAATTACTGTCACCTAGAAATCCTGGCAGATCTAGACCTAGAAATAAATCAAATTCAGATGACACAGACTGAACTGACCCCCTGCCATTTGTTTCACCATTGTAATTGCAGTACCTTATAACATCTTATTATAACATAAATTTGGATACAATAGTCATGTTTTGGCTCCCAAATATTTTTACCATCAAATTTTACTTTAGGAATTATAGGAAAACAGTCATTAAATGGCCATTTTCCTGTAATTTCCTCTTAAAATTATCCCTTTATAACACAATTCACTTATAACTCTGTTCATTCCTGTGGAACCCAAATATAGTTTTATAATTATAAAGGGACTGCTCTGTATTTGCCAATTGATTGTTTGTTTGGTTGATTTGTTTCTTTATTGCCTATTCATTTATTTTCAGTCATGTCGGGACGTGTCATCCTATGTTGAACCAGTACAATGTTGCAGATAAAGTGTCTTGCTCAAGGGCATAACACAGCAATTCTGCCTGCGGTGAGCCTCGAACCAGCAACACTTCTATTCTCAGTCTAACCTTCTACCAACTGAACCACTGTGCCAGGGTTGCCACTTATTTTCCATTCCAAATTCTCTGACTTTTCCCTGACTTGTGACCAATTTCCAGACTTCTTATCATAGCCGTACGGCGCATTTTTGTGCAATATAAATAAAAAAATGCATGACCATATGTTTATGACGGCCTCCCAGCTCCCCTAACAGCCGTC
The DNA here is from genome assembly GCA_964019695.1 of Loripinus fragilis. Classification (NCBI taxonomy): domain Eukaryota; kingdom Metazoa; phylum Mollusca; class Bivalvia; order Lucinida; family Lucinidae; genus Loripinus; species Loripinus fragilis. The sequence goes on along the minus strand of OZ026531.1, from coordinate 9,974,344 downwards.
CTCGTCCACCACAAGTTGAATTCTACCTAAATGTATCTAAGGTTTGTTGTTGCCAATTTTTTTTTAGAACATCTTTTATGTATTCATAATCTTTAGCTGGCAAATATAGAGAAATTAGGCTTAAAAATGTCATGTGAAAAATTGTTGCATACCTGAAAACAGACATGAAGTAATACATACCATTGAAAAGGAAAATGAACATAAAGGATGGGGCTCTTGCAAGTACACATGTTAGTCTGCATTTGACTGTTTACTATTTGAAAAAGATGTTGTATATTCCACAGAATCAACATCTGTACTCAACAAGCCCCACCATTTATGTTAAAATTCTCTGGTAAGTAGACAATGATTAACCAGTTACTGGTTGGCAGCACTAACAGCATTATTATTTACAAAAAGCAGCATAATTGAAGCAAAGAGATCATTATAAATAATGAAGCAAACAAAAAAATGTATGTGACTCCTTGAAATGGTTTAAGTTTTAAACAGTTTTAACATTAAATGCATGTACCTGTAACTTACCTGTCTGTCACTGACACACTCATTCAGTTTGCTTATAGTGCTTAAAAATGGGATACATCCTCTAAACAACTATCTAGGCTTACAATCAATAACTGGTTAGAATGTTTACTTTGCCAGTTTTGGCTCAGGAGGCAAGGGACGCCAGGCCCTATCAGTCTTCCTACTATTCTCTAAATATAAAAGCTGATTTCCACAAAAAAAGTTTGAATGTGAAATTTATATAATCCTTCAACAAAAGTTTGGCTATAGGGTTATTCTAGTAGGGATATTTTGTCAAATGAAGAATCCTATCAAACAAGGTTAATACTGAAAAATGAAATCAGTTTTAAATCTGTTGACCATAAAAATAAAATTTTGTTAATCTTTACTTTTCAGAAGACTGCCATAGCCATACCATTTCAAGGGAAATTTGAAATTCTCTGACTTTTCCCTGACTTTTTGCATTTTTTCTAAATTTCCCTGACTCATATCAAAATTCCCTGACTTTTCCCTGACCTGGAAAAAATTTCATTTTCCAGACTTTTTTCCCTGACCGTGGCAACCCTGCTGTGCTCTGTAGACAAAAACATAGGCAAAACAGCGTTGGTGTAAAGTTTCAGTGTAGGCAAAATGGGAGAAGGTTTTGGTTTGGTTTGGTTTGATGCTTTACTTCTCACTCAACAGCTATGGTCATGTCGGGATGGTCAGTTCACCTAACCACACCTTTTTTCCTGGGCAAGCTTGACTAAGCAATTAACCAGTACTTCTGGCACATACTTTCGCTTGTAACTGACAAAAACCTTTCTTGAATCAGAGGAAGGAGGAGAATGGCAGTTGAAATTATTTCATGATCAATCTCCAAGAAAGTATGGCACTGGGAATAGGTCTGCATGGTTGTTAGATGAAATGGTAACATATCAAATTATTACCTGTGGAGTGATTATACAAAGTTGATTTTCCCAGGCAGCACAGTGACCAGGAAGGAAACTTTGGTAACAAACCCGGTGGAGATTCTGTATGGATCATACCAGGAAGATACTCTGTTGTGGAGTGCTGACGTGTTGGTGTAGGGCTTACTGTAAGAAAATAAGGATAAATAGTGAATTATACAGTAAAACCTTTCAAAAACGACCACTCAAAAATAGAAAAAAAAGGTCTTAACGAAAAATGGTAGCTTAATGAAGAACGAAAGTATTGCAGAATGTTATCTTGGAGCATTCTGCAATACTTTTGACCTGCATTAAGTGATAATCGGTCTTGAAAGCCAATTTTTTGTCTTCTTTTTGAGTAGCCGCTTAAGACTGGTTTTATTGTATTTAGTTAAATTGTGAATAATGCTTGATTATCGGCCAATTTACATTAATTAGCAGTCAATTACCACTAATTGAAAAAAAATTGTTAAACATAATGAATTCTATTACTGATCGCCTATATATATAGCCAATGGTTAAATTCAGTAATTTATTGATAGATCAATCACTACACAGACTAGCACGACATCATTTGCCCACCAGTTTCATTTTCATGACTTCATCTATCACCCATAGCCTTGTAACAAAAGATGGCGTAACATTGTTTTAACAATTAATGGGTATTTAAACATACATAAAAATAAGCATTTCGGTCAAATTAAGAGTCAAGGAAAATTCTAGCAGTCTGTTCAAGATGGCAGAATTGTTATAGACTCTGAAGTGTTTGGCAATGTTGTTGCTTTATATATCATTGTCTGTCGGTTAGTCATAAGTGGATGAATCACTCGCGCTTCATGCTCCTGATTTATCCACTTTAATGATTGACCTCAAATCAGTGATATATTAAGCAACAAATCACTGCAAGTATGAATCTATTTTTTAATTAACAATCAATTCTTAATTTTTCATCTGACACAACTGCACAATTATCATATCACTTCCCATCTTGGAGTGATATAACATCATGTATTGAAATAAAAAATTACTAGCAATAAAAAATAAGGAAAGTGTTTAGCATCAAAAATATAGTAAATTATTTATTCATATTTTGTAACAACAAACTACCACTTTTATTTGCAATCATCAATAATATGAGCCATGTCATGAGATTTCCAACAATGTGGTATGTACGACCAACAAAGGCTCAGACCAGCCTGGGCATGTGCGCAGACTGATTAGAGCATTTGCTAGTCGCTTAAATATTCTATGAGTGTTAAGCTACCAACTGAACACCATTTGGAGTTTCTTTGCTTCAAAGGAGGCTGCACAGGCTCGTCTGAGTCTACACTTGTCAAAATGCCACATTGTTTGAAATCACATGTCACGGCTCATATATCAAATTAAGCATACCTGAATGTGGTGTCAGCGGTGTTTGTGGCACAATAACATCTGGATTAGAAACCATTTCTTGGTCATGGAAAGGACTGCATGTACTCTGTTCTCCATGTACATAAGGATCACTGCTTTCCCCTGTATGACCTAGAGTTCACAGATTATTCAAATTATTACAAATGCACAAAAAATGATGTGTAACAATCCAACATAGATATTGTCGATATCAATGCATATGCAAAATTCTATCAATTTGTTCTGAAGATATTGAGCGGAAACAAAAATCTGACGGACGAACGGATGGACGGACAACCCAAATCCAGTATAGCCCCCCTTTTGAAAAGCAGGGCTGTAATACTCAGTGCATGTTTGTCATCTGGATACCCATAAACATGCACTTTGGTGACTTTTGATAAAAAAAAATATTATATGGAAATTATAGCCTGTGTCCCATCAATAGATACAATGAACTATCCTGACTTAACTTATCAAACTTTATGGAAAATTCCATTGGTCTACAAAGTGTTAAAACTGTTGTTACCTACATCAATGCCTACTTGAATTACTAGTCCACAGTAATTGGAAACACACACTAAGTAATGCTGAAAAAAGTAAATAATTCTAGCTATAGCTATAAAATGTTTATTTCTTTTTTATTTGCTGCTCCTATTGTGGTTACTACAGGTTTTGTAAAGTAGAGCTTTGTGTCCTTTCTTGGTTTGGCGATTGCCTTGCTAAATAAGGATGCTGGTGGCTTTGCTTACATGCAGATTTTTCTTACTCATATGAGTGAATTGTTAGTTCATTTGTTTCTCCTTCTCTGGGTGCCATAGGATGTCTGTGATCTTATAATTGTGGCATTTACCTGCTGATATTTGTTTGTTTTTTAACTCTGGGAAATTTTTCATGTTTTTTTTTTCGTTCTTTGAATACCATCTGAGTGTCAAACAGATTGGATCCAGATCAGGCCCGACATATTGTCGGGCCTGGTCTGGGTCCAAACTGTTTGCAAAAGTTAGCAGATGACCTCAATAGGCCTCACAGCTTAATGCCAGATCCTACTTATACCAGGTACTTATATTTCATGTATCAGGAAATTATTCTGAATAAAATATTGTTTAAACCAAAGGTTATCAGCAGATGACGCTAGGAGGTAATGAGCTAATGTGGTCCAGGTCCCATCTACAAATTTATTTTACTATCCAAACAAGATTATGCAAACCTTCAGGTGAGACAAGTTTATGGACGTCTGACTGATCAAGATGAGGTGTGTCTTCCCGGTCTAATAGAGGACTGTTCTGCCTCTCTGTTTGGGATGGTTCCCGCTCTTCCTGGGGATTAGCTGAAACTAGATAAAGTTTCCTTTTAAAAGGAAAGGCTTGACCAGTTGAGGTTTCTATACGTCCCATCAAGACCCTTTCAGTTATATAGGGATGGGTCTTCCTGGGTGGAACCAGTACTAAGCTAGGATTTATGTTCTTGTTCATTGACACAATGCAGTGATGCCTGTGAGGCTCTTACATGCGGCCCCTTGGTGTTGAGTCAAGCGCTGTACTACTGAGCCACTGCGCTGCCATGACCAGTTGAGGTATGGCTAATGTTTGTGTTGTTTATGAAATGGGGTGTAGTGGTTGCAAAAGATAAGTTAGACATCATTCATATTATAAAATTTATATCAAAAGTAACTAACAAATATTTTGAGTGGACATTTCACAAGTGACAGGTAAAAAATGTAAAAAAAAATATTTTAGTAAGATGTGTATTTATTTAAGAATGTTTAATGTTGAAAAATAACATATGAGCTGACTTTCAAGGAAGCTTGTTTTTTGTATTTCAGACTGATTAACTGGAATTTTTGTTTTGATTATATAGTGAAAACAATGACAATGATTTGTATTGTAGTTAAATCTGTAATGATTTGTTAGCTTGTTGTAAAAAACATGTTTACTCATGAATCAGCTCATGATATGTGTAAATTGAAGTTTTAATTAAACAAAATATTTGGGTACAGCCTCAACTAATTCAATCAAATCGAAGGTAAGCAGTACAGCTGCTCCTTCTGGTGTTGGATTCCCTGTAACATCCCTGGAATGTGAACCAAATACAGAGTATGTTCTTTATGTTGGATTATAATTAGTGCCACAGTGATATCATCCAATGTAAGCAAAGGAAATTGGACACAATAAAACCAGATCGGACTTCCACATGTTGGATTATCCAATTGATACTGCATGCGTAATGACAGCCCCATGTAGTTTGCAAATCGAGGGAGATCTGATGCCATAAAAAACTGATTTCCATGATACCTATCATGTATAACATTCGAGAAGAGTGAATCACAATACAATAAAATCCAATCAACATTGTGGGTTCTCCACTCGGAAACTGCAAACAATGATGAGAAAATCAATGCTGCAAAAACCAATTGCTGTACATTGATACCCAGCATTATTGCCAAAACTGAGGGCATTGTCCTGATGATAAGATCTAACAACTGATTTCACGCTGAACAATAATTTGCTTGTGATTATACCTTTAGAGTATGTTGTTGTTAAGCCATTGTGTTTGCTTTCCTTGTGTTTGAGGAGACATTAAACAGTGACAGGTAAAACAATTTTTTAATAAGACGTCTATTTATTCAAGAATGTTTTAATGTTGAAAAATCACATATGAGCTGGTTTTCGAGGAAACGTGTTTCTGTTTTTCAGACTGATTAACTGCAGGTTTTGTTTAATATATATTGTGAAAACAATGACAATGATTTGTATTGCAGGTAAATCTATAATGATTTGTTTGCATGCTATACAAAACAGGTTTACTCATGAATTAGCTCATGGTATGTGTAAATTAAAGTTTTAATTAAAGGTACAGCCTGAACATATATTGACTTCAGTCTTCAATCAAATCAAAGGTAAGCAGTACAGCTGCTCCTTTTGGTGTTGGATTCCCTGTAACATCCTTGGAATGTGAATCAAATACAGAGTATGTTCTATACGTTGGATTATAAATAAGTGCCACAGTGATATCATCAAGTGTAAGCAAAGGAAATTGGACACAATAAAACCAGATTGGACTTCCTCCTGTATTGATACAGACAAGAACTCAGTATCGTCTAACCTATTTCTGGAGACACCATGCATCATATCAAATAGATACCTAATGTGTAATGACAGCCCCATGTAGTTTGCAAATCGAGGGAGATTCGATGCCATTAAAACAAACACCTGATTTCCTTGATACCTATCATGTATTACATTCGAGAAGAGCGAATTGCAATACAATAAAATCTGATCAATATCGTGGGTTTTCCACTCGGAAACTGCAAACAATGATAAGAAAATCAACGCCGCAAGAGCAATTGCTGTACATTGCTACCCAGCATTACTGCCAAAACTGAGGGCATTGCCCTGATGATAAGATCTAACAACTGATTTCACGCTGAACAATTATTTGCTTGTGATTATACCTATAGAGCATGTTGTTGTTCAACTATTGTGTTTGCTTTCCTTGTGTTTGAGTGGACATTTCACAAGTGAGAGGTAAAAAATGTAAAAAACAAGACCAAACTCTGCTCTGGACCTGCGTCGCCTTGCACATCTTCAATGTGTGAACAATCATTATGCAAAGTTTCAATATAAAGGAATGAAAACTTTTTTAACTACAGATTACACACAAATAAACAATGTAAGCACTCCAAAGGTGGTGTAGACGTAATAATGTCTAAGTTCAACAATCCAAAAATATTATCAAATGTGCACAAAATATAGGGTGCACACAGCCATGTTCAATGTGTGAGCACTCATAATGTATAAAGTTTGAATATGAAGGAATGAAAACTGCTGGAGTCACATATAACACAAACCAGACACCCCCCAAGCATTTTGGATGGATATAATATCTATGTTCAACAGACCTTGAAAAGAAAAAGAAAATATTTATCAAAAGTGCACAAAATAGGAGGTGCACATGTTCAATGTATGTATAATCATTATGCCAAGTTTGAATATTCAGGTATGATAACTTTTGGAGTTACAGATTACACAAACCAGACACCCTCTTAGCATTATAGAGAAAAAATGTCTAAGTTCAAGACCCCCAAAAATGAAAATAAAATGCTGAAATGTATACAAAATAGATGGTGCACATCTTCAATGTATGAACAATCATTATGCAATGTTTGAATATAAAGGAATGAAAACTGTTGGAGTTACAGATTACACGAACCTGACACCCCCTATGCATTTCGGAAGGAAAAAAATGTCTGAGTTCAACACCCTTAAAAAATGAGAAAATATTTATCAAATGTGCACAAAATAGATGGTGCACATCTTCAATGTATGAACAATTATTATGCAAAGTTTGAATATAAAGAAATGAAAACTGTTGGAGTTACAGATTACACAAACCTGACACCCCCTATGCATTTCGGAAGGAAAAAATGTCTAAGTTCAACACCGTGAAAAATAAGAAAATATTTATCAAATGTGCACAAAATGGGAGGTGCACATCTTCAATGTATGAACAATCATTAGGCAAAGTTTGAATATAAAGGAATAAAAACTGTTGGAGTTACAGATTACACAAACTAGACACCCCAAAAGTGTTGCGGACAGACGGACAAATAGACAAACGAACTTACGGACAGACGGACGGATGGACGGACGGAGTGGACCCACTACTAGACCTGCTTTCGCTAAAGCGACGCAGGTAAAAATACAAATTACAAGCCTTTCATTTTAATATAACAACTAAAAACATTTAACAGAAAAAATGAACATAAACAACATGAAAATATTATGTATAGAGTACAATGCAGTGTACAACGGACATATACTATGGATTATGCCTTAAAATTTCCTGATGTTGACCTGTACAATGATAAAGGATGGCAGAAATGAGATACATTTTTGTGAGTGCAACATACAGATGGTGGAAATGAGGTGCGCTTTTGTGATTGCAACATACAGATTATAAGTCTTTAATATAAATATGTGAAATTTCAAGACTTGAATCATCTTCTGGCTTTGTAGTCATGTTTTGTTGACCTAGCCAAAACCAACAAGACAGGTTTTCTTACAACATAACCTATAGACAAATATTATATGAGTTGGGACATGAAAAATGATATTTGAAATTTAGGTTTTAAGAAGTTAATGAATTGTAATGTCTAAGTTAAAACATGAAAAACAGTGATACAGTTACTAACATGGGACATGTTGATATATAGAGACTATTTGTTTGAGTGAAGGAAATAATGCAACAAGAAACAAAAGGTAATTTGAAAAATATACATGCAAGAGTTATATTTTTATGGATGACATGTTGTTTGGATGTGCCTTACAAATGTATGAAGATTTGTTGAAATAACTCTGACGGTTATCAAGTTATAGAGCGGACACACTTTGTGACGGACAGGCCCATGAACAGATGCAAGGGGGAAAATATACATGCAAGAGTTATGGTTCTTGTGCATGACATGTCATCTGAATGTGGTTTACCATAACTCTGCTTTGGATATTTTTGAAGAAATTTCCTTTTGATCATGTGCAATGCTATTTCATGCCCGCTCTATATCTTGATAGCCATTAAAGGTATTTCAACGAAACTTCATACATTTGTAAACAGAGTTATGGTTCTTGTGCATGACACATTGTCTCATTGTGCTGTAGAAATGTATGAAGTTTCGACCAAATAGGTTTAACAGTGTTCAACTTACAGAGCGGACACAAAATTGCATTTAGTTATGTTACAAGGGGAATAATTTGAAAAATGAACATGCAAGAGTTATGGTTCTTAAGCATGACATGTCGTCTGAAGGCAATTTACAAATGAATGAAGTTTCGTTTTAATACCTCTAACTGTTATCAAGTTATAGAGCTGACACAAAATAGCATTGCAAATGATCAAAGGGAAATAACTCCAAAAATATCCAAAGCAGAGTTATGGTTCTTGTGCATGACACGTTGTCTGAATGTGCTTTACAAATGTATGAAGTTTCGTTTTAATACCTCTAACTGTTATCAAGTTATAGAGCGGACACGAAATAGCATTGCAAATGATCAAAGGGAAATAACTCCAAAAATATCCAAAGCAGAGTTATGGTTCTTGTGCGTGACACGTCGTCTGATTGTGCTTTACAATTGTATGAAGTTTCGTTGAAATATCTTTATCGGTTATTAAGTTATAGAGCAGACATAAAATAGCATTGCAAATGATCAAAGGTGAATCACTCCAAAAATATCCAAAGCAGAGTTATGGTTGTTGTGCATGACACACCGTCTGAATGTGTTTTACAAATGTATGAAGTTTTGTCGAAATATCTCTTACAGTTTTCAAGTTATAGATCAGACACTATTTTGTGACAGACAGACAGAAGGGGAAAAACAATATGTCCCACATAATTACTGCATTTAACTTACATAACTATAAGATGTTAAATAAATGACAAACTCTACAAACGGTTACAATGTACTTGATAAACATTACCATATAACGAGCCTGTGGTATCTTGGGGTGTCCTATGGTAATGCACCCTTTTGACTGGGGCACTTTGGCTTGGGGACGTTTGCCTGTTAGATTTTAGGTGCACCCTTTTTTTTCTGGGACACTTTGACTTGGGGACGTTTGCTACTCTTCATATAATAAAATGGCATAATGTCTTACTTCTGTTTCTTCCTGTCATGCGGTATACTTGGTTTTGTTCGTAATAATTTACCGGATATTGAGCTCAAGCCAAAAATGAATAGACAATGGTAAAATTAAAGGTTTAAATATTAATATGCCTCAAGCTTTATAGCGAATGTTGTAATATAATCCATATGTCCAAGGCCCTTAGATGCATATTTAGATTTTTTCATTTGTACTCAAAAAAGAACCATCTCATTTAAGATGGTTATTTTGAGCACCCAAAGTATATTTTAGAATTCTGCTAAACAAATTTTGTGTTTCGACTACAGCAGAATCTAGGGCATAGATTTGGCCAGTAAAATTCATTTACGCCCCCACCTCTACCACGGTGGTTCTGTTGTTGATTCATTGTTTATTGTTGCTCCCATTGTTTTGTGTGTGAGCATGGGGGGGTGTCATTTTGTTCTTGTTTTGTTGTGCAATCAACTCGCTGTTGAAGAGAGAGCTCGGTTGCTTTAATTTAATTGTCTTTTGAAGTCATGTGACAACTTTTAGTGTTCCTTGTCTCTTCCTTATGGTGCCGTGGGCTGGTCAGCAGTGTGTGATTGTGGCATTTCCTAGTCATACTTACTTTCTACTTATTACATCTAATCATGAAATGCACTCCAGGCTAATTTATCATAGATGCAAACACTATGGACCCTGATCAGACTGCTCTTTAGGGAGCAGTCTGATCTGGGTCTATACTGTTTGCAATATAGGCTACCATCATAAGTAGATAATCAGATGAGCAAACAGAAGATTTTCGGGAATGGATGGAAAAGAGTTAAACAGCCATCTAAATCAGAAAGAGCCACAACTATATATTGTGACAGGCTCCAAGGAAATTACATTAGAAGTACATCCTCTGATCTGAATTAAATGAATCCCCAAATTCCTTTGAAATAACTCTGGATGCTGGGTAATTTTTTATGCTTTTTTGTGGTCTGCTGATTTTTTCAATATCAACCTTAATTTTTTTTTAAAAATTATTTCAGGAATACCATTAAAGTGTCAAACAGTTTGAATCCAGATCAAACCTTAACTGTTTGCAAAGGTTGTCAGCAGGCAGAGCTAAGCATGTGTAGTTCTGAGCAATCATAATTCCAACTATTGATGGTCAAATGTATTCAAACGTACCTGGTGGTGGTGGAGTAGCAGATTTCAGAGCATCTGTATGATCTGGATTAGGTGTGTGTTCCTGGTCAGGCAGAGGACTGCAGTTACTTTGTCCACCATGTCCATAGAGATCACTACCTCCTTCTGACTGACCTAGATCAATCAAAGCACCAGTCATGATGACAGAAGACAACAAATTTATTAGAGCCAATACAACAACAATACATTTTGGTACTTTTTGCATTGTCAAGCAACAAAGCCTGCACAAATGTGCAGAATCGGACTCAGTCTGAAGCTTAGACCCCTACCCTTGCTTGATATGTCAGCATGGGTGTTAAAGGACACTTTTGCACATATGGGCCTCGACGTGAGAAAACCTGTCTTCTGGGTTGGCGAAAAACAAACGTGCAGACCAGCTCCTGTGCATCTGCAAAGTCTGATCAGCAAATTTGTTATAGTTCCATACCTAACAAACTACAAGTTAAATATCAGTTTTCTAGGTAGTCTCTGTAGCTAAGCAGACTGGTTTGGGTATGACCTCATCAGAAACCCTGAAGACAGAGGCCATATATGATAAGTACCAAATCTCATTGCTGTTCCATTTCATTTATTCTTTTAAACAAGAGAGCCATGTGGCCTGGATCGCTCACCTGAGTTTTATTAACAGTCTCTGATATACATGTAAAACTAGCTATGCCCCCTTGACCCTTGATTTGTTTTAGATATTTGTGTAGAAGGTCACCCAATGACCATTTCTACCAAATCATTGAATTCTGATCAACAGTTTCAAAAGATTTTTAAAGTTTCTGTAGCCGCAATAAGCCACATCCCCAAGATCCAATTAATTTTAGCAATTTTTGTAGAGGATCATTCAGAAAACATTTAAGTGAAGTTTGTTAAAAACTGGATAATTGGTATAAAAGAAGTTGTCATTTAAAACGGACAATGCACAACAAAAGACGCCGGCCATTGATTGATCCCAATAGCTCACTTTGGGCACTTCATGCTCTGGTGAGCAAAAAAGGTGTGATATTTCATGCCATTCCTATATAAGCAGACACTTTACATGAAAAATCAACCATTATTTGGTTTCTTAAATAAGCAAATCATTTGAGTTTTCACACAAAAGCAGTTTAGCCACATAAACCTCTTCATTGTATGTGTCTACAATATAAATCCCTTTAACATAAACTGAAACTGTCCGTAATTTGTAATCCCATAAATACAACTGCAATCCCTTTATAACACACCTCTCTATGACACAAATTTAGATATAACAGTCATATTGTGGCTCCCATATTTTTTTACCATGGAGTTTTACAAAGGAATTATAGGAACATTATCATTTTTAGGTCATTTTCCTAAAATTTCTTTGTAAAATTTCCCTTTATTACACAATCCACTTATATACTAACACAATTCATTCCTATAGACCCCAAAAATAGCAACATAAGGGGTCTGCACTATATACGTGTGTGTGTATGGAGGGATTTAGGGGAAGACAGAGACTCTTTTTGGAATAGAATATCATAGGAGAGCTAAAACGGGAAATCAGAGCAAAGCATTAAGTAAAAATATAATGGCTAATATGAGTTTAGTTGAACTCTACCCACCCCACTTCCCCTAAGGGCCTAAATAATTTTTGCAAATATTTAGGGTAATCTTACTACACCAATAATATTAGCCCATATAAGTCTTTGTGTCAGCACTTCTTGCATTTTCTGACAAAAATATAAAAATAAAACAATCAACTAATGAAGTTGCAAGAACACAGGAATGTAAAAATAGATAAATTTGACCAGCACATGAGATTTTCATATCTAATGCATTTGCTGCCTGCATTCATACAGAGTAGAAGCTAACCAAAAATTAGGACTCTTATTATCACAATCCACTAGTTAGCTGTGAAAGCTTGTTTAACTCTGCCTACTAGTGATGTCTGCTGATAACTTTTGCAAACAGTTTAGACCCAGATCAGCCACAACAAAATGTCAGACCTGGTCTGGGTCATCTGATGGTATTCTTCAAAGAATTTTTTCCAAAAGTTGATTTTGACAAAAAATCAGCACACGACAAAAAGCATGCAAACAGAAAATTTAAGTACCAATATCTCATGTGCTGGCTAAGTTATAAATAAACATGAGAACATCATACCAGACAGATCAAAATCTGATTCTGAAATGTTAAGAAACATACATGTGTTTTATACTTGTAAGGTCTAAGTCATCATCATCATAATCATAATCGGATTCTTGATTAACGTGCAGGTGCAGGGGCATCATCCACATCAGTGGGCCCCTTTCCAGATAACTGGCTAGCTGCTCGCATAGCAGATCTCACAGCTGATCTCCAGGTGCTCCTTTCTTAAGGGTCAACTGTGGTGAGCTTCCACTCACAGCAGTCTTTCTCTGTCAGTTTCTTCCATGTTTGCTTTGGCCTCCCTGCCCCCCCGCTTGCCGTCAATCTGCATATCATATGCTGTTCTGATTGCACCACTAGAATGCTCCACATGCCCGAACCAGCGAAGCCTTCTCTCTCTCAAAATGAGGTCGAGGTCCTCAAGCTGAAGCTTTGCCAGTAGCTCGCTTGACCTTACCCTGGCCACATCCTCTGGCTTGATACTGCAGATCTGTCTGATCATGGCCCTATCATTGAGTTGTAAGCGCTGCAGGTTCGTCTTGGTAAGTGGCCAAGTTTCACTGGCATGGAGCATGGCGCTCCACACGCAAGAGCTGTACACATGGCCAGGGGTCTTGTAAGAGAGGTGGCGGGATGTGAGAACTGGTAGTAGCTCCCTGAACTTCTTCCAGGCGGTTTTCACATGAGTAGTCAAGAGAAAAACTGATTTTATTGTATGTGAACAACTAAAATGCAAATCTGCCTGAAAATCCATGCAGTCTTAACTACAGATAAAGGTATATTATTATATACAATACATATACTTGCTACAATACATAAACTTGCTAATTGCAAATCCATGAAATCTGAACTAGAGATAAAAGTATATTATGCCTAAGGAATAAAGAAACGCAACAAACACTTCAATTCATTGTATGCAAACGATATGATGCAAGTTTTAGTGCAAATGATATTAATTCATGGAAGCAGTATGTATGCGTTAAATTACAGCAGGTTCAACCTAATTACCGATTACATAATCATGCTGGTATGCACATAACCAGCCTAACCCCTGTAGTAAACTGTTGAAATATGGTCAAAAAGCAAACTTTGTATCGTCAACGGTTTTTTTTTGTCTTGAAAATTCTTGGCATCATAGAAATGATCAGCTGGCAACCTTCCTGTAATTTTCTGAAACGGCTTACCGTCATTAACGTCAACTCTGAAAATGGCGTTAAATGTGTAAAATTTCTGATTGAGCTTTATTCAATAAAAGGAAGTTTGCGTCAAGAATTATGACTTGAGATCTTAAAGACATATGCGGCTATTTCCAATGCGCACCTTTCCCGCGTCTGCAAACGGGGAAAGTTGTCTGGGTCCTGTCTTTCGACCCTTAACGGATTCGGATCAACACAGCTTCCGATATTCTTATGTCATATCGGTGTTCCGACATTTTCTTCATAAAATAACTAATTAAAGTGTGTTCGAAATATCTATTGACATCTTTTCAGATCTGATCGTCTCATCACTAAAGACAGATAAATGTAGCTCAGTCGAAATCAAACGACATACACAATAACCCTGGTTACGAATAAAATAGTGGCCGAGTCTATACTATTTGTATGGTTATTTAGAGCGGCGCACGACCTGACCTCGTGGCCTAGTGGTGAGCGTGTCTGGCTACAAAGCCAGAGGACCAGGATCGATTTCCGGATGCGCACATATTTTCAGTGTGTTTTTTCTTTCTTTTTTAACATTTTAATGCTAAATTACTTCATATACTAGTAAAATGGCATCATCAAAACGAACGAAATGGTCATCCCCAAACTTTTAATATTGAATTACGCATGAAACCTATGGGGGTGGGGTTAAATTTGGCCCTCTAGAAAGAGAATTAGTTCGGTGACCCCAGATTTTTATTCTTTTTTCTGAAAGGTATTATAATAGTACATGAATTAAAAATAAATTTTCAAGATTTTCAATATCAGATTTTTTAATACATGATTTATTCTAAAAACAAACTCCCTATTTTTACGAATTGTCAAAATATATCATGCAGTATCTTGTCACAGCATGGGATAACAAGTAAACATGCACATTTTCTTAAAAGTTTGAGGTCATGGGCAGTAATTTAAGTTAAAGGAAAGAAGCTGGCTGAAGATTACAACCGTTTTAGCTCAATAATTAGGACCAGTGTTATTATTTTATATATCTAGAAAATTGGTCAAATGCTGTAAACTTCAATATGAGATTCTGAAAAAATAAGCACGGTGACATATCCTTTTTATTTCATAAATGGATAGCCCATGCATAAAACAAACTGTATGCAAAGTATTGAAAATATTTCAATATGGGAAGTATTTAGTAGCATATGTCCTTAAGATGTCAAAAAACATTGCTTCTAACGTCCAAATTCGATATACTACATTTAACTGATTTCTATAATGTTTATGCGTTTTTCCAATGAGAGAATGGTCCAATGATAAAGTTTGGGTTACAATTAGCAAGTTTAGTGCTCACTTTCAGCATATAATCAGGTGTTTTCATTTGCATTATGTCATGCTTTGTTTGGCTAACGTCAATGTAAACACGCTACCAGCGTATTTCTACGGTATCTGAAAAGTCAGTTTTCCCCAAGAAATCATATTCTGATGTCTCTAGGTTTATCTTACCCCGTATGTGCACCAATTAAACAAACCCGACGGCTCTAAGTGACGTTTATCCTTTATTCACCGCCATTGGGTATCTTGCCATTCAAGTAGCCTGTTTTAATGCAATACTTGGCTGTATTGCAAATATGATAGGACGTTTGCTTGATTTGCACATTGTCGAGTCGACGCCATGTAACCAAGCAGGCAAAAGACGATGTTTATTGATCTTCGATCTGACGTTAACGTTACATTTTATAGTTTTCATTAGTTTTCATCTTGTAGCTTAAAATCTAGCGTTAAAATGACGTTTTGGTATTTCATCATATGTTATAAATACTCAGACATTTTCAAAGAGATTTCATCAAACAATAATTTAAACACGCAAAAATTATGTTTCCGTCTGTTGCGTTTCTTAATTCCTTAAGTATATTATATACAATACATACACTTGCTACACCAAAACCTTCATGGTTATAACTAGTCCATGTAGCTGAGCAGGTATATGTCATGCTGATTCCAGATTTCAAACACCAATTGTCTGGTACATGTTTTCTTATAACCAAGCTTATGGGGGTACACACAAGAAAGTTTTTGCCTTGAATTTGACTGTTTATATCCATGGAAAACCTTGAAAGTTGGGCCAAGGTCACCAAAGCAACTCTCATCATGCGATATCCTGGCAACTTTGTTTAAAATCAGCCAACTGGTCATGCTGACACCAATGCAAACACCAACAGAACCCCAAAAAACAATATGTCCCCATATTCTTTGGTGGGAGACAAACAACATTTCAGAGTTAAAGAGTTTAGTAAATAATATGAAGGGTTTCTTTTATAGCTAGTATAAAGTTTTACAGTTGACTTTAAGTCAACTTCTGAAATCTCAAGGCACCTAATTAAGTCCAAAAAAAATGTGACCGTTTGCCCGGCAATTAGGTCCGTTTATCTATACTCTTGTGCACCGACTTGTCAAATCAAACTACCAATAGCTAAAATGGAACCTCCCACTCACTGACCTTTGGATTAATGGACAATGGACTGTATTTTAAATGTACTGTATTCTTATTTGGTCATATATACCCATTTAACTCTTCGCCCTACTAGTGGCAGTTAGGACCCAGTTCAGGCCTGACAAAATGTCAGACCTACTCTGGATCTAAACTACATTTATTTGGCACTCTGATGGTATTCCTGAAACATTAGTTTGTAAATAATCAGCAGGCAACAAAAACACATGCAAAATTATCCAGCATGCAAGAAGTTGAGAGTTCACAATTTTTTTTCTACCAGATAGTGCTATTTGGGGTAATAAATGGACTCTCATTTTATTACCTACCCAAGCTTGCCAAGCCAGTGACCAAATCTGTTCTTCCTAAGATAATTATTTGAGACAACACAAGAAACTTTCTTGTCATCATCTGATTTTTTTTTCAAAAAAAAAATCAGGAAAACCATCTGTGTCAACAGTTTGGATCCAGATCAGGCTTGACATTTGGCGGGCCTGATCTGGTTCTAAACTGTTTGCAAAGGTTATCAGCTGATGCCACGAGCAGACATGACCTATTTGTATTACCTAGACTTAGTGCTAGACTCAGGCTAGCCATCCCAGTGACCAGATCTGTTCTTCCTAAGGGAGTATCTCTTGGCGTCAGCTTGTGTGAAATTTTCGTCTTTGGTGAAGCTGACAGGGTGGTCAATAAGGCGGCTCTAATCTCTGTGGTACTTGGTTCAAATACTGGAAATTTGTAATTCTCTAAGTTGTGACAGCAGGACTGTACTAGACCCTCGTAGAAATCATAATTTGCGGCCTGAAAGAATAGAGAAAAGCAGGTGAACCATATACAGTGCTCCAGATACCGGTACTGGTCCAAATGAAACTTGGTCCTTACCAGCTATTTTCAATCCGTACATGTATTAGTTTTGGCTTAGCCATTTTTTTTTATGAAAGCTTATACTTGGATTTAAAACGGGACATGTTGTTGCTGTCTTCATGTACAGTTTGATCACCCATCAATGAAAATGGCGATGTCCCTATATATATAATTATATATGCACTTAGGCCCTATATATATAATTATATATGCACTTAGGCTAAACTGGTTCCGAGTTGTTCAAATTAACAACTGGTCATGTTTAATGTTAGGTGGGCTGTGATTGGTCGGCCAATCATAAGTTGTATTACAAATCGTTACGTTGACAAGACATCCATAGAAACATGACTGCCTCCACCAACGAATCCCGACGTTAACGTGACGTTGACGTCACGGAAACCATGCCGACACAATAACAAGTTTAAATGCAGCATTACAAACTCGATAAATGTCATAGAAAGGAAAATGATAAAGCGATATTTAATAAAAAAAAACCCATCAGCTTTTTTCTGTAGTCTGTATGGAAATTTTAAACCTGTTCCGAGTTGTCGGCTAGCTCCGTGACATTCCATGAAATGAGCAGATTTCTGCCCGTTTGATTTATCGATGACCTGTCCCTACAATAGCCAGTGTAGGGGAGAGAACCAGTCTACACTTAGGCAAGAATATTGGAACAGGTATGAATGTTATATTGCCATTTGTAAACAGGCTGTGCTTCTAAATCGAAAAATTCCTACTCTCAGTTTCTA
The DNA here is from genome assembly GCA_964019695.1 of Loripinus fragilis. Lineage (NCBI taxonomy): Eukaryota > Metazoa > Mollusca > Bivalvia > Lucinida > Lucinidae > Loripinus > Loripinus fragilis. The sequence goes on along the minus strand of OZ026531.1, from coordinate 9,956,367 downwards.
TATTGACTGGTTCACACGAAATTACATGGACCAAACTGAAAGCAAATCCCTGAGAGTGGTTTCTGCGCACATATTATTCTGAAAACACGTGTTCATTAAGTAAAGGGACGTAACTGAACATTGGGGAGTTTCTATTGAGGCAAAAATAAAACCTTGGTAAGCAGTCCAGCAAGTTGATTTTGGATTTCTAAACGCATAAATTCTGATAGATTCACAAATCAATTCAAATTTCAAGCAGCTTCTGATTCGAAATGGATGAATACTATGGGTTACCGGTAAAAATGTACCGTACAGGCAAAAAAACCACCAGTATTTGGAACATACTAATTTTCAACTCTATCCGTATTTGGGGAAAACGTACCCGTAATTTACGTCTGTACGGGCGCTATCTGGAGCGCTGCATATACAGTGAAGTCCCTTTAGAACGCTATGTTTTGGGCCCCTAGGAATGAATCGCACATTAAGTGAAGTGGGTTATAAAGGGACAATTTAACAAAGGAATAATAGGAAAATTACCATGTTATATCCTAATCATAATTGGCAGTCTGAATGAAAAGCCAAAAGCAGGTGAGGCATAAACAGTCAGCCCTGTATTGTTTCCTATCAGAAAGAACTTTTAAACTTTGAATGAAATTGTAAATTACTATCGAAAAACCCTTAATTTCGAAATGGGTTTGTGCAAATGATAAGGGTAGGAGATTACATGAGGCATCAATGAGTAAAAATGGGCCGTGACATGGGATTTCCAACAATGTGGTATGTGCGACCAGCAAAGCCTCAGATCAGCCTGCGCATATGCGCAGTCTGATCAGAGCCTTTGCTAGTCGTTTGAATATTCTATGAGTGTTAAGCTACTGAATGGACATAAATTGGAGTTTCTAAGCTAAAGAGGAGGCTACACAGGCTTGTTTGAGTCTACACTTGTCAAAATGCCCCATTGTTGGAAATCACATGGCATGGCTCAAATGGTGTCTCTCACCTTATGGTCAAATGGATCATCTTTATCTGCCTGTTTACGGCCACAGTTACAAGCAGCTTTCATCTTGAGTTGACTAGAATGTTGTGTTAACGGTAAATGAGCTGTGTCATCTGTCATGGGCTGGTCTTCTGTTCTGTGTAACTGTAAGAATTAGAATTTGGTAGCATTTGGGTCAGTTAATGGAATGTTTTATATATATTCAATTCTAACACAACTCGCCTATAGAGCCAATGCTAATAAAACATGATATATCAAACAATAACTCACTGTTTTGAAAGCGTGAGGAAAATGCGCGCTGGCTAACATCATTTGTTACTGCAAAATGACGTCAGTCATGGCGTTAGACAGTGTAATGTCATTTTAACGCTGGAAAGACGTTACAAATACATGTAAACGTATGCAATACAGTAAAACTTTTGGCGGGATTTCCTTAGTGCAATGGCAGAAAGTTGGAAGAAGCTGAAGACTTCAAATGTATTTTCGTTGTTTATTGTGTGTTAGAATTGAAATAGATCAGCTCTATCGCGTGAATTGTTGAGTAATAATTCACTGTTTGTTGGTCAGTTGTACGAAGATAAATCACTCACGCTATGCGCTTGTGATTTGATCTTCTTTACAACTAACCTCCAAACAGTGAATTATTACTCCACAATTCACTGCTAGAGCTGATCTATTCCTTAAGTTTAACATGCCTCTTTCTTAATAAAATGTCTAGTCTTATTTTTTCAAAAAATCAAGAAACAAGAGGGTTAAGATGGCACTAGATCGCTCAGCTGAAGTCTCAGCCCTGAAGCCATTTGGGCAGTAAGTGGTGCAGATTGAATCCATGAGACATTTCAGCCCCGACATGAGATTTCCAACAATGTGTTATGTACGACCAGCAGAGCCTCAGATCAGCCAGCGCATAAGCGCAGTCTGATCAGAGCTTTTGCTAGTCACTCCATTATTCTATGACTTAAGCTACTGACTGAACATCAATTGGAGTTTCTAAGCTTTAAAGAAGAATGCACAGACTTGTCTGAGTCTACAGTTGTCAAAATACCACATTGTTGGAAATCACGTGTCACAGCTCTAATTTTGTGTGTAATCATAAGTTCAGATAAGGAAATTTCATGACCGTAAGATTGTAATTTTTCTCTTACCCATCCATTTAAACATGTGGTTTGGGTGCTTAAAAGAACCCTCTCCATGCGACGGTTCTTTTAAACACTCACAACATATGTTTTGGTTGATAAATAAAGAAAATATTTTTCAATTACCGTTGAATTACGCAGTCTTATCTGGAGTCCTGTGTAACTATTCTGAATTTGGACAAATGGATCAGATGTTGTGTAAAGAGCTCTGATGGCCATTCTGTTTGGCAGACAAGTGTAGACTCAGACAAGCCTGTGCAGCCTCCTTTTAAGTTTAGAAGCTCCAAATGCTGTTCAGTCAGAAGCTTAACAGTCATAGAATATTCAAACGACTAGCAAAGGCTCTGATCAGACTGCTACGAGCAGTCTGATCTGAGCCTTTGCTGGGCGCACATACAACATTGTTGGAAATCTCATGTCGTGGCTTATTTGGGCTTTTTAGAAGGCATTATGAGGAGCATTTGGGTGAAGTTATTCTGATTTTGGCCCTGCAATTCAGGAGATGTTGTTTTAAAGATGTTTCTATTTTTCAGTCTGATGGCCATTTTTGGCAGAGCAGAACTGATTGGGTAATGCTTTAGAAGGCCTTATGGGAAGCATTTGGGTGAAGATATTTTGATTTTGGCCCCGCAATTCAGGAGATGTTGTTTAAAGATTTTTCTATTTTTCAGTCTAGTGGTCATTTTTGGCGGAGCAGAATTGTAAGGGCAATTTTTACAGAGGACCTTATGAAGAGCATTTGGGTGAAGTTATTTTGGATTTGGCCTCTCAATTCAGGAGATGTCATTTAAAGATTTTTCTATTTTTAGCTCTGGCAGCTATTTTGTTTGGCAGAGCAGAACCTTTTGGACAATGTTTGTAGATGGTTTTATGAGAAGCATTTGGGTGAATTTACTTTGAATTTGGCTCTGCCGTTCAGGAGATGTCATTTAAAGTTTTTTTCTATTTTTAGCTCCAGTGGCCAATTTGTTTGAAGGAGCATAACTATTTTGATAGGGAGCCTTACGTTAAACATTTGGAAGCAATCATGTTGAATTTGGGCCAGCAGCTCAGGTCATTTAAAGGTTTTTTGACTTTTAGCCATGGTGGCCATTTTGTTTGGTGGAGCAAAACCATTTAGGCAATTTGGTAGAAGGCCTTAGGAAGAATATTTGTGTTAAATAATTCAAATTTGGACCAGTTGTTTTGGAGCGGATGCCATTTATCCCTTTGTATTCAAGAAACCCCTAAACAAATTCTTTTGCAAACAGTGCAGACCCAGATGAAATGCAGCAAAATGCTGCATTTCATCTGGGTCTGCACTGTTTGTTAAGGTAAAAAAATCTTCAGACAAAAAAATACAATATTTTTTTAAATTATAAAATGACACCCCTAGATATGTACAATGGACTATACCAAGTTTATTGTATCATAACACAAGGAAGAATCCATTAGTATACAAAGGGTTAAAAAAAGTTTACTGATGATGGACAAAGAACTATCACAAAAGCTAATCTTTTCTTGCACACCAGAATGGGATTTCCCTTGTTTTTTACCCATGCAATATAATTCTATCTCACATACATGTACCAGCCTGTGGGAAAGGAAAAAGATAATCCAGGCTTAAAAAAATACAGGTCACTTATTTTTGATGAGGAATACTTCTATGAAATTTCAAAAGCCTATCTTAAATTTTGTTTGGACAGACAGACGAGCTCAAAGCAATATGCAGCTTCAACTTTTCCAAAGTTGAGGGCATAAAACAAACAGCCACACGCCGATTCGTAATGGCATTTTAATGTTAAAATTATGTCACGATGATGCATCTCAGCCTATTCAGACTTTTCTGGAAGTCTTTTTCATGTTTTTTTCCAATAAAAATAAGGTATTTAGTGGAGAGCAAGAAAAATAATCCATTATCCGTGCGAGGATAGGATAGAAAAATCTGTCCCTTACGATCACCGTTTGTCATCACTTGGCAAGCCTAGTGATGCCAATTGGTGATCCTTGGGACGGATTTTCTATCCAACCCTATGAGCACTTAGTACTCAGGTGAGCTAAAAAAATCACAAAATTTGTCATCTGCAACTATTATGATTGGCATTTTAACAGTTTAACTTATTTTCATTACTAAACATAAAAATATTTACCGGGATAACACAATGGTTTCCTAATAAACTGACTTCCTCACAGAGTTGTCTCCCATTCTTCCAAAATCTGTCACATGACTCTTCCAGCTGTTTCATGTACTTTTCACACGCCGGTCCTCTTGCTATCTGACTGAACACTTGCTTAGCTTGTGCCAACTGAGGGAGAGAAATAAGTACAAAAATTAAAGTGACTACACACATTATAAGATGAATTTCATGTGCTTTTCACAAGCCGGTCCTCACACTATCTGACTGAACACTTGCTTAGCTTGTGCCAACTGAGGGAGAGAAATAAGTACAAAAATTAAAGTGACTACACACATTATAAGATGAATTTCATGTGCTTTTCACAAGCTGGTCCTCACACTATCTGACTGAACACTTGCTTAGCTTGTGCCAACTGAGGGAGAGAAATAAGTACAAAAATTAAAGTGACTACACACATTATAAGATGAATTTCATGTGCTTTTCACAAGCCGGTCCTCACACTATCTGACTGAACACTTGCTTAGCTTGTGCCAACTGTGGGATATAGAACAAAATTACAGTAAAACCTGTCTTAAGTAGTCACTCAAAAATAGACAAAACAAAGATCTTAATGACAGATGGTAGCTTAATGAAAGTCGAAAGTATTGCAGAATGCTCCGATTGGAGCATTCTGCAATACTTTTGACCTGCATTAAGCAATAATCAGTCTGAAAAAACAATTTTTGGTCTTCTTTTTGAGTGGCCGCTTAAGACAGGCTTTACTGTACAAGGGTTATCTCTTTGCATGCTGGGTAATTATTCTTTATGATTTTGTTGTCGTCTGCTGACCTTTTTTTTTTTATCACAATCAACTTTTTCAAAAAATTATTGCAGAAGCTTTATCAGAGTGTCAAACGGTTTGGATTCAGATCAGGACCGACATTCTTTCCATCCTAATCTGGGTCTAAATGTTTGCAAAAGTTATCTGCAGAAGACAAAATTAGCTCCTAGCAAGAAAAGAGTTAAAGTGACTACCTTATCCCTTTACTCCATAGGCTATTTAAGATCATCACATCATTTTCTATTTTTAGAGAACATTGAAAAAATTCAAGAAAAGTTTAAGTTAAGTTTTGACTACTTTTGAAAATATGGAAAATGGAGCATTTGCTCCAAAAGAGCAATTGCTTCATTTTCTATATAACATTTTCAAATAAATATATTTCAAATGGAGTCAACAGGCCTTATTATGGAGTAAAGGGTTATGCAACCTAATAACCCCACTTTGCACATTTAAAAAAAATTATATCAGGGTATCAATTAGTTTGGATCCAGATTAGGCCTGATGGTTCCAGACTGTTTGCACTAGTAGTGAAGAGTTAAACGTGCATGCATAGCTGATCTGGGTCCAAACAGTTTGTAAAGTTTAACAGTATATGCCACAAGCAGGCAACTAGTTAAGGGTTCATTAAAATACATGTTAACCTACTTTTCTAAGATGATAGCTTGTGACGTAGTGGGTAGGAAGGTTCTCTTGGTAGGAGCTCTCAGCTACTGGTAACACTTTATTGCACCGACTGAAAAATATATCGGCAAGTGCACAATATTCTGGTGCTTATCGCCTTGGCGAGCAGGTGAGCCTTCATCTCCTAGTGTTCTTAGCAGATATTACAAACACTATGGACATATCAGGAGCAGTCTGATCAGGGTTCATATTGTTTGATTCCATGATCAAAAAAATGTTGGAAGTGCTCTCTCACTGGCACATACAGATAGCAAAGAAAGCGGCTTATTTTGCGTGTAGCTCCTTATATTGTAAACAAATACAGTCGAATCTCGTAAATTTAAAGTCTTCAAAACTAGAGATTTTATTTCAAATAACTAGTAGTTCGAATTGAAGTGAGGTAGACAAATATTTAACCCCAAAAAAATGATTGTTGTCGCCTTGTTTTTCTGTCAAACATACGTTTTGGGTGCATAAAAGAAGTGTCTCAAGGAGATATTTCTTTTATGCGCCCAAAAAGTATGTTATTAAAATATATCATGCATAGGTCCAAGTCTTTAAATCCAGTGTGTCCCAAATTTATTTTGAAATAGCTAATATTTCGAAAAATCGAAGTTCCAGTTTACAAGGTCTTACTGTATGTATAAAGTGCACAACCCATAAAGCACTCAGTGTGTGCTTCAAAGAGCATGAGCAATAAGAATTGCGCTGCAAGCAAGGCTTTCAGTATACCACCCCCCCCCCCCCCCACCCCCGCAAAAGTATCTTCAATATGTCTGCAACATACATGAATATTAAAAGGATACAAGGCTGTGGGAGTTGATTTTACAAAATATGCACTATTAACCATCATTCAACATGTGCAGTGGTCTAGAATTGGCTAAGTTTAAAATAATGTAAATTTATCAAAAATTATTTTTTCATCATTAAACTTCCTCTTGCATATCTTCATAATGTCTGTAACATAACTGCAAAGTATTAAAAGGCTACACTGAAGGCTCTAGGAGGAGTTAAGTACTATTCACCATTAATTATTTAATATGTGCAGTTGTCAATAATTGGCTAAGTTTAATATGCTGTAAATTCATCAAAAATTATTTTTTCACCATTAAACTTCCTCATGCACATCTTCAATATGTCTGTAACATACATGTAAAGTATTAAAAGGATACACTGAAGGCTCTAGGAGGAATAAAATGCAATTTCAAAGTAATTTAGGTCATATAAAAACAGAATCTAACATTCATGCTCCTGTATCACTGAATTTATTAAACTGGCTGCAAAAAAGCCATAAAATGTTTGGCAAGACTGGCATTTTATCTCATTTCCCCAACTCATTTAATAATTTTAAATACACACAAGCTGCAGAGCACTCATGTTAGATCCTCTATGTAGAATACATGGGTGAAAGTTAAAAATTTCCAAAATCCTGACCTTTAGAAATTAAAATTTTTAAACTTGCAGGATGCCTACAAAAATTAATAATTCCATGTTTAAATGTGTTTAGATAGTCTGAAAATTAATCAGAGACTGAAAACTAATCAGAGAAGCTATTATAATCTCCCTAATTCAGCATTTTGATGCTGACTTTCTATGGAAAGTCAGCCTCAAAATCCTGAATTCAGGAATTATCATGAAAACTTTCACCCATGAGAATAGGGTGAATACATGATTAGGAGAAAAGTGATATTAAGGTCAGCATGTGTATGAAAGATGCCACAAAGTCATCTATGAAAGAGGTTTCTAACATGGGCTGAAAAAAAGTGGAACAAAATCGGAACTTAGAATTGAGTAAACCACAAAAACTCACTTCTCTGAAAACCGTATATCAGTCTCCAACAAAGATTTGAGGGTGTTAAAGTGGGGTTGAGCTTTTGGGTCCAATTTCTCAGCGAAGAAGAACTGATGTAGAACTGAAGCAATCTCAAACCAGGTTTCACTTGTAGCAAGCTGAAAACAGACAACAATGAAATCATTACCTACTTGTGTCGTCTGCTGATAAACTTTGCAAACAGTTTGGATCCAGATCAGGCCCAACAATATGTTGGGCCTGATCTGAATCCAAA